>JAHDVF020001081.1:0-600000 GCA_022606425.2 Lepidostoma basale | reverse complement strand
TATATAAAACGATATTTTTTATGAACTAATTCTACTTGTGTCTTTATTTCGACAGCGACTGGTTTCGTCAGGTTCGCTGGTATTGACAGAATGGTGATAATGTTCTTAACTTACCCCTATACTCGTATAAACTATTACACACAAACAGTGAAGTTGTTCGGTATAAATAAATCGTTTTTAATTTATAAAATTCTCAAGTGTTCTGCTAGCGCACCGTGCGACAGAGATAACGCTTACAAAGCCAAAGTAAGCCGATTGTGGTCGACAGTCTTTTTCTTAAGACCGATGTGTATTACTTAGCGCCAGGTACTATACCGATGATCGTTTATGATTACTAGATAAGTATTATTTGTGTTCGTATATTTACGGTCGATTGAATAATTCTTTGGATCCTTATGTCCATATCTCTTTGTATCCTTTATGATGTTGGTTCAGATTTTATTATTATCATTTTATTTTGTTAAAAAAAAGATTAACGCCAAGGGTTTAAAATTTTGATGTTAAAATTTATTTTACTATCTTCAAGATGAGCAGAAAATTGCTAAATATTATGAAATAGGAATCTGGTCCAGGTTTAAACCCAAGTCCCTTGGATTAAGAGTCAAACATTCTCTCCCTTAGATCGTCACGCGGTTTTATTTTAAGCGATATCGAATCGTGAATGTGTTGTAAGTGTAATAACTTTAATGATTTTTTTGGTGTTATATGTCTTCGAATACTGGTAGAGTTCTTAGGTATTTATGGCTGTAGGTGATTCACAATTTACTTTGAGGGGCTTTCAATATTATTGTGTTTTCACTTCCAGGTATTATCATTTTTATCAGCAAACGTTTTACACGAGGCACCGCATCCTCGTCTAGCCCATTAATAATGTACGCGGGCCTAAGTTGTTTACCCCCAGGATCCACTCACGGCCGACTGTCACTCACTCTCTCTCTCCTATGGGTGTCAGCACAGGGCGGGGGGCGTGGGAGAGGGAAAACATAGGAAACGTTTGCTATTTCAATAACACAAACCTCCGTCAGCTGTCAATTTCATTTTTATCGGAAAAATTCAAACGGTTGAAATTATATTAAAACTCGAGGGCATTGGCGTCACGTGAATTGCAGAGATGAATGTATTTTATGATTTTCATTCATATTTTGTATACGTAACACTATAATTTTAATGCAAAATCTCTTTGTTCCCTATTGTGTATTTTTTTATTGGAATGTATTAATAATAATAATTCATCCCTAAAACGGGTTTCCCCAGTTGGGAGGTATTAAAACCATGCAATTGGTAAATGAGCAATAATAATTAATCTCTTTTCTAAGCGTCATCTATACAACGGCAGAATAAAAAAAAGTGATTTCTGTTAGTAAAAAACATTGTTAATTTTTTAAAGCTTATATTCTTTCCGTAAATTTTTCTGTTTACTCTGAATATTTTTCATACAACAAATCAGAAAAACAATACAATAATAATAATAATAGGTAAAAACCCAGATTTATCAAATGGAAACTATGGGAAAACAAAAGAGGTGTCAGAAATGCTGGTAATGTGGGTGAGAAAAGCGTGCGACAGGAAGAAGCGGACACGTTTGGAAGAGGCCTATATCCAGTTGTAGAGAGATAACACATATAAGGTTACCCATCGCTTACCCGAATGTGTTATAGGACGTAGCGGCGCCTTTTCATAAGTCTCATTCATGCAATCCCTAGGCCCGTCCCCCGTCTATGCGGTACTTATGTTAACTAGGGAATGCAATATTCCTACAAAACCAAGTGGGACCCCAACCAGGCCACTTAAAATCTAATTTATTTTTTATAATACTTGTATATCTCAGTCAACAGAACAAAATATGGTACACAAAGCCTGACAAAATTATTTTCAGACATATACGAGTATTAGTGAAGGTGGGAGATGAAGACCAAGGAAGCAGAAGAAAAATATTAATAGGTAATTATGTGAATAAGAAGGATGCGTTCTATTAATTTTCGCGAGCCGCCACTGTTATGGGAAATATTATGTTGCATTATAAAGTAGTCTTCCTTTAGGCAGAAGGTTTTCATTGATTCATTCGTTTCCCGAATCCGAATCAGAATGAAGTCACGTGCTCTTGGCTTTTCGTTCCCTCGGTGGATTAACGTCCGCTAAGGGAAGTAAATTGAGAACACATTTTTAAATACAAATACTTATTATTTAAGGCGCGTTTTATTTCTTTGGCTTCTGAATTCGTTACAGCATGTTAAATCTTTTTGCCGATTTTCTAAGCTGTGTTACGACTGTTGACATAAGACATTTTTTTCTCACGAAATAATTCACTCGTTGCTTATATAATTTGTAATTTTTCTTGCGTTTTAAGTTGTTCGATAATACATGTTAATAACTTTATAATTATTTATTATTTATGGTAGATTTACAAGATTAATAAATGTCTCGAATCACATGTGTACGATAATGTTTTTGTATAGTAAAATTAGTACATAACTTTGAATTAATAATGACAGATATTTTTTGATGTTGTTACACCTTAGTCCGCATTTATCGAGTTAAAACCGTATTTCAGTTTCTGACTGGTATTTAGTGGATGTCATATGCATGGCATTAAGATAGCCTAAATATTCACTTTATTGAACAGTTTTTTTATGAATGTGTTTGAGTAAGAGCATCGTAGTGAAAAGAGAGAAAGAGAGAAAACAGCATAAAACTAACTGTTTATAAAAAAAGATTCCAACTCAAAGAAAATAACGGTTATTCGATTGAAAACCTATTTTTTAACAATTTGCGTATTCTCGAATACAACTATGCTACAATGAATGTTTCCTTATTTAAAAAAAAAACTAACTAACTAACTAACCATCACACAGGGGTAGGCAGAAAGAATAGACTGTCACACTTTAACCGATGCGGCACTCCATCCTTCTTTTTCAGCTCTCATTGGTCGCGAACCTCATCGCCACCAAAAGGCATCTTCCGCGCACACTTAGAAACTAAAACGTCCACAAAAAATCTAAAATCTAAAATTAAATAACATACCACTTTTTAAAGTGGCAAAATTCTTCACACATTTTTGTTGGGATTATTTAATTATGATTTTATTAAGGTTTACTCCTTAGTAACTAAACTTTTTTATTACTCAAATAAAATATAACTAACTAACCATCACGCCGTCTCTCCGAAGTGTTAGGCAAAAATAATGGACTGCGATACTTTTATTTCCTGACATATTCTCTTAATTTCTCAACGTCCACGTCGATTTCTCTAACTTCTCACGTGGCTGACATTTAATACTTGAGTTATTTGATCGTGTCACGTTTTCCTCGGCCTTCCTCTTTTTCGAGTTTCATTGAAATCGTTAACTTTTAACTTTTTTTACCATTCTTTCTTCATTCATTCTTTCCATGTGTCCAAACCATCCTAATGGTTCTTTCATTATTTTGTTCATAATGCTTTCATAAAATATTATATATTAAGTTAAAATACACTTTCTCTGCTTTACGATGTCATCAAACGAAAAAGCAGCTGATGAAAAGCCATTGAAGAACTAGATTTCGGCAGGTGTGTGAATACGCTTGAGTCGGAGAAGACCAAATAATAAAGTCGGGATTAATACAAAACGTGGGGTAGGTGGCGCTGTAATGTAATCAGGCGCGGTGACGGGTAGGTACCCCGGGCAAGAAGTACGAGCGAAGAAGGTAGGAACTACGTGGAGGGGAATTAAATTGCAATCAGCGGGCGGCCTCCCAGCTGGCCCATATTGATTTACCTCATTTAAAGCAAAGGAAGATATTTCGAAATTCGGAAATAAAAAGTACTTACTTGTGCTTTTAATGTTTCAATTATTGCAGAGTATATGCTATTACGTTCCAATATTAGAATATTTTTAAAATGGTTATATTTGGGTTAGTGCTCGCTTGTTCGTAGTAGGATACTAAATAAAATTACATGTAGTACCTATTAATGTGACAGAATGAATTAATTTTTCGGATGAATGTTGGTTAATTAAAACCGTTAACCAATTTGTTAGTTTTATTATTTGCTTTTAAATTAATTGAATTTGTACATGAAATATAAGTTAGGGCGACAGAGAGTAAAATTACCATATGAAAATTGTGTTGAAGCCTTAGTACATTGGGGCACGCGATGTTCCAATTTGTTCCATTATTTCGTTTTGGAATACAATCATTCATTTATTCAAATGGATTAATTTTCAATGACAGTAATCTTCCTATTTTTACCGTTTAGAAATAATATTGTAAGGCTAAACTCTAAATTGATTTAGTCATTAAAAGACATTTAAATATGTCATGAGTATTATCGTGACGTCTCCTATTTTATAAATAACCTAATGTAAATATTTTTTAAAGACTACAGTTTTCACAGAAATATCATGGTAAGATTCTTTCTTGATCATTCAAAAACGAAAAATATATTTTTTATGAATGATTTCATTGATGATATACTATTATATTAAATAGACTGTCGATATCAGAGATGCTGACGAAACCAGGGATTATAAAACCAGATATTTAAAAAACGAAATCTTTAAAATAATTTTTTTGTTAATTTCTTTTCAGAGAAATTATAAATACAACTACACACGAGTATCGATTAAAGACAACACATTTCACAAGAATACAATGAAAGGAATACGATATTAATTATGTATGATTTTTTTTAAATCAGAGTAATTACGTCTACTCTATTAATACGTAAATTGTCGACCTCCCAAGCAAACATATTATGCAGTTTGTCAGATTGCCTACTATGATTAGAGATTAATACTGAACAATGTTTTAAATTAAGTAATTTTAAGTAAAAAATAGAAGAAGAAATCTTCTCAGAACCTGAGAGGTGAAATTCTTCGCACTATTGCAGGAAAGACTCTCAGAGAGAAGAGTGAAAAATAGGAAAAATCTGTAATACAGAGAACATCCTGGGATAGAGCAGAACGAGGAGACGATTGTGGCGAGACCAAGCAAACCATATGGACGATCACAGAATCACACACATTGCACATGGGATACTAGTAGGCTAACGTCCACCTGGCAGACTACCCAAAAGATGGCGACATAGATGGTCTTCCGCATCGCAAGAGGAGGCAAATTCCAAGACAACGGGTCACCCGATCTAATTGAGGAAGAATAAAAAAGTAATAAAATAAAATGTATTGTATCAGTTTTTTGTAACACCTGAAAATGGTAACATAGGTTGGCGAAACAGCGACAAACTCGTATAAATAAATTGTGATACGTAATTACTGTTTCAAATATAAATATTTTATCCCGGTGCCGTGTCAGGTCCCCTCAACGTTGGCGATCACTGATTAAATAGAATAAAATTGATTGATAAACCTTATTTTTATAAAGAAAATAACTTGTGAGTACCTACTATTTATTTGCCGATTTTATCCCATGGCATTTTAAGCAACTGACGTACACGCAATAAATCCCACTAAACTCAAACTCACACCCTGGTTATTGTACTCTTTCGATGGGCGTGTTTGGAAATTAGTTTTTCCTTTTGAAGGGAAGGCGGGCTGTGTCGATGTTCGGCACGTGACGGGAATATTCCCTCACACGTGTTCCCTGCTTCCCAACTTCCCGGCTGCAGCCTGCGACTGTAAAGTTAGCTGTCGCCCCCGAGTAGAAGTGCAAGATTGGCGCGGAGAGTTATAATTGTTTTTGTCGAATTTGTGACTACGGGTACAAACTTTGGCGGTATTTCACGCCGTTGTGCAATTGGAATGATAATTTCAAAATTGTCAAATCGAGCTAAAACAATTTAATCCTCGGACGGATAAAGTTGTTTTTTTTCTTTACGTATATAACAGTTTATTTGTGAAATATAGAAGAATAAATTAATTTTACTGATTTTCAACAGTAAAGAGCAGTGTTCCGCAACCAGTGAACCGCATGAAGGTGTGCCGCGACCAAATGCATAGTGAAAAAAATATATAGTCGGAACTCGTGAATTTCGAAAAAGTCGAATCTTTCGTAAATCAGTTCAGGGGACATTCGTGACTTTTTTTGCTGTTGTTTATTTTAGGTCATTCGTGAAAAATTGGTCGCCGCAGATTTCTACTGGCTGGAAGTTGCTGGTGACCTAATTTTTTTTAAACATAACAGCGACTTCCGGCCAGTCGAATTCGCGCAAATTCGGTCCTTCGATCTTTCGGGAGGAGCAAAAAAACCGTCGCTGCTGATTTCTACTAGCCGGAAGTCGCCGATGAGCTAAATAAAACGTCTCTGGAGCTAATTGACGCCCACGTCCAGACCGAATTTTAGCTTTTGGTGTGCCGCGGAATTCTAGGAAGAACTTATGTGTGCCGTAGGTGAGAAAAGATTGCCGAGCACTGGTTTAGAGGACAGGGTGAGAAACACCATTATGAGAGCCATAACAAGAGTGTTGGACATCATCGGAGGAGTGCCAGCGATAAAATGGCGCTGGTCAGGCCATGTCGCTCGCAGCTCTGACGATAGATGGACAAAACGCATCCTGTGCTGGTGTTCTAGAACTGCGACCTGTAAACCTAGGACGTCCCCAATTTCTATGGAGGGACGACATTTAAGAGACCGTCGGTAGGACATGTATGTGTATTGCCCAGGATATAGGATGAAGATGATGATTATCAACTTTATTTATTTAATATTTTTACAAAATAATAATATTGTACCGTCCATGTTTTAGAGGTGACTTCCTCCATCCTCAGGTTGAAATATAACTTCACACATGAGTTATATTCACTGAGGATAGAAGAGGTAACCACCAAAACATGTAGTGTATAATATTTTTATTTTATAAAAATATTCAATAAATAAAGTGTTTGTGAAATAATTTGGAATTCTATACTTTATATATATAAAAAAAACATGTTTTGGATAGGCGGCAAGTTTAATGTGAACTTTTGTAAGGTTCAATTATGTTTCCGTGAAGAAGTTAATTTAAACAAATCATTAATTTAAAACATTGCTATATTTACAACAACAACAAAATTATGACCGTTATATTTTGTTACGTGTTCTATATACTTGGACTTGAATCTTCTAGCTTACAGAGGTTCTGTTTATGTGGCTATTCCTCTTACGTCTGATGGGAACATTGTTGGAAGGTGATTTTGTGGGTTGTTAGTTTATGTGGGGGCATGATTTGTGTGGCCCGGAGTGTTCCTCGGAAGGAGGATCGATTTTGGGCGCTTGTGGCGGCTGGAGGTGTTTGGGTCGTAATTTGAGAGGTCTTTTATTGTGGGGTTAGATGCGCGATGCTGAGTTATCTGTAATAATATCAAATTTACGATATTCATGCTGAAAATAAATCACAAGTTATCTCTCTAGATATGAACGTAGAAACTACATTATTTGGATCCAGACTGTCCAATGATTAAAGTTTTTCACGAAAAATTATAATTTAAATCATGTAAATTTAACCAATATAATTAATTACCTATTGTAAAAAAAAATACTAAGAAGTACCTCGCATTTCTTTAAGAGAGCCTGCATGTCCTTAAAACCATCGGACAATCCTTGATTAGTGTGATTGTTAAACTTCGGTACAGAATCTCGTTCTGAGAAGCTGATTCGAATTGGTAATGGCTTCGAAATTGGATTAGGCTCATCTCTTAGGTTTAATTACCATTTCAGAAGAGCGCAGATGCATCTCGGAAGTCCTAATGATTACAGCGAGTGAAGCTCGACGGCTATCGAGGTGGCGCCTTCTAATTGCGGATATTCATTTAAGTTGAACTTTGAAATTATTAAAATCTGAAGCCAATTTGTTAAAGTCAAGTAAGGTTTAGCATAAGATCGTAAAATATTCATACACTATTAAATCACTTGTTACAAGTCACACGATATGAAGAAGAATTAATCCAATTTATACAGAGGAAGACGAATTTTTCCTGTAAGTTTTGTAATATTATAAAGGCATGGTATGTTTCACCTTGCAAAGGCATTAGCAAATGTTCTAGTGTGTTAAAACTATGTTACTCGCTAATAGTACATGTAACTTTCTAAATGTATCAAGAAACTTGAAAATGTAATTTAAAAATTTTATGTGACATGTATATTTTTTGAAGTTTTATTATTATATATTTAATGGCCACTTCATACAGGATTATTAAATCTGGTGAGAATAAAAAGTGTATACATCTAAAATAAATTAACACGTGTGATTATGTACTAAAATGGCCAAATATGTTACTTCTATAAAATATAATAAAATTGTCATTAAATAGTCCATTGTTTTGGCCGAAACACTATGATAATTCAACATTTTTAAAGTTGAAATTTAAAACCCTGTTATAATATCACAATATATTTTATTTACTGAGAGTGTCGAGACAGCTGTTTCGCCAACCGATGTTGGCATCATCAGGTGTTACAATAAACTCAGTTTATTGTAACACCTGATGATTGATCAGTTTATTATAACACCTGATGATGCCAACATCGGTTGGCAAAACAGCTGTCGCGACACTCTCAGTAAATAAATAAAAATTGTGATATTATAACAGTGTTTTATATTTTAACAGTAAAACCGACGCTTTTACAAAAATTTCAATATTTGATATGGAGTTTTATATCATTGCTAAAGTAATTGAATTGAATTTATTTTAGTGTTTATTTTGAAAGTTAAAAGAAATGAACTTTGCTGATCCACAAATGAGGAAAATTAATAATTGTTTAATTTTATTTAAATAAAAAAACTTTTCATTTAGAAACAATGTAACAAAATACATATGTATAAGAGATATGTTTCATACATCAAATTTATTCGGTGAAATATTTTCACAATCCAATGGACACGAATCAACTTACAAAGAAGATGAAATTATTTTTCTTTTGCTAGCGAATTTGTCTCAATAGATTTAAGGGCACCACGATCCATTGTAAAAGGATAAGATACTTCAAGCGCAATGTGTTTTGGTTCACGTTTTTCGAAAAGTCTGGCAATATTCCCGCTAGAAATATCAACACAGCGCTTGAAATTTCTCGAGGGTGGGTGTGACATGGGATGTAATGACGTAATACTTGCCTCCTTCTAAAGATGAGCAATATCAGAAACCTCAAGATCAATATGTTGCTTCAGTGGAAGAAAGATATTGCTTAGGGGAGAAAATATTCATGTTTTTTGTATGAAAGTTTTTGAAACCGAATTGAACTTGATTTTACAATTTGAGAGGTAGTCTAAGTGATAAAACGTTTGCTCCTGACTCAAAAATTTCGGTAAAAACAAGGATTTGAACAGGTTACTTCATTATACTAATTTGATAAAGGTCCATTTACACACATCAGTGATTATCGTGACGGCTGACACGTCACGATTTATCGTTAATAGCTTTGAATCTCACCGACTACTACTTATCTCAAATGCTAAAATACATTTAACATTCCTGAATTGACTTCCTGAAAATTAAATAATCCATCTCACAAATAGTACGTATAAAGGTACTTACGTAATACATTATTATGATAGACATAAATTATATTTACAGTAAACTGTTTTTTCTACAGAAAACCCTACCAAAGTGAGTAGTTCGGTGTTAGCTTCAAAAACAAATTTATAGTTATAGATAAATTTGCAAATAAATCAACATCAGGAAAGCAGGGGGTTTACACAATACAGAAAAAAATCGACAAGAGGTCTATGGGACAAAAAAGTTTGGGAATCTATAATTTAAATGTCGTAATGGTACAAAACACCATATTGGGTACTCGACTGCACTTGTTAAAGATCGCGAAAAGTTTATCCATTTATGAATAAAAATTAAAGACACGTTATCTGTAATGTATCCGCATTACATTTAAATAAAAAAGAAAGAAAAGTATCAGTTTTACGCCTACGCGTCTCTTATCAACTCTCCAGAAGGCGATTTCATTATATTATAGCATTTGAGATAAAGAGACAGTGACATTCAAAGCTATTTTAATCGTGGCGTGTCGGCCGTCACGATAATCACTGACGTGTGTAAATGGACCTTAAGGAGTTAACACTGTCGAATTCCATTATTATTTTAAGGAGATTTTGTTACTGTTACTTAATCCACGTTTGTTCCTCTTAAGTTATATTTACACCTGAGTATAGAGGTAACCCCCGAGATATGTTGTGAAATATTATTGATTTTATAAATAATACATAAATAAAGTGGAATTAAACAGTTTTACGATATTCTAATAAAATTATATTTTCTAAAAGAAAATAACTCTAAATTCGTATAAATACTTGCCATAAATATGAGTTACCTAGTTATAGTGTTAAGCCCACGAAGTTCAACTCGTTGGCAAATAATAAAAATACGGAGCCGATTTACTATTGACTTCATATTTTTATTTTAATGCTCCCTACGGTACGATGAATTCTATTGGGTTGCTCCTGTGACCGCTGGAGCGGCAGGATTGAGGTGACTCGGGTTCGGTGACGTGTGAGACATCGCAGGATGAAATTTGATACGAAAAAGACGGCGTTTTTAAACGATCTCGCATAAAATTTTAAAGAATAATTCTTGGATCCAATATTAAATTTAATATCTTTCCTTAGTTAATGGGAGCATGCATCCTGTCCTTAATGTATTTTTAAAATCATATTAATAATTGAAAATCGATATGTCCTTCCCGTATACCGTTTAAATATATCTACTTACTGTGGGGCTTAAGTGCCAACCCTTATGAATATGATTAAATTGAAGCGCTGTTTTTCTACTTCTGAGTTAATTTTCACGACTCTATCATCGGGTAAAATAAAAAAAAGATAAACACGGGTTACAAAGATGATTTGGACGCGTAGAATGAATGTCCGATGGTAGATAGAGCAGAAGTTATTTACAAGTATCAATGGAAAAAAATAGAAAAATGTAATAAAAAAGTCATGTGCAAGTGTTGGCAAGATAACAAATGTACTTAATTTAAGTTTAAAAGTTATTAAATCGTAGTTATTTGAAGGTCCAACTAAAGCGTTTTTAAAAAGCGCTGAAAAAAATATTACCAACTTGCGATTCAATCGATTTAAAGCAACGCTCTCGGATAGCTGGGTTATCACAAAAAACGGCGCTTTCAAAGTTAGCATATTATTATTATTATTATTATTATATGGGGGTGCAACCCATCACGGAGGGCCTAAACTTAACTGAATGTACATACGAGTACAGGTATAAAACTAATCTAGAACATTTTTTGGTTAAACTAAATTATTTTTTTAAATGAATTAAAATACTGTTTATTATGATTTCACTGTTTTTGAGATTTGTTTAAATCATCGAGAGAACGATACAATATAATATTACATACAAATGATTTACTAAAACAATTCGAAAAAAATATCTTAAGGGGAAAAAAATGTGTTTTATAGCTTTGTAAAGTAGAATATTGATTCCTAAAATTTACAAATAGTACAATTATGAATGAATGCTGACGTCATGGACCGAGTGGCAAAATTGAAATGGCAATGGGCTGGACACTTGGCTAGACAGGGTGGCAACAGATGGGCACCCAGGATACTCAGTTGGAGACCATGGGCAAATAGGTGAATGTCGGAAGGCCACCGATGAGATGGACCGATGATATTGTCAAAAGGGTTGGAAAATCTTGGATACAAAGGGGGCAGGATAGAGACGAGTGGAAAGAGGCCTATATTCAGCAGTAGAGGGAAGAAGGCTACCAAAGAAGAAGAAGAAGACAATATTTTAGAATTTTTTATAAATGGTAGTAAAATAAACATCTAACAATAAATTTCAGTAATGCTAGATGAAATAATAGTGCTATTTGGTTAATCCATTTGCTTACTTAGTTACATTATACGTAGGTACTTTTATAATCAAATATAATGTGGTATGAGTTGTGGAAAGGTAGTCAAAGTTAGATAGAATACCAAGGGACACATATTTTACTGGCGTTCTCTATGCAAGGTACATTATTCATCAGAATACATATAAGACAGGCTAGATACTCTCAAAGCAAGGAACTTTGTATTATACAAGTGTGTCAGTGGATAAGAAGATACAAAAAATGATCTTGTGACTAGAGTAATACATAATGCCTAGGTAATATCTCCTTTCTCGAGGTAAACAACGGTAATTAATAAAATATTATTGTAATTAAAATAAAAATACTATTAAGATTATGGTTACAATGTGGATAATATCTACCAGCTAAATATTGTAAAATATAAAAAAAGTTGGCATTTTAATATGACTTTTTAGAAACATGAAAAAAATAATGCATTTATAGATTATTGAAGTATATTCGAACATGATATTTTGAGAAAATGAAGTACGTAAATAAATATTGTACAAAATAAGTTAAACACCAATTTTTAACCCTTAACATAATTTTATAAACAAGCCTTTAATATGGTAAATTAGCCAATAAAAATATTAATGTAATATAAAAAAAATCAAAACACTCTCGATATTTCTTTACAGTTACATTAATGTTGTTAAAACGTCCGTATTATTGAAGTTTATATACATTTTACGGAAGTCATATGTTGCACCTTAATAGGACATTATTAAATTAAATAATGTCCGATAATACTTTTGTCAAAAAAAAAAATTAAAACAAAAGCGAAATAAAAAAGCATTAAGCTTTAAAAAATCATTTTTAATAAAATCGCTCTCCATTTATAAATAAAATTAATTGATACTGCTAATCAAATATTAAAATGGCTGTCACATTCGAAGTTGTGAATGTTGACGAGCGTTCATGTTGCGATGTATGAATGAATAAGAGTTACGAGAGGTATGTCAGAATAGAGCAGAATGGCGGTCCATCTTCTCTGCATACACCTCCGGGGTAATGGCGTGATGGTTAGTTAGTTAGTAAGTAATAAATGTTTTATAAGAATACTAGTGGAACATAAGTAAATTTGTGTAAAAAATTGCAAAGTTTTTTATGTTGGTTTTATGCAATTACCGTTTTTCACTTCTAACAACAACATGTATAGGAAAAGAAGCCGTTTGAATAAGCGAGTAGGTCTCTCGCGGCATGAACTCCGTTCCACTGCGCGGATTTAGAAAAATTCTTTAAACTTCTGAAGCACGATGGATGCCTTTGGAGAAACTCAGCCAAGATTAATGATGCAGGATTCAACAAGACTCGCCCTGACAGCGCGAGGATTGTGGAACTCCTTTATGGGTGAAAAAGTGTTTTGATATATCGGTACTCCAATGCGGATAAAAGTGATGCGCGCGTTGGCCTGAATGAGAAATGCGAGGGTCGTTATGGGTTTGGAATTAGCCGCGCAAGACGGGCGGGGAGACCGCCGAGGAGGATAAGATATTTCATCTTAAGAGCTAATGACTCAACCCTAAAATGATATGCGGCCGTAAACGCGAAGTGCTTAAGGGTTAAGGTAAAAACATAATACATCCAACGTAAACTGTTGGAGGGCTACATGAATTGCCCCAGAAATCGCCTAAGCAAGATTATTTTACCATAGTGCCATGTATATGTTAAATAGTATGTTTTAGAGTATCACACAGATTTGTAAATAACGCTTTCTGTTATGTTATATACATTAACATGGGCTGTTTCTACTCACGATTTAGTTGTCAAAAGTTATAGATGAACCACTGGAAGATACATACTCGTATATCATGTTCAACCTTACGTAGAGAAGAAATCAAAGATGTTTACCTGGAACAAAAGAAAAATGAAATTAAAAATTTGTGCAAAAAATAAAATAATTACACAAGTTATAAAAATGACATCAAGATGTAAATAAATGCATTTAAGAGATCATTAATATTTTAATAAATATATTTCATACATCATGCGGATCCAGCATCGTATTCATATTCCCATGAGTTAAAAACTCATAGTATAATCCATACAAAACTGATACAAAAACATATCATCAATATTAATATTGGATTTATACAACGTGTGTAGGAACTTTATCACCAATATAATAAAATATGTTTATTAAAAAAGTTGTTATCTAAACATCTTTTCTTAACACATTAGAAGACAATAATAATAATAATAATAATTTCAAGAAGTGTTTTTTTAATATAAAAATACGTATCGATGGTAAGGAGGTGTCCCACCACACGTCCGAAACTGTTATAGGACGCAGCGATGCCCCTTTCGTCTGCTTCGCTCATGCAAATCAATAAGCTCGTCTCCCGCCTATGCGAAGCTAACGTTAAGTAATTGGAAGTAAGTAGTATCCTAGGCCACAGTTAATTTACGCTACATAAATATAAAATTACATCAATAACAAAACGTCATTAGTAGAAAAAGATAATAATAAGACACAAAAATTGTCTTAAGAATACAGCGAAAAGACACGGTAAGAAAATGAGAAAGACAAATATGGGAAAGGAATGGAAAAAACTTATATGAAGAAAGAAAGCAATAGTGGAACAAAGAAAAACAAAATAATTTATTTATTGTTTCGTGGACAATGATGCAAAACTCTATATTAAATAATTTATACGAATGCATGTTTTCTAGAAGTTTCAATATATTTTTATAAAGCAATAAATGTCATACTCATTATTTATATTAAAACTTCTAGAAAACAGATGTTTTCATTCGAATTAAAATAAATCACCTTAATATTTCAAATGTATGCGATTGCATGAAAAATATCAAATTAGAGCTGCAAAATGAAATGTTCATATCTTCTTTATTGTTTCTTGAACAATGATTTAAAAATTCATATTAATTCAATAATACGAATGAAAAAGTCTGTTTTCTAGAAGCTTTATTATAATTTATGTGAATGACACGTTTCGCCTGTCTAAGGTATTATCTAATGTTTTCACATTTGATAATGCCTTATACAGGCAAAACATGTCATTTACATAAAATATAATAAAACTTTTAGAAAACAAACGTTTTCTATTGTATTAATTAGTGAACATCTTCCTTTAGGATACAGGCGAAACATTAACTTGTGTCAAGACAGGGCCGACCATCATCTGGCGAGATGTTCACATTATTTGTTGAGTCTATATGAGCAGACTGATTGCGGTATTGTAACTTTTAATGAATGGCAAACGCAGGACTATCGTTGGTTCCTTGTGCAGGAATCTTAGGTAATAAGGCAAAGTCAATATGTATTCTGGTGTCTTAATTGGGAGCAATTAAGAAAGTTCTTTAATTAAATTAAAACATGGTTTAAATATAGATTTTGCATACGCACAAGAACAATATAATCTACATATTAAAGATAGCGTTATGAAACAATTATATTTTCTTCTATTGTTTTCGTCCGAAACATTGTTCATGGCTTCTAATCTATGGGTTATGGATTTTATATTAAAATATTGAAATATTCTGGAGTGGAGACCGCGTACAGTATTCCGTAGAGTTGGACGTCCCCCTGCCCGCTGGACCAACGATCTGAAGAGGATTGCTGGACATGGATGGATGGGAGCGGCAATGGATAGGAGGCGGTGGTGTGCTTTGGGAGAGGCCTACATTCAGCAGTGGATGGCAGACGGCTGATGATGATGACGATTGAAATATTCATTGAAAATTTATTCAAAGAAGTACAAAGTGTTCAACAACAATGTATTGAAATAAAAGTTCTTAAATTCCTTTGTTTTTTTAAAGCTGATTTTATCATTTGTATGCGTGCAAAAACATTGACTTTAGTTTTCTGAATAAATTTTCATTTGAAAATCTGTTGTGATATCAAAACGCAAAAGATTTATACAATAAATAAAACGAAAAATGGGTATGTTCAAAGTTTAGGAAAGACCTACTTATAAGTGACATTTGACTAAAAATGTACCGCGATGTATTTTTCCGAAATTACCGAATGTACCGAAATTTCAAAGTTGACATACAATATGTGACCTGAATTCTGTTAAAATAAATTTATGTTAGTTATAAAAATACTAAATGAAGCTAGTATAAAGGATGGCATTCAAAACTATATTTCTAAAGGGATAATACGTAGAGCATGTTTTTAATGTCAAAAATAAAGTTATTTTATTTTGGAATATACAAAAAACAAATTATATAAAATTTAAAATAATAATGTAAACTGGATTTAAAAAAGGAACAGTGTTTGGCACAATAAATGTTAATGTATTTGTAACATAAAAACACATAATATATTTGTTTGACTTCAGAATAAATTTCAAAACTCATTATTATTGGGTTAAAGTATGTGTGTGTTGGCATATATGAGAATGATATTTTGATAGTGTCAAGCTCATATAAAAAAATTGATGATCAATATTAATGATTAGTAAACAATTTTCAACGGAGCACCAACTATGATTATTCTTGGTTATATAAATTATAAAGTTAATCTAATGAAACACTTTTAATACTGTCCTGATGAAGCTTAGGCGCAAGAGAAATTAGTTACCATTAAAAATAAACATACCGCGGTTAAATACAAAGTATTTTTCATCCTTCTAAATTTAAAATACTAAACGTTCTGTGACTTAAACATCCCATTTGGATAAAGACTTCGTCATATAAATTTAGTGCTGCAGTGTACGATTCATATTTAAATGATAATTTGTTAAAAAAAACAGTATACCGCCAAACAAACCCTCAAAAATGTAATACTTCGTCTCTCCAGTAACCGAAATGAAGACATTTAGTTTAATAAGGATACATAAATTCAGTATTAGAGGCTCGGTGACACGGAGGAGATAATTAACCCCGTCGGCGCGGGTCACGTCCCTCGTGGTAGTATTTTTGTTGGCCCCCTAAAACACCATAATGTTTTCGCATTAGGCGCCGGAGCCGCTGTGATACGTAAGGGGTTAAGGGCGAGCGGCGCTTCTGAAACTTTTTGATGAAACAAACAAATGAACTCTCCTGAAATACATTTTTTATTAATTTTTATTCTTAATCCCATTTCTATAAGATGAAAAACAAAATACGCCACCTTAATTTTACAACTAAAATGTCGTTATTGATCAAATCGTTTGCCTGTTTTTAAATTACTAATATAAGCTTCAAACCAGAATAAGTTGGATTTATTTATGAAATTAACCAATATGGCTAAGTTGGTTATTGGTTTTTATTACGTTTGTAATATTTTAGAAAAAAAAAGTTTTAATTTTCGAGAATGTGATGCTTTTGATCTTTTTAATAACAATATTGTGCACAATCATATGATTGCTAAGCTTTAGCGCTTTGTGAGTTATTCAATTTTGAGGTTTGAATATTAAATAATTAACTAAAGCTTCAACATCTATTATTTCTCTCTTATTTAACGAATATAAAAATATTACATTTATTATACAAACATCGAGTGTGTCTTGATTAAGATAGTCAGAGTGTCGAAAGTGGTTGTCAGTAAAAGTTAATTGTAGTTGTAACAAAATAAACTATAATCTTTATATAATTTATCCAAAATTATGTGTTACCATGTACACGTACAAATAGCTTTTGAATTTTGAAATAATTGAATGTATAATAGATTGAAGCTGATTTTTTCTTTTTCTTTAAGAGATAAACTCAAAATAAGTTTTAAGTAACTTATAAGAATATCATATACCAATAGAAGTTTTCTAAATTATTTTGCGAAAATGTAACAACGAGTATCTTTCTAGCTGGTTACAAAATATTTAATGAAGCAGTTTTAAAAATAATTGATCAAATAACAAAGCTATTTGGAGGTTAATATATTTTATGTTAAGTTTGAAAACGTATGAATAATATTAAGAACTGAATGTTTAGTTCGTCATTTTAATATTTTTCGTAAAATAAAGATAAACGTTTATTACTCTTTGAAACTTCTTTGGCTTTAAAAAAAGATATACGAATATATATTCCAAAAGTAACATAGATTTTAAAACGGAAGTACATTTTACATAAATCGATTTTTAATGAAGGTTCCACGTTCAGGCAGATAGCTACGTATAATATAATGCCCCGTATTACGTGATTTTAGTTCGAGTTTCAACCGAGGGCCAAGAAATACCTTAATGTTCGATCATTAGGTCGCGCGCCGCAGTTGACGGGGCGCGGGCGGAGAGCGGCGCAGGGTAGGAAGAGCTGGAGCCGACATTGCGGCCGTGCCTTGAATTTTAAACCCGGTTCATTTCCTTCGCTTCCTCTGGATTCTTCTCTCGTTTTTACCCCACTTCCGTGGATCGTGCCCCCGGCGCAATAAACCTCCAATTTTATCGGACATTCCGGCCCAACGTCTTGTTTGATGGATATCCGATCGGTTACCAGCGATTTAAGAGCGGGACTTAAATGCTACACCGGCTTCGACCAACTTTTGCACTTGGACCAGTGTAGGTAACGTGTTTGAATTATTAAAATGTTTTAAAACTATTATACATATATAACGATAGCTGGAAGAAGTCCGCAACCACCATATTTGGCATAGGTTTAAGGGCGCCCCTATAATAGAAAAGGTCATAATAATGTCTGCTCTTTGAATCCGCGATATGGTTATATTTATCGAGGCCACTTTTAAGAAATGCGTACTCAACAAAGAGCTGACCCAAGACAGGGCGTCCTGGAGAAATCATGTAAGGAGAACCTACTCCACTTAAAGTGAGAAATTGCAAAGAGATAGAAAAAGAAGGTAACTGGAAGAAAACAACTTAAAAATTAATTCAGTTAGAAAAATTCTTGAATCAATATATAATAGTTAATATGAATGAAAACGTCAGTTTTCTAGAAGTTTTATTATAAATAGTTCATTGTTTTGGCCGAAATACTATGATACCATAACATTTTAAACTGTTAAATTCAATAACTTTGTTTTTTGTATCACAATTGTATTTTATTTTACGCAACAGCTGTTTCATCAACCTATGTTGACATCATCAGGTGTTACAATAAAATACAATTGTGATACAAAGAACAAAGTTATTTAATTTGAACGTTCAAAGTTTTGTTATATTTTATGGGAATGACATGTTTCGCTCTTTTAAGGCATTATTAAATGTGACAAAACATCAATTCGTTGCAGTTTATATACTCGTACACTAGTAAATGGAGCAGAATATGGTAATTACCGAAAATTGATGTGACTTTATACTTTTTTTAACAAAAAATTATTTGGGTAGGTCCAGAAATATTATAATGTGTTTCTTGGAACTCGTTAGGAAACTTCTAGAAAACTGACGTTTTCATTCGTATTCATTATTTAATATGGAGTTTTATATCATTGTTCAAGAAACAATTAATACAATAAACTCGTATAATAAATGAAAACTATATCAGAAAAAGGTATACCTATCTGATGAGTTATAAAACTGAATCCATTACGTTATTTTAGTTTGAATTGATACCATTACATTATAATATGTAGCTAAAACAGTGGTTGATGAAATATTAAATGTAGCCAGTCATCTTAAATATTTCCATTTCTTTGTTTTTGTAACGCTGACGAAGTTCTTGCGAAAGCGAAATTGACCGGTTAGATAAAACAATATAAAGTGGTGTAAAAACAAAGTACATAAGTGTATACAAGTATTCTGATACAGTTAAAACATGCTTTTGAGATGCATATCATAGAGGCTGTAATGTTACTTGGACTCCCATCAATTTGCGAACATCGTCTGAAGAGTTTTATGTGTTTACAGAGGGTCTTACATAAACCGTGCATATATCATACCCACAGCTTTCTACATTCGAAAGATCCACTTACCGATGAGTACGTTTTAAATGTGGTCCATTCAGCGAAATGACCTAAATACATTCCTATATTTAATTATGGATAATAATGTGAATTTGATATTTTCGTATAACATTTAAGGCGAATGAAATTTAAGGTATTGATAATATCTATATCTCCGTACGCCAAGAAAAAATTGAACAAATCGACCAATTCAGATATCTCGGAAGCGAAGTAACCAGATCTAACGACCTCCCCAGAGGAGTGAGGTCACATGTAGATAAGGCTGCAGTGGTTGGAGGCTGCCTGAAAGATGTCATATGGAGAAACAAGAACATGAGGACTGACGGCAAGGTACGCATTTATAAGACCTGTGTGTGACCAATCCTCGCATATGGCATTGAATCGAGGGCAGACACTGTCAAGACAAACAGCATGCTCAGAACAACCGTGATGAAAACACTCCGCGCTATAGCTGGCAATACCCTACGTGACAGAGTTAGGAATACAGCAATCCGAGCAATCTGCGAGGTCGAAGATGTGGTCAGATGGGGACGTTAAAGACGGCGATACTGGCGACAACATGTTGAAAGAATGAGCTCAAATAAGATACCATACATGGAACGCCAAATGGACAACGCCGACCAGGAAGATCTCCGAAACGGTGGAGTGAAAGCTGGAGTTCAGCATCTCAAGAGGACCCGCCTGAAATAATAGACTCCTAAGTCTATCAAAAGTGAAGAAGAAGAAGAAGATAATATCTCATTATATAATAAAATAATAAGTAAATGTGTACACGAGAGCCAAAATGTATTAAGTGAATTTTTGGCGGAAAAAGGTTGTGATGGTCATGTCAGATTTTCATAATGTTTTGAGTCTGTTTTATGGGTTACTTCTTACTTTACTTTAATAAATAATGTATGCTGGATAAACTAAAATTTATACTGGAAACCGTGTGGATGGTATCATAATGTGTACAACTCATTTCGGTCAAAAATTCACTTAAAACTTTATGGCTCTTAGATACAAAAATATTTATGCAATATTAAAAAAAACGTTTGTTTTCTATAGGTTGTCCGATATTTTATTGACACGGCACCGAGAGAAGACGAAGAATCATATATTTCGGTCTTAAGTTTCACTGTTATTTACAAATATTTATTAACATTTCGGGAATACTCAACAAAAACGTAGATCCATAAAATTGGTAAAATAAATATAAAATTGTTAAAATAAATATAAAGATACTGTTGGGACGTGTTTGTATCTCACTCAATAGGGACATCTAGTTAGGGTCCTTAAAATGGTAAACTCGTTCCCTTTCACACTTAAAATCGGTTATATTATCGGGGCACAGTGAAACCCGTGTTACGTTATGTCTTTTATTTAATTCCGATCCTTTAAGTGAACAGTTCCCGAAGTAGTAAGGTTGTAAACTCCTAAAGCAGCCCCACTCGAAATAAATATATTTGGGCGTAATAAAGAAGTAGCGAAGGGGGCATGCCGCGTGCTCCGCGATCCAAGAGAGGAATTTGTACGGGGAGCTGGGCACTAATTAGGATTCTTCAATTTAGACTACTTTTAGATGGTACTTATTTTAAATTTACATGAAAATTGTGTAAGTTTTTATTACTATGGATAGGGTACTACGAAATTAACAAAACGGGTAGAAATCTCAGCGAAATATTCGTATCACGTTGGTATACGTGTTTGATTCTGCGCGTCGAAGTGATATTGTATTTACTGATCAGAATAATCAGGTGACTGAGGTGGCTCTGAGGATGGGCGGGCTGAAGTGGCGATGGGGTGGCCATATGGGGGAGACGGGTTCTAAAGTGGAGACCGTGTACAGGATTCCGCAGACTTGGACGTCCCCCTGCACGCTGGACCGACGATCTGAATAGGATTGCTGGACTTGGATGGATGGGAGCGGCAATGGATAGGGAGCGGTGGCGTGCTTTCGGAGAGGCCTACATTCAGCAGTGGATGACAGACGGCTGCTGATGATGATAATCATAATAATTTAATAGACAAGAAATTTTAGGAAATAAATAAAGTAGGCAAGCCATGTTGTTCGCAGCTCTGAAGATAGACGAATAAAATGCATCAACTTCCAAGGAATGTGACTCAAAATTCTGGACGTCCCCAAATTCGATAAAAGGACGATATTAAAGAGACGCTGGTACGACATGGATGCGTGTTGCCCAGGATCGACTGGCATGGAAGTAGGTGGAGGAGGCCTACATCCAGGAGTGTACGGCTGCGGGCTGATGATTATGATGATGACACCATTGTTAAAGCCACAATAAATAAAAGAGAATTATGAGAATTTTTTCTTCTTTTTCTTCATCTTTCTTGTTGTAGACCTATTTGGTCTGTTCTCCAGAGTGTTGCTCCTCCTGTGAGGTAGATTCCCAGCTGTTCTTCCATCTTTTAGGAGGTCTTCCACGAGGACGAATCCCATGAGGCTGATTATGCAATGCAATATTGGGGTGTCTGGTGGGGTTCATTCTTTGAACATTACCGTATCAGTCTCTTTTTCGCTGTCTGTTCCATCTTATAATATCCTCAACCTCATATATCTCTCTTATTCTGGGGTTCCTCACGCGATCTCTCTGTGTCTTGCATGCTATCGTCTTCAGTGTCTTCATTTTGGAAGTCCTCAAAACTTGTTTGGTCCTTACTGTGTCTGCCCTTGCTTCGACGCCATACGTTATTTTTGGTCTTACGCATGCTTACCATTAATGGCCATATCTTTATTTTTTCATATTGTGGATTTTAGAGCGCCAGAGATTGCAGCTGCCTTGTTTACTTGGGCTTGTATTTCTTCCCGCAGATCAGCTCCTCCCACCAGGTCTATGCCTAGATACTTGAACTTCTGCAAACTTATATTTTCGCTATGACTTGGTTATTTATTACTTTTAAGAATGTTTTATTCATATCTCAAGTCATGATCATAAAAGAAAAAAAAAAAAATTAATTGAAAAATCAGGGTTGAAGTTGTATCGCTGGAAGTATGTAAAAGCCGAATGCTAAAATGTTAGGAACACGCCTACCGGATTAAAAACGGGGAAGACTTGACGAATTTTATCTAGTTAAAAATGCAGCCCTGGAAATTACCCTCAGCATTGTTTCAGTCCCACCCCCTTCGATGTCAAATAATTCACGGAGAGAATGCCTGAGCGTACAACCTTAAATAAGCTCCCTTACATGGGTCCAACAGCCTACTGGAACATGTAAGTGTAGGTTGAGGGATGATGTCTGTGGGGAAGAAGTAACTCGGAAAACTGAGACGACGAATCGAACTGTCATACGTTTTGATTAAAACACGTGATCGGGTTGTAAAAATCTAATTTCTTTGAAATCGTAAACTCAGGTAACACGCCGGAGAAAAAAGTTCTGAGATATATTTTGATTCACAAAAATCAGGAGAATTTGAAAAATTATACTTAAGTTTCATGTATACGTATTTTTATAATGAAATGAAATGAAAATTTATTACAACGTTAGTTAATTTAGTTTATTCATTAATTAATTAGAATTTATGCGTAATTAATGAATATAAAATAAGACTTGTCGTAACCTTGATGACTTTCGTGAGTGGTAAGCGCTTTGACTGCCACACCGTAGGTTCCGGGTTCGATTCCCGCCGATGGCAGTATGATTGTCACACTGTCTTTGGTCTGGTGAAGAATTCACGCGGCAATAAAATAGCGATAGATTAGCTACCTATCACATGTCACAAGAATCAATATGATAGCTATACCCTATACATCGATTTGGCTCGCATTGTAATGATATAATGAGCAATTTAAGAAAAAAAAAAGAATTTTATCGATATTTGATAAGAAATATTGAGTTTTACTTTATAGCTAAAAAAATAATTTAGGAAAGTAAATTTAATAATGTTTATTGTTATTTGAGCAATTAACCTACATAAAAAAATATCCATGTTTAATATATAAGTCAAAGCTTCCGTTTTCTAAAAAAATATCATACGAGTATTTTGTGGAAATGACTTGGTTTGCTTTGCTTAACCTTATCAAATGTGCTTCATTGAAACAATTCATACACAATCATCGTACAAGATTCTCTTCAAAAGACATCAGATATTGATATGTATAGGGCGTTTTTTAGAGGTATAGTTTTTAAACTGGCAACATGGTTTCAATAGACTGTCAATTTGACAGTTGACAGTTGATTTGTCAGTACGTTTTGCCATTTGACCCAGTTGTTCGATAAAGTTGTCGAAAATTGGACTTCACGATTGCGCTTCATTCGAGCTAGCCGTGGCACTCATATGCCCTAAATTATATTTAAACAATATTGGCATGAAATTATCTATATAATAAAGCCAATATCATAGACATTAACATTATTTTTATGTGTTTTTTTTTCATTTTAAATTTGTATACCTCTAAAATATAAATTAATATAAATTATTAAATTGATATAATAAATAATCCGGCATGTATTCTGTATATAGAGAACGAATCAGTTTATTTTTTTATATTTATCTGTAATAATAATACGTTTAAACAATAAAACTATTAGGAAAACAATAAAATTGTTTTATTTGAAGAAGAAAAATTCAATAGAGAAGTAAGTGATCGAATGAAAATGAGAGTAACGTTTTTCAAACGTAATCGTCCCCCTCGGAAAAAGAAATCAAGTACGTCTTCACTCCTGTTCACCGTGAATTGATAGATACCGCTGGTGTACAGAGGGGATGCTAATTTAATTGGCATCGGAATGAGTTAGTCAAAATACTGTCAAAGATAAACATGCCATTAGTCCCCGGCAAGGAGTTTCATTAGAGTAATTTGCATTTAACGACTTAATCTCCTTAGGAACACCACCGATCTACCACCTGTCTCATTAATTATAGGGCTTTCTCCCCAGACTGCTCCAGATGATGATGAAAAATATGTTTTACTAAACATATTACATCTTTAAGCAAATTTCTTTTGTTAAAAAAGCTTGTCAGAAATTTTAAACTTTTATAGTAATCTAGATTGATTAGTGTGGGTGGGCGTTTTAAACTTTATTCCAGGAGGGATTAACAAAATATAATGTTATTGATATTTTTTTGTGAATGTATACTTATACTTGTATACGAATACTGGATTTCACCCATGGTGGGTGATCATTCTGGTCAATTCTTTGGCATATAGATAGGAGTGACATCTCCAGGCAGCTTCTAACAATACGCTAATGGCGATAGCCTTCACGTTGTGTTAATAAAGTAGTTCTGATAAATGCTAAAAATTAATCTCCATAGATGGCGTTAGTGTGTGGATTATATGGATTAATCTTAAAAATATTAACATATGTAATCAAATCTACATAGATGGCGTATTGAAACTGACATGTGAAGTTAAGCATAGATTTGTAACATATATACAACCTCCAAAAATTTGTCTTACATGGTCATAAAGAAATAGGTGGAATGGGGAATGTTGTAATTACATAAAGCGTGCGCTTAACCCAACCAATGATAGGTCATAAGTCCTGTAATCACCTTGATCAACCATATTCAGTTTCCAGTTTGCATCTTCGTCTCTATTGAGATACAATTAAATTTAATGTTATTGAATTTGGTTTAAAGTTTCTATCGAAGAAGACCCTAATGATTTTTTTTCACTATGTCTTGTGACACCCATGTGATCTATAGAACTTCGAGAATGTCTCCATAATTTATTAATGTGATCCTATGCGTATCCAGCTGTCTTAGTTTCGTCCTGGATGTATTTTTTTTGGTAACTGCACTTTCTCTTTTCACGTGGAGGGGATCAGTTGAGTGCGTTTTGGGTAGTTCAGTCTATACATTTGCGAGTATGCGACCAAAACCATTTGCGTGGGGCAATTTACCTCTTATATTGTTGTTCGTTTCGATTTTATACGCGTTTTATTATTTTTCTTCGTTATGAAGATCCGGTGATCTGTTTGGACATGTTGTCAAATTTGATCATATGATGAAAACGTCAGCTTTAAATTTATTAATTTTGTTAATATAATATACGTTTTTCCATAATAATTAATGATACATATTTTTTACGTATACCAAAATAAATAATAATGTTAGTGTATTGTTTCTTGAACGATGTAGTTAAACTTGAAACTAAATAAATAGTATGAATTAAACAACTGTTTTCTAGAACATTATTTATATTTCATGAGAAAGCCATGTTTCGCCTTGCTGAGGCATATCAAATTTTACATTTGTTAATGTATTTTCAAAGCGATATATGAAATACCCATAAAACAGACGTTTTCATATATATATTGAATATTCGGTATGGTTTAAGTCATCAACAAATCTATTATGTATGATAAAATACATTAGCAAGGCAAAATGTGTCATTCTCTCAAAACAGATGTTCTCAATCGTATTATTTATTCATGATGGTTAATATTATAAACAAATGTAGTGTGTATGGTAAAGAATTAGCAAGGCGAAATATGTCATTTCCAAAACACAGACGTTACCATTAGTATTCATTATTCAGTATGGTTAATACCATTAACAAATCTAATATGTATGTTAATATACTAGCAAGGCGAAATATGTCAT
Organism: Lepidostoma basale; assembly: GCA_022606425.2. Lineage (NCBI taxonomy): Eukaryota > Metazoa > Arthropoda > Insecta > Trichoptera > Lepidostomatidae > Lepidostoma > Lepidostoma basale. The sequence goes on along the minus strand of JAHDVF020001081.1, from coordinate 573,893 downwards.
TATCCTAAAACAGATGTTCTCAATCGTATAAATTATTCGGTATGGTTAATATTATCAAGTGTATGGTAGTGTGTATGGTAATGCATAAGTAAGGCGAAATATGTCGTACCCATAAAGCAGACGTTCTCATTAGTACTAATTATTTGATATGGTTAACGTTACCAACAAATGTAGTGTGTATAATAAATGTATGAATATTTCAGAAGAAAAATCTTTATATTTGTTTCATAAATTGAAAAAGATTTCTTAGTACGGTCTTTGGGTCTTGTTTTTCATTTGAATGGAGGATCGAGAGAGGAAATTTGTATTTTTATTAACCGTAATAAAACTCGCTATCCTCTGTCCCTGTAAGTGGTTTTGTGTACAGAGAAAAAATGAATTAATCTGATAATGAGACCCGCTCTGAAGGGCAAAGGGGAAATTCGGGAAGAAGCTGGAGGGGTCTCTCAAGGAGGGAATGGTGGAACAGGAGAGGGGGGGGGAGGGTGAAATAACAGCCGTTGGAATTCATTCCCTACATTCAAATAGGACTTCCTTCCACTTTGCGTTGTTTTATCTTAATTTGATTACACCGAAATATATGAAGCTAGCCAGAAAGCTCCACGAGAGCTTTTACCTTGAGAGTGTTTCCGAGTATTTTGCTTAAGGGGCCGTTGATAAAGCGAGACGTAAAGGAACTATTTAAAGCCCATTTATATACGGGTAACGAGAAACTGTATTACTTGTAACACTTATTATATTTTTAATATTTAAAACTCATCCTACATCCTCATTTGACAATTCAATAAATAGTTCTTATTTAAAGCATTCACAACTCATATCATATTTAAAAAATACAGAGTACCTACATATATTTTTTATAACAGATAGTCGATTATACAATAATTAAAATAACTAATTAACCATGAAGCTGTATTTCCGAAGGGATGGGCAGAAATTTTGATTTACTACACTGTTCGTTTCTGATATATCTCTCTCGTTTCCCGACATTCATACATCGTGTCATGCACGCGCGTCGATTTCTCCGACTCCTCATGTGTGATTGATTTGATCGTGCCACGTTTTCCTCGGTCTTCCTCTATTTCAAGTTCCGTTAACATATTCTTTCTTCATTCTTTTTTTACGTGTATCGAAACCATTTTAATGATTCTTTCAATAATTTACATTGATGAAAACATCTGTTTTCTAGGAGTATTATTCTAATAAATTGAGGTAACGTGAATCCCTTTATTTGGACGAAGGTGCTTTTATTAAATGCCACTTTCTATAACGCCGTAACAATGGACCTTGTAATTTAATATTTCGATCAATGTTTTCTATTAAACTTGGTAAAAGCTAAAGTGGAACCGGAATATAAGAAGATTTGCTCTATTTTCTAAATTACCCGCTCCAGAGATCTGACAAATATCGAAGGCACGAGCAAAGGCTCGCGAAAGATTACGATACACTCTAAAGCCTGGAATGCACTTTGCTTTGGAGCGGTTCGATCCTCGGGAGTTCGAGCGAAAGCGCAATCGTGCTTTGTCCGTGTTCCTTATCTCGTCCGTCCGGCTTCACCAATCGGAACGTATTACTTTGTTCTCCCGGGACCCTCTCCTGGGATCCTCTCCCGTCTCCCGCCCTTCCCGCGAGAACAAGGAGTGGTCTTCCATTTCCTGAATGCGTACGTGATTTCCCGGAGAACTGCTTTCTCCTCCATTTTTATTGACCCTTTAAAAATGAATCGAATCGCGTCTGAGCGGCCCACGCCGCCGGCGTATTGTCGGAATTGTTGCAATCGCTGTATCTCTGACTTTTATTGGCTACTTGAGATTAACGTGTACTACATTGACATATTAATCCATCGACAATGGTTTGACTTATCGCGAAAGGAATGGCTTTATAAAATACAAATACGTTTCTTTGAAAGAAGTGAATGGCTTTTAGAAGTTGGATACCTTGAAAGGACTAGAATGCCGTAACGTAATACTGTTTTTCTTCCTGCCACAAGATTTAATTAAATATAATTTTTATGAACGATTTAAAAAATAATTATGTTTTAAAGCACTATTGATTTGCATAAAAAAATTATTTCATGATAAGAAAACTAAAAATTACAAAAAAAAAATAAACGAACTAACTAACTAACCATCACGCCGTCTCCCTGAAGGGGTAGGCTGAAAGAATGGACTGCCACAATTTTCTTTCCTGACATATTTCTCTCGCTTCCTCAACATTCATACATCGTGTCATGCACGCGCGTCGATTTCTCTGACTCCTCACATAGCCGAAATTCAATATTTGATTTATTTGCTCGTGCCACGTTTTCCTCGGTCTCTCTCTATTTCTAGTTCCATTTACATCGTTAACATATATTTTTTTTACCATTCTTTCTTCATTCATTTATTCTATGTGTCCAAACCAAATTAATGATCCTTTCATTATTTTGTTCATAACACCATCATTCGCACCGCATTCACTTCTTATATTTTCATTCGACACTCTATCATACACAGAGTATCCACACATTCGTCTAAGAGATCTCATTTTTGTAAATATGATTCTACATATTTGGTCTTATAAGGAAATTATCAAAATGTGTTTTACATAATTTCAGTTTAGGTAAATATCAAAATGATTCAAAACCTGCCGTACCATAGCTAGGGAACTTTTTGAATACCGTGGATTCAAAATATCTAAAATAAATTATGCTTATTTAACTTCACGTTATAGTACAAGAATTAAGAAAAAAGTATTGTTAATTTGTTTGAATAACTAAGAATAGATAAAATGAAAAATGTGCAAAAATAGGTAAAAAATGTACGAGAAAAGAAAGGAAAACACATAAAAACACATAAAATGAATGTATTTTAGTACGAAAAATAAATTTGTTTAATTCATGAGAAAATTTCAATCCATTGATAAAAATCAATTGCTCGTTAAAATCTTTCTTCAGATTTCTATTTGTCAAGCTTTAAATTTATACGAGATTATTAAAAATATAAATTAAAAACATAACAAGTCCTAACAATTATTTTTAAATGAGCAAAGAAACAAACTAATCCTGGAAATGAACATTTTCATTCAGTATCGATAATTAAACAATAACGCTATAACGTATTACAGATAAATGTTGAAAATATTGATGTTATAATATGTGAAAAGCTAAGATGGAAGTGCTCAATGGTGTTCTTGTGCTGTCCCTTACGCAAGGAAGTGAAGCATGAAACAGGCAAAAGGAGGATAAAAGTAGAATAAATGCAGTGGAAATTTGTGATAAATCTGTATATGATAGTCATATGACAGTAATGACATAATAAGTAAATGCAGTGCGAACAAAACTAGATATAGAAGAAGACTGTGGAAAACTTTGCAAGATCAAATCAATCAAATATTAAACGTCGGCCACGTGAGGAGTCGGAGAAATCGACGTGCATGCATAACACGACGTATAAATGTTGAGGAACCGAGAGAAGTATGTCAAAAACAACAGTGTAACCGCCCATTATTAATCAAATCAAACCAGTTTATTTACTAAAGATAAGGATGGTTATAAAGCATACTTCAAGTGAAAAAAGAACCCGAGGACGGTCAAGGAAAACATGGCATGACCAAATGATAGGTTCCTATAAGGCGGTCATATTCGATGTTGGAAAAATCAACAAGCGTGCATTTTACGATGTTCGTATATAGAGGAAGCTCATATCAGGATAGGGTGGTGTGGCGATTTATCCTCTCTGCTTACCCACTCTGTGAAACGGCGTGATGGTTAGATAGTTAGTAAGTTAGTTAACAACTTAATTTAGAATTCAAGATAACACAATGTGACCAAGAAAACAATGGAAACGGTGAAATAGGGTTATTTAAAAAATATAGAATTTAAACCATAATAAAAAAAAAAATATCTTCCCAAAATGAGCGGACAATTTTGTCTATAACGGAAACTCCGATCTTCTTAAAAGAATACAGTTGGAAAAATTATCCCAGGGAAGGAGTGAGCTGTAACGCCTGTCGCAATTTGTGATCTTCTCAAGCGACTAAGTAAGTGATCGTATCGAGAGTCAGGGGCGGGAAATCTTTTGTCAAAATGGATAGCTTTATTCGTAAACACTCCCGCAGAGTACAGGATCTTTTAAACATATTGCGTGTAATTTGGAGAATAAAGCAATAGAATAGCGTGTTTGAGACGAACTAGTCAATTTTAGATAAACTTAAGGCGTTGTCACTGTGGAATTCCATAATTTCTTTATGAATTAAAACACCTTTGGTCTGAGCCTTCGAAACATGTCGAGAATAATAAACTCAGAAGTGGAAAAAACAGTGCTTTAATTCATAACGAAAAATTGAACTAGTACAGTTTATTGAAATTAGAATAAATACATCGTCAAGATAAGATGAATAAATTATCATAATAACAAATAAAAGTGCTGGTTATTCCTATCTTAATGACATTGTTACTTTGTGGCACAATAGCAATAGCTACGACTGCCGAAGGTCCCGGATTCGATTCCCCCAATCAATAGTTACTGCATTATTATATCGTACGAACACAATATAAGCTATAAAAAAAGTACTTGTCTGTTGATTAATATTAAAAAAAACATGTTTTTAATTTTTTAGAAATGTGATCGTTTTCTTAAAAACGGCTTCATTAATAATATACGATAATTTGTTTGAAATTCATACACAAGTATTACGTAATTATAGTTTGAAACAATTATGTAAAACTTCGTACGAAATAAAATATCGATGTAAACATCTGTTCAAATATGGCATTAAAAATCCTGTAGATCTTTTTGACGTGATTGAATTAAAATCGAATAATTGAATAAAAAATACCAAATAGATAATCAAAGAGTTTTTTAAAATTGTTTGTAATAATTCAAATTAAATAAACTGTGTTTTATGTATCACAATTGTATTTTTATTTTACGCGACAGCTGCTTTGTCAACCTATGTTAAGATCATCAGGTGTTACAATAATATATCAAATGTCGAATACTCGTATTCGTGATTTTTCGAACCTTTATGTGTATTTGTTCCTATGTCAATTTGAATAATTTATTTGATATAATTTTGATACAAATACTCATAAAGGTTCGAAAAATCACGAAAATTTGACATTTGATATATTATTGCAACACCTGATGATGTTAACATAGGTTGACCAAACAGATGTCGCGTAAAATAAAAACACAATTGTGCTACATAAAACAAAGTTTTTTTAATTAAACAGTTTATAATGTTGAAGTATCATAGTGTTTCGGCCAAAACAATGTACTACAATTTAACTATGAGATTTTGATTTCATTTTGTCAAATTCCGAAAAATAATGACGAAAAACGTTATTTCCGAGGGCTAATTTTTGGCAACCCTGCACGAATCTTTTCTTTGACATTTATTTTTTATTATTTCATTCCATTCCAGTAGTGTAAGAGGGGAAGGAGCACAGCTCCTATTTCGTATCGGTTGCCAGTTTTCCGCCCAATTAACTTGTCAGCCGCCGCTAACCGGGCGACATCTCACGGCGACAGACCGAATGATACGGCCAGCACAGAGACTGGATACTCTCTCGCCGGGAAGAGCTACTATGGCACAAAACACATTTTGGGTAATCATTAATGTATCCAGCACTCACATGTCTGGTTCAGAGGTAATACCTTAATCAATATCGACATTTATACATTTCAATGGACTTTACAATTTGAATACATGAAGCTTCTGCAATAATTATACTCCGCTGATCCATATTTAGAACTATTTGCGTTTATATATTATAATAAAAGAAATAAAATGAAAACACTGTGCTTTGTGTTTCACCACTACGTGGTTATTTTAATTGTCGACTAGTTTCGCTTGTACCCAAGCTTCTTCGGATCCTCGTAATAACTGTTATTACGAAGCCCTCATGAGTTTGCTGGGAAATAATTAATATTTTATTAAGATTTACTTAAGAAAACTAACAACATACTAACCACCACGCCGTCTCTCCGAAGGGGTAGGCAGAAAGAATGGACTGCCACACTTTTCTTTTCTGACATATTTCTCTCGCTTCCTCAGTTTTCATACATCGTGTCATGCGCGCTTCCATTTCTCTGATTCCTCACGTGGTCGACATTCAATATTTGATTTATTTGATCGTGTCACGTTTTTATCGGTCTTCCTCTATTACTAGTTCCATTAACATCATTAACATATAATTTTTTAACCATTCTTTCTTCATTAATTCTTTCCATGTGTTCAAACCATCTTAATGATCTTTTCATTATTTGGTTAATAACACCATCATTCTCACCGCATTCACTTCTTATATTTTTATTCGAAGCTATCATACACAGAGTATCTACACATTTGTCTAAGAGACCTCATTTCTACTGCATTTATTCTACTTTCAATCTTTTTTTGCCAGTTCCATGCTTCGCTTCCATACATAAGGGCCGGTACAAGAATACTATTGTGCACTGCCATTTTAGCTTTTTGTCTGCGATGACAACTTTAATAGCATCATTCACTTTGTTGCTTGCTTACATATCTATATTTTGAAAAAGGCAGTTTCACAAATCATACAAGTTAAAAAAGGGTGTTTTTTTTTCTTTATGCGTGGCTTTATGATTGAAAAATAAAATATTTACATGAGTAAACCTAACGTGCAGAGGTATTCATTATTAAATTTTTTCTTAAAAAAATATTCTACGAATGTAAAAAAAATAAATTCTCCAGCCCCAAATATCTCCATCGAGAAGTATTTTCAACTCGCTGGTACGTTTTTTCATTAATCCGTTAAAAAGGCTCCCCTTAGATTCCTACAAAGCCTTTATATAATCTTTTCATTTCGGAGCTTTCACTTTTACATTTTATTTGCATTCTCCTCTCCCACTAGAAAAATAAACCACCTCCGGAATATTCCCTTGTCGCTCTCCTGAACTCATCTGAATCATTCAGAAATTTCGATTTCTTTTGAGATATAATTGTGACTACGGAATGACCTTAATACAAGTAGAAAAAATACGAGGAGAAATGATTTAGAAAACATGTAAGTCAAATCGCATCATGTTTTAATTTAACCGCAATGTTGAGGACAAATAAACAGTTGTTTATCATCTTCTTCATTCTGTGTCCTGTCAGGTCTCCCTTACGTTGACTATCACCCTTTTACATAGTGATGACCTGGGGAAAAATATCCAGAGTGGTATACCTTTGCCTTCTCTTGTTTATTATTTTATAATTAATTTAAAAAAATCTATAGCATATACAATTGTGAAGAAGATAATTGAAATAACTCTGGTTTTTAGGATATATACATATAGCATACTTTCTCTTTTTCATCTTATTTTTCTTTTAACAGATTTGACGATCTGTGACAAAGAAATCATGTCTCTTTAGGTGATGAGGTCCAACATAAACATACGAAAAACGTTACACTCGATAAAATATTCGTTATATTTCATGTTTAATAATACTAAGTGGAGTTATATTTATATTTTCGTTTGTAAATAAATACACTAAAGTGATTAAATTTAATTGGAGATATGCGCATCCAAAGTAATCTAGTTAAAATTTATTTCCAGTAGGAGAGATTCGTGTTAATTTATCGGAAAATCAGAAAGTCGCGGACTGTCGCTCGGGGGCGCGGTTCGGGGGCGGGGGTGCGGGCGGAGGGCGGCAGAGTGCAGCCTTATCAAATTACGATAATGGCGTTACTTGGCGCGGAAAATTCACTGATGCTCTCTCTCGCGTGTTTGTCTGCCGGCGGAAAATGCAGGTTGGAAAATGATTAAACGTGAGCTTTCATACCAAAGCGCTTTATTGGAATATGAAAATCAGGTGTATTGGGGAATTATTATAATAAAAAAAATATTTCTTTTGATCATTATTTTTTCTTTTAATGTCTCGATAAAATAGGTGAAATTAGACCAAGAATATGTAATATACACATATTACCATTTTCAGGTTATAAACTATTTAAGAGATTTTTCATAGGCATATGTTTTATATTTAGCATTACTTTAATCGTGTTACAAGGTTAATTTTTATGATGCAATTCCAAATATCTGTTGTTTCCTGATATGGAAGGTTAAACTAAACATTCAATATTGATGAAAACATTTGTTTTCGAAACAGATCACTGAATTTTGCGGATGTCAAATAAATGACCCAGATGTGAAATCTTTCGAACCTTCATAGTTGACAACAGCTCCCTGTCAACTCTAGCTCGCCTCAGGATTTGTATTAGTAACCATGTCTGTCCAGGGAATTTTGAGCATTCGGCGATAGAGCCACATTTCAAATGCTTCCAGTCTGTTAATTGAGTTGACTTTTAAGGTCCATGTTTCACATCCATACAATAAAACAGACAACGCAGTTCTTGTTATAATTAAGATTTAAAAAAATGCATTGAGGCGTGTAATTTTATAACAATAAACCCTTTGAATTAGAAAACTTTTTCTGTATGTAATCTGGGAAAGTGGTGATCTTTAGTTATTACCCTTCAATTTACATTATTCTTCAAGTTCGAATTTCAAATACAACATGCATTATGTAATTTTGATCTGAATAAATAATGTATAATATATGGCTCTGATTTCAAATAGAACTTGCTTATTATTGTTTGGGTAATTACTCAAGACATGAGTGTCTATTAAACGCATGAAAGGATCCACGTTTGTTTATTTTGCTGTGTAGAGTGTGAGGGTTGACGAACATAAACGTGGAAGTAGGGAAGAGGAATGGAAGGTTATTTAAGAGTATATATTCAGATTGAATGGAAGATGAAGGGTATTTGCTAATTTATGAAATGTTTTTTGTGTCATGAATAAGTTTTCAACACAAAGCTTAACTTGGAATTCTATTTAAGTTAATGAATTGAGAATTTCGGAAAGGGTTTTGTCCATATTGGCGTCGTTAATATTAATGATATTGGAGACATTTTACGTTATTTCTAAGAAATTCATATAATGGTTTAATTAATTTGGTTTATGTTTACGTACGCATTGAAAACTCATAATGATAAATCAATGTCGTGGGAAGTTAATATAATATATGTATTATAATTAAAATTATTTACGTGTAAAGTGATACAAATATGGATTTGAAGGAATCTGCAGGTTTTAATTTCTCTGAATGAGTATAAGAAATTGAAGAAAATGTGTAATGCAGATCAGACGAATGCGAAAAGAATAAAAACTTGATATTCTTAAATTTAATTCTAAAAATAGCTATTAGTTTTATAAAATGTGGTTCGTGCATGAGACGCTGTATGAATGTGACACGTTTAAGACTAGTGTCGTTTTAGAATTATGATATATAAATCATTTAATTTTTATGAGTAGGTACGTATTTTACATTATATATACGAGTACATTGCAAAAAAATAACTAACAGACCATCATGCTATGAGAAACCGCTGGAACGACATGGATGGGTGTTGTCCAGGATGGAGAGACATGGAATCAGATGGACGAGGTCTACGTCCAGATGTGGACTGATACAAGTTGATGATGATAATATCAGACAGCATTTCTAATAAAATACTTGCAAAATATACTTTTTTGAATTGTGTCGTTATATAAATACTAGTTAGATATGTACGTTAAGATGAAAAATGGTTTGCTTCGACTTATTCTCAAGTTATTGGTCGATGAGCATGACGGTTAGATTGATAATGAATATTTAATCACAGCATATTACACATCCATTAAACTGTTTTAAGTCTTATAAATATTGAGATATGACGATTCAACATAATAAATACGAATAAAACGGCTCTTCTAAAAGTTTTATTATATTTTAAGGGAGTAACACGAATGGAATGCATTCATAAATAAGAATGAAACGTCTTTTCTAAAAGATTTATTATATTTTATGGGAAAAACATGTAACGCTTTTCCAAGATATTATGGAATGTGACCCGCCATTTGATAATGCCTTAGCAAAGCAAAACATGTCATTCTTACAAAATTTAATAAAACTTCTAGAAAACGAATGTTATATTTTTAATTAATTGTTAATTATGGAGTTTTACATCATGGTTCAGGAAACAATAAATACGATTCGACATTTAAAAAAAATGGGCAAATTTGCCGATGTTTCAAATAACGGCGAAGTGTATAACTAGAGGATCGGGAAGCGAGAAGCAACAGTGAGTCTCGGTAAAGCTCGGCACGGAGAGCTTTTTAATTAAAATGTTTGATTCGCCTGAATGCGTGAGCTTTCGCCACCCGCTCAGTCGAATGAACCGATAGCTCTTTTTGGCGAATTTTGTTGCAACTTTATTAGACAAACAGACGATATCTCCATTAGTATAGGATTTAATTGGATTCGTTGATAGCGGCCGAAGCAGTTAGAAAATACTTTAAATTTGATATCGCTCTAAATAGTACGTACAGTATATATGATTTTACGATCTATGAAGTTATATTCATTTTGTGAATGTAAATAAGGTAAGTAAAAATATAAATAAGGCAGTTAATAATGGAGTTGTAGTGTAAACCCAATTGTGTGAAACTTGGATCTGGCAGAAGGAGAATTAAAATATGATAATGACGTAGAAACTAGATCGCTGAGAATACCATTTTTTTACGTTAGCTTAAATTTCATTTCCATAGATGGCATTTTACTCAGTTGTATATTTAAAAATAGAAATTCGAATCGATGGATCATATGGTGTCATATTCCGCATAAAACGTAAACGTTATGTTTAGTGAAATAAAACGAAATGTCATGTAAATACGATTGATGTAATATGATCATGAAATAGATAAAGTAAAACTGTTTTTGAGATTTATTTATCTTAATATTATTTCGTAATTATTCTAAATTATTAAATGATCAAAAGAAAAAAATACTTATTATCGATAAGCATTATTAAGTAAATAAATACTAGAGTATTTAAATAAATTCAATTATTGAAGTTATACTTCTTCTTTTGAGGGTAAAATTGAGATTGAGAGAATGAAACCGGTTGGTGTTACCAAATAAAGTGGTTCAGATACAAATACTAAAAGTGTTTTATTATTTTATTTAATAATTTCACACCACAAATCAAGTGCTTCATATGAAAGTTTTGAATGAATTTAGTCGAAAAAGGGTAAAATAATACCAACAAACTATCACATTTTAGAGGGGTAATTTCGAAAATTTTAGCATTATTTGTAAAAAAAAATTAATAAGAAAAAGATTTTGTACGAAATACATTGGTACAATGCATTGGTACTACTAACATAAAGTATTGGCACACCTTCTTACGTGTGGTCATAAGTATACAATTTTTTTTCATATTATTAGTTGTCTGTCAGTTACTTTCACTAAATCCAGTATAGTATAACTAACTGCACTTATGCTTACTGGAATTTGTATTTATTGAATACAAACCAAGTATATAATAAAAAAGTATTATATAATAAAAATCTATTGCATGCTTGAAGTAGAAAATAGAAAATGAAACATTTGTAAATAAACAGCGTTATGTTTAAACACGGTAGCCAAGCCGGTTGAGATATTCTAAACCAGTCATAACTTAGACAAAAGAAAAACATTTACATAAAAAAACATTACACTTGACGTTGAAAAATGGTTATTATAAATATTTCACGGGAGTACATAAACCTTGGGAAACGTTTACTTTACTAAGATGTATGAAGAGTATGAAAGAATGGTACATATTCGTATATTATGCGGAGCGTACTACCTTGTACCTCCACTATTCCTGTATTACCCTAGAGACAGATACGTCGGCGAGATACCTTTTATGAATATTAAAGCACATCGACCGAAACCTTCATGTCACACGAGTGTTTTGTGCTAAAGAGAAAACAGGAAAAAAAACTAAATCCAGATTGTGTCGCTTGTTGCTCAAACCGAAAATATGCAAAGGTTACCATTTTAATATAAATGTTTTGGGTTAAGTGTTTCTCATTCCAAACCTTCACTCTACAATAATAAATTGAAATGTTTATTCTACACGAATTTAAATACAACTTATATGATCTTGGCATTATGATCATAGATAGATCCCGAAAAAAAAATGAGGCGCAGAATAGAGATTGACAAGGCCGCATTCAATAAAATGAGACCATTCTTCTGTAATCAAATCAAATCAAATCTAATCAGTTTACTGACTCAAAGGCATTGCAAACAGCAAAATTTTTAAGGCATCTTTTGAGTACAGGTAAAATATTATATACATACAACATAATACCGCATTAAATCAAATCAGTTTATTAACTCAAAAGACATTACAAACAGGAAAATGTTTAAGGCATCTATTGAGTACAGGTAAAATATTATAAAAATACAAACATAGTACCAGGAACAACATAGTAATGACAATATCAATCTTAAATTGACAGAGAACGGTCAAGTGCTATATTTGGTCCATATTGTTTACCGTTGTATAACCGTATATAAGCATTTGAAATGTGGCTTCATCGCAGAATGTTGTGCATCCCATGGACTGATATAGTCACCAGCACAGAGGTGTTTCAAAGAGCTAGAGCAGAAAGATAATTGTTGACCAATATAATGATAGAAAATGACATATTTGGAACACATTCTCCACAACGAAATATACGGTTTGCTGCACCTCATCATGAAATTAATGATTGGGGGTGTCGCGGTGTGGGAAGACCCCTCATATCCTTGCTTAGAAATATCAAAGAGTAGACCGGAATTCAGAAGATGGGGGAGTTATTCCTGCTTACACAGAACAGATAAGCCTACACCAGGGTAATAGCCTACGACGGAAGGACCTGATATGGCACTTGAAGAAGAAGAAGATGTCATAGAAACAGAATGCTAGGCACCTAATCCCGGGACTTGAGTTCAAGTCTGGACAAGACCCGATTCCTACTATACAATGAAGAGCTGATTTCTGCTCATCTTGGAGATTATATAAAATATTCTAATACCAATAATATAAATCCAAGTTGTTTTAAGTGTTTAAATGAAAATTATTGTGTAATAAAATAATCTAACAGTTATCGTGATAATTAAAAACTAAAATGTTTTTTTTTGTATCTATATGAAGCAATAAAAAAAAGTAATTGTAACATGACCATAAAATATTCTAAAATATTATATTCATAAAAATATTCTAAAGAGAGCGTTATGTGAACGATATAATTCGTATATCTATTTGTTTTTTCGAATTTGGTCGTTATTCGAATTTGTTAAGATAATCTGTTAGATTTATTATTTATTAGTATAAAAAGGTCAATTTACTTACTTAATCCATATGAAAGAGCAACACGGTACACTTAACATTGTAGTGAACACAAGAGTTTTCTAAGAAAAAATGCATATTCAATGGGTAATATTACTATATTGCATTAATAAAACAAAATATAAAGTTAAAACTGTATTAAAATGTGAAAAAAGCTTTTAAAAACACTTGTACTCTAATATCTGTTCGATATCAATAGAACAGTTTTTTTTAATCTTAAGTATTCATTGATTCTTGAATTGAAGATTTTCTTAATTAATCCGATAAAAAACGTGGAGTAGTCTTTAAATTTAGAATTATAAACTATTAAAAATACCCTATACTCGTATATAATAGTATATCATCTTTGTGAAATATATAATACACAATGATTTGAAAAGGGTAATCAGGATGAATCCATTAATCTTACGCAATTCCAATTAGTTAGGCAAAGGCATTTAATTCTCAAAATTATTTAAAGGTTGGTATTACATTTACAAACCGCAAAATGTTGCTCCGGTGGGAAGGCCGAATTCCTGACGCTGATCTCGACTGTCTTAAATGACGTTAAATATCAATTATGGCGACAACTAGCGGGCTCTTCAAACCAGCCACTCGTAAACCGGGTAGGGAAGCAAGGGGTGTTCAGGGTAAAATGCCCGAATTAGGTAATGAAAATCAATGTTATACTACAAAAGTCCAAAATACAAATGAAGCTACTGCAATTAAGAATTTTATTGTTCTATAAAATAATAGCATTAAAGTACACACAAAAAATACATTTTAATTGCGACAATATTAATAAAAAATAACGTTCATATAGCAAAATAATTAACTAAATGAAATTAAATTTTAGATAGAACGTATTTACTCATTTGACTTCTATTAATCAATATATTGTATATCTGGGGGATAAAATGCTTGGCTCCTAATCTATGGGGAATGGGTTCAAGATTGGAAACGACCAGATTCCTTCTTCATAAAAATGAGACATTTTCTGCTCATATTGGAGATTGTAAAATAAATATTGCAAATAAATTATAATATTATTCTTTTAAATTTAGTGTAACCCTTAAAATATGTATATTTGGGGGTAAGGAACGTACTTTTAGGTGTGGTGTTACTATAAATATAACACCCGGTGCCCATACAAACGACACAACGTGGTCAAATCTTCCACAACTATGGCAGGAGAAAGAGAAAAGATAAAATCTTGCATGGACTTGGGACTTGGATCTTCTGGCTTACAAAGGTCAGCTCTAGTGGCTATTCCTAAATTGGTACAAAAAATACGAAAACTAATATTAATATTATTAATTGTAATTTCTTGGTAGAAGTTCACTGTAAATAACGAATGTAATAAAAAAACGTTTATAATGTGTATGTTATTCCACTGGATTATTAGTTTCGACAGGTTTCAGCAGCTCATTTTCATCTTCTGGGAGACTATGGATAGCCGCTGATAGAATTCATTCAAAACCGAAGATGGCAGAGGGCTGCTGAAACTGGCCGAAGTTTAATATCAATCGGAATAAAATAAATACACCGAAAAGGAATTATTTTTATTAATGCGAAAAACGTTGTTTTATTATGTATTAGCTGATAAATTCAAACGTCGTGAAAGAAAAATATGTATAATATTTTTTCTCAAGTATTGAAAACACTTTAGAATATTCAAATAATTATCAACACGAAGTATTAGTGGCTATTGTAACTTAATTGTAACGAAGCCAAATCTTGAGAAATAACCTTTTGAAAAAAAAAACATGTTTTTATTTCATATTATTCTTTTCTTCAAACGTAAGTTCTTTTTATTTAAGTAGCATGTTTTCAATATGTAATACGCTTTTATGTCCCTTTTAGAGTGATGCTTAAGTAAATACCATCGTGCAGTTCCTACAGAGAACATAAAAAAATACATTGACGAGACAGAGTTCGGTCAACTAGTGGACAGTTTTCTTTTGTAAGTGGACACGTCTTGTTTTGGTTGAGCGCTCACCGGGTGGAGGGCGGTAGCGGATCAGCGGTGAGAGGCGGATGGAGAGGGGCGGGAGACGAGTGGCGAGAGGAGAGGAGGGGTGGTAATGGAGAAAGTAAAGCAGGAAAGGATCTGTAAACAATGGAGGGGGGTGGCTTCTTGTAATCCTCGATAGAGGGGAGATAGCTAAATAAAGGGAAAGCGTTTTAGATAATTGGAGATAGCCCCGAATAATTCTACATTAAATGCTCAATCCATTTGCGGAAAATTGCCATTTGAACATTTTAACCGACACCATTCAATAGAAGTATTGCTCTGTGTTTGAATATTGGTAAAGAAATGCCTTAGTCCTTTTTTTTTATATATTTAATAGTTAAAACTACTAGAAAAAAATGCTTTCAATACAATTATAAACTCGCAAATTTTAATTTTAAATACTTTATTTTTTACAACAACCAATCGACTTAAAACTTTAAAGTGTCTTTTGTAACCCTAATGAAGCTCCGGCGCGAAACCGGTTGGTTGTTAAAAATAATAAAGTTGTTTAAATACAAATTCACAAGTTTATTATTTTATATTTAATAATGTCATACCATAAAATAAGTGCTTCGTTGACACAAAATTATTAAGTATATTTTTATTGAAAATAATAATTAAAACAATTTTACTAGTTTTCAAAACATTTTGATTTTTGTTAAAACCTACCGGTTTCGCTCCCGCCATAGCTTCGTCAGGGTTATAAAATAAATAATTTATTTTGTTACCCTGACGCAGCTTGAAACGCGAAACCGGTTGTTTTTAACAAAAATAAAGTAGTGTAAAAAGTAGTAAAAGTGTTTTAATAGTATTTTTAACAATGCTACACCATAAATTAAGTGTTCCATATGAAAGTGTTTTTTATCATTAAAATTGTGATAATTATTTTTTCAATTAACGCAATCAATTAACAAAAAATCTAATTACGGTGATTAATTGTAAAATTAATGTTATTAAATGTTTAAAAATGAAATATGAATAAAAAAAGTTAATAATAATATAAAGGTAAATAATATATCTCGCACTTCTCAATAGACATTTAGGGTAAAATTAATATTCATTTGAAAAAATAAAAACATAAAATAATTACATGTTTTAAGTCCATTTGATATTGAAATTGTTTTCTATTATATTCAACATTACTTTGTTAAATTGATTTAGTTAAAATAGACAAATGAACAATTGTACGAAAGGCGTATCAATAGTGATTGTATAAGAAATGAATACTAAAGCAGAAAAAAATATCAATTGAAGAAAAATGGAGTATTGTTCAGCGGCTATCCATTGTCTCTAAGTCTCCTGTCCTTTCTTATCTCTTTACAACTGTACGCGAAATTCTCATTCTTTCGAATAAGCCAGATTTTTTTAAACAAATTCCAAGTGTGCCAGTGAAATACGGTTGCAACATCTGTAAGCACCGCGGCGGAGCTCTAAGAGAAATAAAAGTGAGGAACTTAACCAATTTTTCAACAGAACTGTCAGTGGGTATGTAACTATGTAGTCCGAACTTTTGCCATCGGTCTGAGGCTCTGTTTCATACTTCACACTAATATATATTTTATGTACGGATATTTAGTCCGTTCGTTACGATGCTCATTAATTTAAGTAATTAAACGAGCGAAGGAAATTGCTCTCTTAAAACAAATCTTTAACTACGAAAATAAATTCATTTATGTGGTAAATAAAATCATTTAAATGCAATAATAGTAAAATAGGTAATTTTCTAGTAAATAAGTACAACAACAAACCATCACGCCGTTTCCCCACAAGGCTAGGTGAAAAGAATGGACCGCCACACTACTATATCCTGACATACCTCTTTAGATTCCTCCACATTCATACAGCGAGTCATACACGCACGTCGATTCTTCCGGCTTCTAACATGACCAACCTTTAAAATTTGATTAATTTGGTCATGCCATGTTTTCCTCAGTTTTACATTGTTTATTCATGTTTCCAAATGTTATCAGAAAGCGTTTTTACTATAAATCGTAAATCAGCAAATATTCAAGAATATTTTTCCCGGGACAAAACGGGCAGTCGGCTTGCACAAAACTGCACCCTAGCGGAAAAAGGATGTAACTAAACGTTCCCGCGCTGTCATCGAATCACACGCACCATTGGTCGGCGAGCCGGTACGCGGTGTTGCCAGGTGGGAGGCGCGGGTGTAGCCAGACCGTACAGGCGGGCAGGTACCCACCCGACAGACGGGGGATTTATTCTGCAGACCTGGCAATAATCGAGAGAGATCCGAACTCATTCAAATGAAATAATTATTATGACACGGCAGGCAGTGCTCTGTGGGGATTGAAACGGATATTGAGGGGAATGGCGTCAAATAGAGGAGAACTGAAAGTAGTTGCTTTGACTAAATTTATGTTTTACAATTAGATATATGTTTAACAAGTCCACTAATTAATAAAAAACAAATAGTTTATTATTTTGAAGGGATTTAAATTAATTAGCTATTTTAATGTTAATTAAATAAAACGATGTTTTTTTTAACTACTTTCACTTTTGTATTTATTTCTACAGCGATCAGTTTCGCCAGGCTCGCTGGCATTGACAGACGGGTGGAAAACATGATTCTATATAAAAATAATCTCAAAATAATAATGTAAAATTTACTAAAATTATTGAACGCTTAGGCATTAACACTGTGTAATTCCACATAGTATTATACTTAGGAAATTGAAATTTTTTGTTTAATCCACTATTTAATAAAAAAGATTAAAAAACACGACATGTTTCGGAGGATACCTCCACCTTCAATTGTAAAAATATAATAAAAACTAAACAAAGAAACACTTATATAAATAATATAATAAACAAATAAAGACTTATAAAAATGCATTTAAAATTCGATACAATAATTCAAATTTAAAAATTAACAAGTAATTTAAGAGGGTTCGTATTCAATATATTGGATTTAAAATTTTACTTTGTTTAAGCTTCGAAAAATTCGTACTTATGTTTTTATTTTAACTGAATTTAAATATAGTATGTTATATATCTTGGTCCATTAGGTTGGTGTCGCCTTATTTGTTTTTTCCATCCATTATTACCATTACCAACCACTGGAGTCGTTGCACAGTGCTTAGCACTCTAGTAAGCAATCCTTGAAGCGCTTCTTTTGTCCGCCGACCTTGCACCAAGTTAAAACAGTCGCCGTGCGAGAAAGTGTTTCTATCGCCCCAACTCACTTCGTGATAGTGGGTTAATTCAGATTTCCATTAATTTTCGTTGGAAGTATTGAATAACTGTGTACATTTCCCTGATTAAAAGCGTTGCGCAAACAATGAGGCGGGGTCCATTGTTTTAATCCGCGCTTGTTAAATTATTGTATGCCCGCTGTGAGGGCTGTAAACCAGGCTGTGCAGATAGCGCACTAAAATTTACTTTACGAGTTCAGAACAGGGGTTGTTTGTGAAATTTTTGAAAATTAAAAAAAAATTATGAACTTCCTGTTTTAATAAATTATGAATTTTAACAATATGATAAATATAAATGTAATGTAAAAAGGTACTTCAAGTATAAAAGAGAATTTTAATAAAAGTTGGCAAGATAATCAAATGATTTTACTGAAATCTCTTGATGGAAGTTCATTTTAAATAATAATTAAATAAAACGATATTTTTTAACTACTTACACTTTTGTCTTTATTTAGACAGCGACCGGTTTCGCCAGGCTCGCTGGCATCGACATACCAGACGGTCTCTGTCTAAATAAAGACAAAAGTGAAAGTAGTTAAAAAAACATCGTTTTTTTAATTATTATTTAAAAGTTGGCAACATTACTAACCAGCACATGCGCTTTAAACATCAGAATAATTTAATTATATGTAAGATGTCTGATTATTTATATCAATAATAAATTATGAAAAAAAATATTTAAAATAATTATATTAATATTTGTAAAATAGTAATGTAACATATCTTTTAAGTAAAATAGACACAAAGTACCAATAAAATATCTTAATATTCTGTTTCGTGTAATATGTCATTTAGAACGAAACTGTATAATAAGATTGTTGTTTTTTTTAACTTAGTCCCTATTTTTATATTTTTTGTTTTTGTTGTGTTTTTTTTTACTTAGTCGCAATTACTCGTATACTTCAACCATCCATTTGCATACTCTAAATCCGTGATACAACCACTCGTGAGTAGGAACTTAAATATAGA
The DNA here is from genome assembly GCA_022606425.2 of Lepidostoma basale. NCBI lineage: Eukaryota > Metazoa > Arthropoda > Insecta > Trichoptera > Lepidostomatidae > Lepidostoma > Lepidostoma basale. The sequence goes on along the minus strand of JAHDVF020001081.1, from coordinate 554,521 downwards.
TAATTGAAATAATTAAATGTAGCAATATTGCAATGCGCTATATATTGATTTGTTTTAAATAATAATGTCAATAACATGTTTTGTGTGATTTTGGGTAACACCGTGTGATTTCTTCTTCTCGACCGACATTTCGGAGATCGTTGCAGTCTCCATCTTCAGGGTGACCGCCAAGATGGTTGACCACTCATGACCACCACCATATTACCCTGAAGATGGAGACTGCAACGATCTCCGAAACGTCACGTGTTACCCAAAATCACACAAAACATTTTGCTGCCAACCGTGAAAATCTACGTATTGTCAATAACGTTCAACAGAAAAATCGCCGAAAATATATGTAATCAATTAAAAAAAAAAAACAATAAATATTAGTTACTGTCATATAAATAATAATGTTTTAACAACGGCATAATTTTAAAAAAATCTAACGAACGAAACGTGGTATCTGTATTCTAGCACCCAAAGGCAGAAATTATTTAAACAATTAAAATCCATTAAAAAACTTAGAACTGGTGTGGAATTAAATATATATATAAATTTTAAAAATACCAAAATTTTACGTTTGCCACTGCTTGAAATCTCGTAACAAAACATAAAAATATTAATTATAGTCTGCAGACAGAGTGTAGAATGAGTGAAGTTAATAAACGCGAATATGGAGGTCATAATTTTCTTATAAATATGTACATTTTAAATTAGACGACTACATAAAAACGGTGAAATTATTGACCGGTTTGTGCCACGGGGATAGTAATCTGGGGAATTTAGTACCGGAGACATAAAAACTTGGATCATCTAAAGGCAATTTTGTGAATACAGTTTTCCCCAAAATCCCATAATTTTGTGTTAGTAAAAATATTGGGATATTTAAAACACATATAATTTATTTTATATAAGATATTTTATTTATGTTTAGCGTGATAAACAATAGTAAAATTTCATTGAATATATATTTTTGATTGATTCAATAGATATTTAATGCAAAAATTAAATAATGAACTCGCAGGAACGCGGATTAAAGAATGTAGTTAAATTTAATTTTAATATTAAAATTTGTTCATTTTCGTATAATTTGCAATTAAAATATTTGAACAAATATATTTCACAAATGTTTCAGAGGTGATCTCCATCCTCAGGTGTAAAAATATAAGTATTTATTTATTTATTATTTAGTTAAAGAGCTCTTTATATCATAACAGGGCGAGACAAATCCTTGTAAAGGGTATAGCTATTTTCTTGATTCTCATGACATGTGATAGGTAGATACTCTATCACCATTTTATTGTCACGTGAATTCTACGTCAGACCAAAGACAGTGTGTAAATCACTCTAGTGCCTACCTTACAGTATGTAAGTGAAGTTTGAAGCTGGAAGATGAAATTAATAATAATATATTAATAATGGAATAAAGATGAAATTATGATAAATGCCTTAGAAATGAGATCAATGAAAACAATGTTCGGGAAAACGATATATGATAAAATACTGAATGACGAAATAAGAAAGACATGTTAGGCAGATGATTGTATCAGAAGTCAAAATTTAATGGGTTCCCTGAGATGGTTTGGACAAATGGAACGAATGGATGAGAGAAGAATGGAACAAGTTGTATACAAGCAGTGTGAGTGTAAAGAGAAGCTGTGGACCACCAATGAAAGTATGACATGATCAAATTAATAAATTGCGAAAAGACAGCTATATTCGAAGTCACAAAAATCGACGAGCGTGCTTGTTATGATGTATGAATGTACAGAAGGTCGACCTTTGTGGCAGAGTGGTAAGAGTTCTGACTTCCATACCGAAGGTCCCGGGTTCGATTCCCGGCGATGGCAGTGTGATTGTCAAACTGTCTTTGGTCTGGTGTAGAATTCTCGTGACAATAAAATGGCGATAGATTGGCTACCTATCACATGTCATAAGAATCAATATAATAAGTAAAATAAATTGTATACAGTAATTGGGTTCAAACAACCTGTTGTATACATAAAAAAAAATCTAGAAAAGTTTGTCAATATAGGGCAGTATGGCGGTCCATCCTCTCTGCCTATCGCTCTGGAGTAATGGCATTATGTTTTTTTCTTTTTTTTTTAAAAAAAAGACTAATATCAAGGATTTACATCAACGATATTAGAATTTATTTTACAATCTTCAATGTGAGCAGAAAATAGCTCATTATTATGAAGAAGGAATCTGGTCGTGTCCAGGCTCGAACCCATGTCCCCTGGAGCAGGAGCCAAGCGTTCTATCTCCTAGACCACCACCCGACTTGTTTAATGGATATGAACAGTGTAACAAATTCTCCTTCAATAAAATTAATAATGTATATTATTGATAGGAAATGATATTTATTTTTCTAGAAAATCTAACATGGCGAGTAAACTAATTAAGTTTTCAAGGATAAAGCTAAAATGGCGTATTTATAAAATTCTGTTGATGAAATATCGGGTGGTGAAAGTGGCGGAGCGGCCAACTCGGGGCGTCTTAAGATCTTAAGCACTTGGTGTTAGGAAATTCGAAGCCAAGTTTGTGAACACAGTAAGCGTCTCGAGGAACTTTGTAGAACTTTTTTCATAAAGTTGGGCTGTACTTGCGCATCATGTGTTACCCGTATTTACTATAGAGCACAGCTTCATTACACAGCGTCTTATGTTACTTAATAATATTTTAATATATACATTTATACATGTATACAATGAAACATATGAAAATGTTATACTATATAATTGCAAACAATAAAAAAATACGTTTGGTTATTTCCATAAGCTACAATACAACTTCTAGACGTTTTGATTCTTTAAATTAAATATATTGATTTATTGTTTCTTGAACAATGAGGAAAACTCCATATTAAATGATATGATTTATAAAATATCATTTATTACTGTGTAACCATTGTCATAAAATTTCTTAACGAGTCCCAAGAAACGCTTTCCAAATTTTCTGAACCTACCCAAATAATTATTTGTTAAAAATGTATAAAGTCACATCAATTTTCCTTAATTACCATATTCTGCTCCATTTACTAATGTATATAAACTGCAATGAGTTAAAGTTTCGTCACATTTGATAATGCCTTAGAAGGGCGAAACATGTCATTCCAATAAAATATAATGAAACTTATAGAAAACTGACGTATTCATTTGTATTAATTATAAAGCACTTACTTTATGGTTAAGCACTTTGTCATTATCATTGGATTACTCAATGTAGTTTTTATTTATTTCTTTAATATATAAATTAAAATTAAAACCAATAATATAAAAATTAAATTTTTTAATCTGAAAATTTTACCGTAGACAACCTGTTTTATAGGTATTAAAACATATTAAAATTATTTTCTTCAAAACAAAATTTTGATGGTTGGTCAGATATAAAAAATATAAATTATGAGGTCTAAATCCATTCGAAATCGCGTGTCTGAATTTGAATTTAAAAGCAAAAGCTATTGTCATTGAATCCGATCGGTACCGAAAATATGAAAATAAATGGCACGAAAGAGGCAGACAGATTAACAATGTAACCTTAATGAAGGTTTCGATTTCACTGAATCATAAATATTTTCTTTTTTATGTTCAAGCTGGTCATTTTTCAGATAGGTTCATTTAAGTACGAATTTAAAAAAAAAAAAATTCTAATTAAATTGTGATACACAAAAATCTGGTTGAGTACTTGTTTAGAAATATAATAGAATAGAATAATAATAGAAATATAATAGAATAAACGTTTTGATGTCTATAGATTGTGTTGGATTTTCAAGTTAGAATGAAAACATATATCGGCTTGGAGACTTCGGGCGAACGAGATTGGACATTTGTGCCATTTATTGCGAAGAATATAAAAGTTCCACAATTTTACGTGACCCCCTCCATCCTTAAGTGACACCCCTAAAACATTTTGTGGATTATACAGTATAACCTCTCATAACGAAAACCTGTCATAACGAGCACCTCTCATACCGGGTAATTCACATAACGAGCAAAACAGATTGTGAAAATATTGCTCGCTTAACGTGCGACATTTCGCATAACGAGTATTCGTTACTTCTGCTTGGAATAAGCTTTGGTCAGAGAGTGTTATCGAATGTGATTTTGAGGAGTTAAAAACAGTACCTGTGGAGTCAACGAGATTGTGTCTTTGGCCAATACCGTGGGACGTTGGATAACGATATTAATGAGCTTGTGGAAGAGCATAGTCAAGAGCCGACCACCCAAGAGCTTATGGAGTTGAATTGTGTTTCACCGCAAGAAGTTATGTAGGAGAGTTTGTAAGTGAAAGGGGAGGAAGCAGCAGAGCAACAATCTTTTGGCGCAATAAGAGAAATGCTGAAAGCATGGAAAACTGTTGCATCGTGCATTGAGAAGCACAATAATAAGGAAGTCACAAACATAAGGTTTTGTTACATTTTCACCAAAATTTTGAAACGTAGGCAAAAAAAATGTCTCTAGACAGCTATTTAGTAAACAATAATTAATTATTTGGCATAAATTCGTAGATAATAAACAATAAGAGTTATTAAGATTTTTTTTTTTTTTAAATGGAAATTACATTCAAGATTTTTGCGTTCCTTAACAATTTATAAGTATGTAATTTTATCTGAATAATCGTAAAAAATAAAACATAAAAAAAAGTTTTTTCCCGGCATGGAACGCATTATCGTATTTTACAATGATTTAATTGGGAAAAATTGTTTCGCTTAACGAGTGTTTCATATAACGAGTAAGATTCTGAAACGAATTTTTCTCGTTATAAGAGGTTCCACTGTATTTGTATTTTGTAAAAATATTTATAAAATGAGGTGGGTTACACTTCTTCTTCCTTCGGTGCCGTGTCAGGTCCCCCCAACGTTGGCGATCACTGCAGCAAAGGCATCTCTGTGCCAATTGGAACAGGTTCTGAACTCTTGTAATTCCTGTCCACTCTTTAACGTTCCGCAGCAAGGACAGCTACCTTCTACCAACTCCCCGACGTCCTTCCACTTTACCCATTAATATCAGTCGAAGGAGGTGGTATTTTCTCCCCTTAGTACATGATCCAAATATGAGAACTTTCTAAATTTCACACTTGACAACAGCTCTCTATTGGCTCTGGCTCTCGGCAGTACTTCTGCATTACTGACCCTGGGTTACACTGAGGAATTTTTTAAGAATAAACACACCGTTTTTTACACTTTCAAGTTCATTTATCGTGACATGTTTCGAAGGTTTTACAGCTTCATCATTAGGAGAACGATATAAACTCAAAAGTGGAAAAAAGAGTTTTAATTTTAAAAAAATCCGTAATTATGGAATTCCACAGTTTTAACGCCTTAACCTTCAATAAAGTGAAACTGTAATATAAAATTGGTGAATCTGTCCCTCGATCGATTTTTGTCTCTTTTCTATGTGATATTATAATAAAAATTACAGGACCGCACACGCGCCCGGCGTTCGTGTCCACCCGCCGAACGCAATCAATGTTTGCGTAACAACTCCCGCGGTGGCCATTATGTTTCCCGCCGAAATGTGCTCCTCCACCCGGCCATTGTTTTCCAACTAGAACATTCCCAAAGAGCGAGCAGAGGAGTGAGGATGTTGAGAGTGAACCCGCTTCCACACAAGTTTGCGCTTATTTGAGTAACGTGTTTAGATTCGAACTTGAAACTTCCGCCTGTGCAGATGGACAGTTTACACAAGTGTTAAGAAATTGTTTATACTTATTTTAAAAGATGTTCTAACGATTTTCTGCAATCTCTTGATGGAAGTTCATTTTATATAATAATGAAATAAAACGATGTTTTTTTTATTATTAACTACTTTCATTTATTGTCATCGAAACTAACAATTATTTAAAATATGTTTTTATTATCTTGAAAAGATAAAATAATTCTAAATTGATTTAAATAAAACCATGTTATTTAGGAAATGATATCACATTTTCTAAATGCTTCATTTTGATTTTACAAGGATTAATTGTATCTCAATAGAGACGAAGATGCAAATTGTTTTCTGGGAACAGAAGGTGATGGTCGAGGCGCTTACAGGACTTATGACCTGTCATTGGTTGGGTTGAGCGATCGCTTCACGTTTAACAACATTCCCCATTCCGCCGTTATGACCACCACGTCTGACAAACTTTTTGGAACTTGTATATATGGTAGGTTTCTACCCCTATTTTTACATTTTTATGTTCAGTCTATTGAGTTTCATGCTTCATTTTGAGTTTGGATTTTTGATTTGTCAAAAATCGAACACCATTAAAAAAATATATTGAACATGTACGTCAGTGAAATATAAAATAAAACAAAGAAAAACCACAAAAGAAATAAGACACTATTAAATTTTTTTTAAGACAACATTATTATACGAGTATACTCGTATATTTAATTTCGACGAAAATTAAGCCTTGTGAAAAAAACATTTTTATCCTCATAAACATAAATTAAAGCATGTTTTATACTCCATCTTTAGGTATAAGTATAACTACTGTAATAAATTGAAATTAATGAAAAATTGACTAAAAACTTCTGGAACTTAAAGTTGATTATTTCCCAAATTATAACTAAAGCATTTATCAAGTCATTTTTAGTTTCTTGGGTTTATATTAAGGCAAATCTTAGAAAGTTGTTGAGTTAATCGGTTTTTATGCCATTAAACACATGAAAAGCGGTTTAACGATGTTAAATTTTCTTTTAAAATTAAGAATGGAATTCCTCACTGTTTACGCCTTAAGCTTGGATCTATATCTTTATTTACAAATATTATTTTGCTGTCGCACCAATATTTTGCTGCTATAAAGATCGGCACCTAGTACAGAAAGTTTTCTTTATATAATATATTATATTTCAATGGATTTTCAAGTTGGGATGGGATGCAAATTCTTCTCGATTTGTATAAAGTACTCACACCAATGCAACCACAAATTTAAACAGAATTGGATCTATTCACTTTGGTATCAAAATGGACGCTTCGGCCAAAATGGATACCCTTTGTTATCAAGAAGAAAGCGGTCCTCGGAGGAGAATCCGTAATTTTCAAAGGATACGAACAAATTCTTGGGAAGTTATGTCCTCGAAGATTACAAATATTTTCGCTCTGTTGTTGGCGCTAACCTTGAACGATTATTTTGATAGAATAGAGAATTACAATTTGACAGTGATTAATGACCACGTGTTGTACCGGATTCTTTGGAAACGTTTTTTATACCGAAGATTCATTATGCTTTTGATACGTTATATCTTAAGTAAAAAGATGTCATTGAAGTTAAATACATTCTCTCTAGTCTTTAATATAATATGAGAAGATTATATTTGTAGTTGAATGTCACTTCTCTTCTTCTTCTTCTTCCTCAGCCTATTCTCGTCCACTCCTGGACAAAGGCCTCCTCCATTCGCTTCCATGTCACTCTGTCTTGTGCAGACTGCATCCAGGTTATTTCGACGTGTCTGTTCAGATCATCCTTCCACCGTAGTTGCGGTTACCCTGCGCTTCTCTTTGCCGTCCATGGTCTCCAAGTCAGCAGTCTTCTTGTTCATTTTTCATCTAAGCTTCTGGCTACGTGACCTGATCATTGCCATTTTAGAGTCAAAAACGATACGGTGAGAGAAAAAACAAAGGTCCCTGACATAATCTTCCGGATGGCGACTCGTAAATGAATGTCACTAAAGCAGAAGAACTCACATTTTAGATACACAAGAATAATAATTAAATATGTACACACTAAATGATACTTGAATTTTTTTTAATGATACTACATTCTTCAGCTTCTTGTACCGTATCAGGTCCCAACAACGTTGGCGATGACCTCAGCGAAAATATCTCTATCCTGCCCTATTTGGAGCAGGTCTTCAACTCTCCCAATTCCTGTCTAATCCCTAATATATTGCAGTCAGGACAACTGCCTTCTCCCAACTTCGTCGCTCTATCTTGCCTATTATTATCAGTTTAAGGAAGTGATATTTTTCTTCTTTTAGCACATGACCAAAAAATGATATCTTTCAAACATTCATACTTGACAATAGCTCTCTATTAGCTTCAGCCATCTGTAGTACGTCTGAATTTCTGACGTTATTGGTTTACGGTATGTGGAGCATTCTGCGGTTTATCCACATCTCAAACGCCTTCAACCGGTTCATTACATTCACTTTCAGAGTCCAAGTTTCACAGCCATATAGTATTAATGATACCATAACGATACTTATAGTAAATATTTAATTAAATTGTTTTTCAAACAAGTATTTAAGGCACAACTAGTGTTGGTACGTATTATCTGATAAGCTTGTATTAATATTCAACAACTATGCGACCCTCGCACGACTCTTCGTGTTCTTTCGTCATTTTAATAACTTTCAAACAATCTAGACAATAATTACATGGTTGGAATGATCCAAATCTAGTTTTAGAAGTATTCCGAGATAGTACAGGGCTGAGGAAAGCGGCGAATAACAAAAACGAAATACCAATAGATACCGATGGAGTAGTAAAAAAACTGTTTGATAATATGGTTATAAATTGAGCCCTTATATGTAGTAGACAATATTTTTTGATGGGGCATGGGATACAACGGAATGATGGAATATAAACTCATCGTTAAACGTTTTCTTTAGCAATGAGAAACATGTATATTAGGGTGTCCCTTATTTTTCAAAGTTTTAATTTTACAATGCATAAGCTATTGTTTTATTTATTTGGGCCTAAAACATCCAAAAACAATTTTTTTCCTTATTCGGAACAGTGTAACCCGTGCCGACTTACGCCCAAAGATGTCCCATACAAATTGCGACACACGAGCGGCGCGCTGTCGTTGTTATGATCATTTAGTCTAGGCTTGTCGGAAGTAGTACGGATTGTTTTATATTTCGAAGATGTCAATGGAACTAAGAAGCAATTAAAACAGTATTTTCTTGGTTGGTGAAGTAAATCACCAAATAACAGGTGTAAACTACCATCTAATCGTCAAGTTCTCGCAGTTCTATTTTTCAACATATGTGAAGTTAATTTGACTGTTAATGAAAGCCCAAATATTGTTATTCTGGAGTGCAATATATTATGAAAAAAGGCTAGAATACCTAACAGAGCTGTTCCTTATTATGTTAAGAAGTTAGTGGATCTTTATCAGGTCTGACGAGAACTACAAAAAATAGCAAGAAGATTCAGGACTTACATAGGCGCCGCGAAGAGAACTTTCAACTTGAATTAGATAATTTATTCGATATCGCACACACCGATGCTCTTGAATGTGCTGTGATACGACAGCATCTTATACAGAATTCTTAAACGGAGCTTGTGTGCAAATACTAGAAAGAGATTTGTTACTCTTTGCTTGCCGCCATCATATATACGAACTGATGCTCAAAAGTGCGTTTGAATCGCAAAATCGATTGTACGAGATGATTATAGCAATATCATTGAGCTTGCTATTGTTTTTCTGGGTGGAGGCAATGAAAATAAAATAAAAATCAGACCTGCGGGCCCAATGCATCAAGCACGATGGATGGCAAGAGCTATTTACTCCTTAAAAATACGTTTGCTGCAGTCCCAGCTTAAAATGTTCGCTAAGGACAAACAAGCTTTACGAGATGTTTGTTTATTTATTGTGGCAGTTTATGTGAAGCCTTGGATTGAATGTAGTTTGGCGATAAAAGCTCCGAATCAAGATTTTTGTTTTTTTAAAAACCTTAAAAGATTACGAAGAAGTTGACAATTTCCAAAGCGGTTTTATACAAGTTTAATCAACATGTGTGGTACTTGTCAGAGAAAATAGCCATTCTTTTAATTTTTGATGACAACGTTGATGAGCAGACCAAAGGAAACATTGTAGAAAACTTACAAAAATAAAGTTTTGGTGATTCGGGAAAGATATATGTTCCATCGAAGGAACAGATGTCTGGCTTTTTATATGGTACGTAAGTAGTGTTTAATCTGGTATTTAAATAAGCACTTATTTGTTTTATTTATAGGTACTACAAGTATTTATTATCTTGTTTCATGGAAATCTTTGAGTAATTTTGTTTCTGTCAAGAGTAAAGATTTATTTTCACGAGTGAAACTTGATAGTAGTTTCCTTCAAGAAATTGTATCATCATAGAAAGATAGCGCGGAGTTTGTGGAAGCTAAAAAGAAGGTTACTAGCTTAAAATCAGTTAATGACACAGCTGAAAGAGCTGTTAATCTAATGACAGACTTTTATGGTTTGACTACCGCAGATGAAGAACATAAGCAGTTCATATTATGTTGTGTGCCAGAACATAGAAAAATTTACCCAGACTGTAAAAAATGAGACTTTGAAGAAGAAATATCCAAGTAAATAAATATAAATTTGGATTTTTTTTGATAATTACAAGAAAACAATTATATAAATACATGTTTTCATCAATACTTATCTAACATAATGTTTTTAAGTGATTATCTACAACTACATTTAAGAGACACTTAAAGCGGCTATTTTCTAAAACTTTGAGGGCAAGTCGGCACGGGTTAGAATTAACGTAGGAAGTTGAAATTCTGTATTTGGGTAACTAGTAGACTATTAAACATAATTATGGGGTATGTGTTTACATAATCCAAAAAAATTTTTTTTTGCCCATATAAGGGACACCCTAATGTATATATACTCGTATATACAGACCAAAAAAAGCATCGAGATAGGTGAGGATTAGGAGTAACTAGAAAGACCTGGCGAATAGGGAAACGGATGGCCAGGGATAGGGGAAAGAGGAAGATTATTGTGGAGGAGGCCAAATTCCACACAGAGAAAAACAAATAAAAGAAGAAGATATTAATAGGACGAATAATTTACAGTGATAAAAAGTCAGGTTGGTGGAAGTTAGATTTTCTCTAGTGTGAATATGTTTTCACAAAAGAAAAGCGAGACTAAATCGGACCTGCTTGCTGGAACAATATTCCTGAAGTGGTATTTGATTGAATGCCTTTACGCCTTGAATAGTCTTGTGGGGTGCTCTCGGTTCAATCGCTTCCATGTCGCGTCAAGGGGGATGTTCCCGAGTGGAGCGTTCAGGGGCGGGCGAGGAGCAATATTGATTCCATGTTCGTCGATTTGTTCCTGAACTTTTGCACAAGACGGTACCGGAATTTTTAAAATGGGAATTGCGAATGAAATCACGTTTATAATGTTATTGAATATTTCGAAAAGTATATAAAATATTAATATCACGTAATGTCCCAGTACACATATTCAAAAACAAGTTTTTGATTAGTTTTTCGTGTAATACATAAATAAAATCAAAGGAGTTAAAAAATATATATACGCAAAAAATAAAATATATACCATTTCTTTATACAAATTGGCGTCGTTTATTTGCTACTTCATAACCTTCATGCCAGAGTGGCAACATCTGCCTGCCACACCGAAGGTTCTACATTCCTGGCGATGACAGTGTGATTCTCACACTGTTTTTGGTCTGGTGTAGAAATCACTTGACAATAAAATGGTGATTGATTTGCTGCCTATCACATATAATTAGAATCGATTTAATAGCATTACCATTTATTTACATCGTTTTTGGTTCGCGCTGTTATGATGAAAAGAGCTATTCAACAAAATAATAATAATAATATTAATGGTATATAGTTATTTACCTTTATTTGAATATACGTATATTAATAAATATATTTTTAACCTCAATTTGCTATTTAAAATAGCTGTATCGTTGCCGTAAAAAAAACTATCTTTAAAAAGGGATAATTGCTCTGGTCACCTAAAATACAGTAGGGTAGAAAAGAGTATAACATAAAAAAAGGGTTCTACAACTTTAGAAAGCGTTCGTTTGTTGTGCAAAATTTCACATAAAAAAAGAGTTCACCTTAGGATAATACAATTTTCATGAATTAACTGTTTTGTAGGAAAAAATAATTTTTATGTAGTGGATATATTTTTTCATTAAATCTGTATGAAAAACATGCGTAAAATGAAACATTTTTCTGTTGGCCTTATCTGATATTATTTTATATAATCATCTATTATGTTCTCTTTTGTGGCTTACGTTTTTATGAACCAAAACAAAGCGGATTACAAGTAATATTTTAAGCGAATCCATTTTTTAAGAAAAACGTTGACCGAGATATTTAGTATGTAATTAAGTTATCAACAACTGAAACCTAATAATAAATCGAGTAACTTAAAAATACTGATATAGCTATAAAACGAAAAGAAGTATTTTAGTAAATTGTCTTAGAACATATCGAAAACGCTTTACTAGAGAAATATCTGAGACACGAGAAGAATGCTCAAAGCATGGCGAATGAAATCTATGAAAAACAGGGTGTCCACATAAAAAGTTATACATATATTTTTTTTGGTAACAAAACAAAGATTGATGTGTATTGAGATAATTTTCTAAGGCGGAAAATTACATTTCATAAAATTATTAAGGTTTTTACGAAGCCCTGAGGAAGCTTGGGTACAAGCGAAACTAGTCGGCAATTAAAATAACCGGATAGTGGTGAAACACACAGTGCAGTGTTTTTATTTCTATTTTATTTTAAATATAAATATTAAAAATAATATCTCACTGTAATAAAAAAAAAAGCTGATTCGGAATAAAAAAAAAAATATATTAAAGAATACCACAGTATTTCGTTAGTTCGTTTTTTAGAAGTTTTATAAGATTTTATGGGGATAACATATTTATATATTTCTTTACATAAAAACATTTCTAGTGGATTATAAATTGTCTTGTATATCATCAAACATTTTAAGATTTTTGACTATAGTCTCTCAAGGCAAAACATGTTCTTCTCCTTCTTCTTCTTCTTCAGCCTATTCCCCACTTCTGGACAAAGGCATCCTACATTTGGTTCCATGTCACTCTGACTTGTACACACTGCATCCAGGTTATTTTGACATGTCTGTTCAGGTCATCCTTCCACCGTAATTGCAGTCACCCTACCCTTGCCTTCCGTCCATGGTCTCCAAGTCTTCTGGGTACGAGAGATGCCCATTGCCACTTTTAGAGTCGCTACTCGGTGGATGATGTCAGTGACCTTTGTTTTTTGTCTCACCATATCGTTTCTGATTCTGTCTCTTAGGCTTATTCTTAAATGGCTCTTTGGGTCACTTGTATAATAGTTTATCAACACTTTGTTCGGACAATGTCATAGTTTCGAGGCCATAAGAATTAACTGTCAGAACACACGCTTCATAATTTTTTTTTTCAGGTTGATCGATATTTTCCAGTTTTTAAAGACGTAACCCATTTTTCTGAAAGCTGCCCGGCTCAGTCCGATTCTTCTCTTGAGCTCTGCGGTTTGATTTTCTCGGCCCAATCAAAAATTGTTATTCCAATGAAATCTATACAAAAATCTAGAATACGGGCTTTTCACAAATATTGAATATTTATTATGGAGTTTTACACCAATTTTTTTATGAATGATATTTTAATATTTATCATTTATAATGTTAAAAATGTGCTGAAAATGATTATTACGCTTGATAATTTTTGTACAATGCTCTACGTTATCTAAAATATTATTTGAAAATTATGGAAAGCTTCGGGCACATTCTGAGAATCGAATAATACAAAGTGCTGTAACTGATAATCCAAGGGTAAATTAACGGAAAACGAAGTGTCGAGTGAAGAAGAAAATCCTAGTTAGAAATCCTTCGAGAATGGTTCAAGGAAAGAAATTGTCATGATATTTTTCAACCTTCGATAGGAGAGGAACACCAAGAATAAGAAGTTTTGAAAGTTAATAGAAATAACCTGACATTATCCGAACATGTACGTTTCCTGGATATAAAGCTCTTTTAATTCACAAATGTTTCAGTAAATAGAGATTACCTCTACATTTTATTTCGTTTAAAATTAAGGACGGAGTTTAAAGTTTTAGATTAAATAAATAACTTGTATTGCGATAAAAAATTCTGAGGTTGGACACCCTGCGCGGGAGATCATTCTGGTCGGGATTACAACTTTACGGGGAGATAAAAAATAGTGTTCGGAAAGAAAGCGGCAAAGACGGGAATGCCTACCTTCAGCCGCGCCACGCATGTACCTACATATGTTCCCCCGGGAAAAGTACGGTGTAATACCTTCTGAGCCGCATTTATATCATTATTACACCGGATAGTTTATGGGAGACATTCCTAATATAAAAATGTTTCAATTCCAAGGAAAAGCACTGCAGTGTTTTCGTATAGCAAAACAAGATATCTTATAAGTACGTTGCTGAAGATAAATCGCAATATAAATTGAAGAATAACAAGTATTTATGGACTCAAAGTAACTAAAATAAATATAAGGTTTTACAGAGACCTCGCAATCGAAATCCATCTTGAACAAAATACAAATAACTGATAAAAAACCAATATATGGTAAAGCGAAAGAAGGTATTATGAACAAAATTATGAAAGGTTCGCTTCGTTGGTTCGGACATATGGAGCGCATGGGTGAAGAAAGAATGGTTAAAAAAGTATACGTTAACAAAGTAAATGGAGTAAGGAGTCGAGGTAGACCGAGGAAAACATGGCATGACCAAATTAATCAAATATTAAAAGTTGGTCATGTCAGAAGCCGGAAGAATCGACGTGCGTGTATGACTCGATGTATGAATGTGGAGGAAGCTAGAGAGGTGTGCCAGGATAGAGTTGTGTGGCGGTCCATTCTCTCTGCCTACCCCTGCGGGGAAACGGCGTGATGGTTTTGTTGTTGTTTGTTGTAATTTTTGGCATGATTTTGTAAAAGTTTTGAAATCGACTGATTCTACATATGCTTTATTTATAACATGTCACTTAAAAACAGAATTTTCTTAAAAAATTTAATTTTAGTTTTAATCGACATTCGAAGTGTTTACTCTTCGACCCAAATATTACTCCATAAAAAGTGACAATCTTCAAAAATATTCATTAAAAAATGTGACATGCTTCAAAAAGTGTCATCCCAAAAATGAAAAACTTCAAAAAGGGCACCCGAAAAACTGGCATACTTCGAAAAGTGGTTTCCCAAAAACTGACATACTTCAAAGAGTGGTATCCCAAAAAATGGCATACTGATAATTCATATCAGCCATTTTAAGACTACTTTACAAGTTAGCACCTCTTGACAAGTATTTGCTTTTTATTCAAGAAAAATAAATTATTTATTACAGGAAAAATTGCACGTGAAATATCAAGTGTTATTAATTGTAACATATTGTAACAAACATGATTAAAAAATTATCAGTGATAAAAATAAGCATGTAGGAAATTAATTTCAGCATTCCAAAGTTCACTCAAATAATTCTACTCGTTTTGACATCCCGTTAACCACAAAGTTGCGATCCTGCTTAACCCTTTAAACTGTGGAAGGCATTCCTGTAACTCTGGGAATGCGACTAATTTCACTTATAAAGTCAGGCTTTAGCGGGCAAAGCATCGTGGTCGTTCCCGACATGAGCACCATCTTGTTTCTGAACGTTGTGCATCAAATACCGGACGCCATTTTCACAAGTTGTAACTTTAAATCATGTGCAATAGTCAAAAATGAGTTAAAACAAAGAGTTTGTTTATTTCAAAATAATGCAATCCGTAGGTTTTCACAGAAGCTACTTTGTAGATAATACGTTTTATCTGTTAAAATGACGTGTATTTTGTTGATGATAAAGAAAATATCAAAGTAATTAATTTGGTATATTGAAGACGAAGAAGAAATCTTAAAATACCCGCTTTAATCCACTTTAATTTATAAAACAAACAATCGGATAATAGCGAGAAAGTAGATGGGGAAACATTTAGTTAAATATATGGTTTGACCCCTGTCCGAGCTAGATCTGTGTTAAGGGGTCGAGAGATATATGAAAACTATTTGCCTAAACATGTAAAGGGGTGATGTTAAGCTCTAAACTATTTACAATACTGGCGAGTTGCTAAAATCAAGTCAAAGGATTGTTTTCTCCTTGGTTAAGTCAGGGTTATATGAAAACGATTGATTTTTTTTTAATCTTCAAATTAATATTTACCATTACATGCATTTTATGTATCGAATGTGTACTGTTATATGTTCTGAAATATCTGATAAAACATATTTCATCTTTAAAGAATATTAAAGTGATGGTAACAACCAATATAATCTGCATTTTATTTTTGGAAGGTTTATTTTAGTAAACGAAAAATATAATACGAGGGTATACAATATCATTGGTACGTATCATGTTATTTAACCAAGAATTTTTATAGTGAGTTAAAATATTGAAATATTTTGAATGGTCAATAAAAATGCATTCCATGACTTTTTTCGCATCAAGGTTTCAGAGTCTCATTTAAAAGGGGAATTGATTTTTTTCAGTAAAGTAATTTGTCGAATCACCCTAGTCAATTGGATCCTTAATCGTAGTATGAAGATGGGGATGTGAAAACATCTGATACCTAGATATCAGTTGAATATAAATAATTAATACGAATGAAAACGTCTGTTTTATAGAAGTTTTATTATAGTTTATGGGAATGACATATTTGCCTTTCTAAGGCATTAACAATAGTCAGCAATCAACATATCGCACCTTAGGTACAAGGGCATAATTGTTAAAAATTCTCAAAATGAGTTAAGTATGCCAATGTGTGGTGGTGGTCGGGTGGTGGTCTAGGGGATAGAACGCTTGGCTCCTGATCCAGGGGACATGGGTTCAAGCCTGGACACGACCAGATTCCTTCTTCATAATAATGAGTTATTTTCTACTAATATTGAAGATTGTAAAATAAATTCTAATATCATTGTTTTAAATCCTTGATATTAGTCTTTTAAAAAAAAAAAATGTATTTTAAAAACATCCATTTATCTGGAGGAACAAAGTCGCTCATTAAGTTCAGTCTCATTTAGCCAGAAGGCGATAGTGTATGATCAATATAGCCAGAATAACACAATTAATATTGTTTATTTAATATTAATAGTCTTTAATGAAAATTACAAAACGTGCAATTGTGCCCTTGTCTTACCGAAGGTGCGATATATTAATGCCTTCGAAAGGTTCCCATAAACAATAATAAAACTTATAGAAAACATACGTTTTCATTTGTATTAATGATTTAATAATTTAAACCATTGTTCAAGAAACACTAACAGAATATTAATAGTTTTCTTATTCCTCAAACATTTATTTATTATCAATTTTAAGTTTAATAAAAATCTCGGATTAAATCGAAGTTAGGCGATCATCGTGGTAGATCATCTCAACAAAAATCTTGTAATTAAGATATATTTTGATAAAAATGTATTTAATTATGTAACTGATCTAACACTTACTTAGGCTTTCAAATATAACGCTTCAGTAATTACAGCATAATTGAGCTAATTTCAGATTTCATTAGAAGATTTTTTAATAAACCCAAGTTGCTTTGTTAACGACGCAATATTCAAAACAGAGCCACCGTAAAATAACTTATTCAGCTTACAAAATTTTATTAAACTTTTGCACAGGATCATAACAAAAAATAAAACTTTATGGATCTCATCTAGAATATTCCCTCCTGGGTCCGTATTCATAAAAAAGAACAAAAAAATTCGACGCGATTCTGAATTTGAAATTCAAAAATGAAATTTAATAAATCAATATCGTCAACCACAAACCCCTACGAAAGGGGTGATTTCTGAACCAAAATAGTCCATGATCAAATATATTAGGGCAATAAATTGCGTGAGATTTCCTTTCACTTCGGACAGAACAAAGGAAATTACAAAACATAAGAACACCAATTTCTAAATACTTATTTATATCCGTAGGAAATCCGCCCTTTACCGTAAACAATGGTTTGGGGTCTTTGGAAAATTGATTTTAAATAATCGAATTGTGCTCTGCAGTATTTAAAACAATAAAAGGAATTTTTGATTAGTTGTATTGTCATTGGGCATTATGATTTCAACAATTTGTGTATATATTCGGCTAAAACTTTTTAAAATACTATATTGTTTTTGTCATTCAATATAATAATACTCATAGCACTGAATGGCAGAAAATTTAGGCAGTCACAGGAGAATATTATTTTTAAAGATATAACATCTAATTCTATCATTAAAAATAAAATAATTTTAATTCATATTGTTGTTTGAATCAACTTATAATTATTTTTATCAAATCAAATATACACGAAAAAATACTCCCAATTCTAGAAATGTGAGAATGCGCATTGTCCTCATTCGACAATTAAAAGATTAAACATGTTTTCTATGAAGGCCTAATAACTTTTGTTTAAACTTTGATGAACATTAATTGATCCAAATGACAGCAGTGAACTTCCTTTCAACGTATTCATATCATTGCTTTTATCCAGCATATGACCTCAATAGTTTTAAATAATAGTTTTTATGGGTTTTGTACAAAAAATCTTTGAAGAAATCTTACGAATTTAAAGCATATTTGATTTGCTTCCAATAAAAACAATATTGACTTGTTTTGTGGGTTGTATACTTCATGAGAACGAAATAAAAGGTTTAATTCGTTTATCACAAGATGAAAAGAATTTATCACTTAAATATTAAATGTCAGAATACATAAACTTAAACGTAGAAGAAACAGTGTTTTAGGAAATTTCGTAATCAATATTACTTAAGTTGATCAAAAATAGTTTATTTTTAAAGAATCCGGATTGTACTATTTAAAAATCAGTCAACAAATAAAGTTGTAAATCAAATATTGTTTTGTTTATAACTTCTTCGCTTTTTCTGCTGCCCAAAGTTAATATTTTTTATAATCAATAGAAAATAATCACATTTGAATTTCGAAAATTATTTATAATTTTCAATTGATTTGACTATTTTAATTGAAGTATTTGATAAAAAATACAACACAAAAGGGAGATAACTATAAAAAAAAAGATACTAAAATAAAGTATTTGTATGTTGCTAACTGATTAACTAACTATCACGCCGTGTGGTCGTAGAAATAAGCCGACAAATGGACTGCCATACTCTTCTTTTCTGACATACTTCTCTCGCTTCCTGAACATTCACACATTTGTATTTATTTGTAAATAAGAAGTATAAAATAATAATGAAGACAAAAATATTTTGAGAACTACTTTTTGTATTCTTGTTAACCCAAATAGGAACAATTTTTATCTTTAGGAAACAGAAATTGGCCCACATAATAATATAATAATGCATTATACAGCTGAGGCTTTACTAAATTGTTATTTTTATATGAGAACACTGAGCCGACTCGGCCTCCGTTGAAAATCTATGAATTGCGTGTTCCTTAGTAAAGTAATTTATGTGAAGTAATGGTAGGCCCAAAGGGGTGGCTCGGGGCATGGGGATGATTTTCCCCTAAAATAATACGCCATTTACGACTTTTACATCTCAGATTAAATAATTTCACCAAAATATACCTAGAAGGTAGTAAAATTTCGATGAAGGTTTAATATAAGGGTATTACTTCCATTTGAATTTTTATGGTAGGAAAATAGTATTTTTATGACCGACTAAAATATATTGATTAATTATTGTTTGGAAAATTTCGTTGCTATAAAATATATGCTAAAACAAAGCATTTGAATTTGTTTGGAACGAATTTAAATTCGTTATTATTCCAATATTTACGACGTCCACATTTAATGGGTAATGCGTGAATTTGAAATCGCTGAAGAAAATATAAATAAAAAAACGTTCTTACCGATATGCACAAAAAGGTTCCTGCTGATTTGCAAGACTTTCGTTGGGGTTATAACTGTATACGGCATTTCTTACCTGAAAAGAAGAAAAAAATATACATAAGTTGCATAAAATATTTAATTGAAGTGTACTGGAAAAATATCCCGATAATGAGAATCGGGTTAAAGCTTAGACAGTAAATTAATAAATCTTATAGTTTAGATGTGGTTTTTAAAATCACAATTTAAATGTGAGAATTTATCTTTGGTCATTGTAGATAAGAATTTAAAAACAAAAATAAGAACTCAAAATTATATGACTTACTCGTAGATTTGATATAATATATTATATTTTAAACAAGCACTGCTATTAGGAAAACATGTCTGATTTAATAATATATTCACTTTATCGCACTTATACGACCTTCGTGGCCGAATGGTAAGTGCATTGACTGCCACCCCGAAGGTTCCGGGTACCATTTCTGGCGAGGGCAGTGTGATTGTTACATTGTCTATGGTCTGGTGTAGAATTCACGTGACAATAAAATGGTGATAGATGAGCTACCTATCACATATCACGAGAATCACTTTGATAGCTATAATACCCTTTACATCGATTTGGCTCATGCTGTCATGATGTAAAGAGCGATTCAACAAAATAATAATAATAATATATTTTGAAGACGTAAATCACGTTCTTTGAAGACGTAAACTATAAATGGTACGAGAAAGGGGTTGAGGCGGATACGTTTTATTGGCTGAATTTCCATTTTGGTATCTAAACCACTAGTTTCACCATAAATTAGATTAAATTAATGAGAGATCTTTGAATCTTCCAATTAACCATTAACTTATTATTATTCCATAATATTTCCATTCAATGTTAAATAGTTATCTTTCGCCATAAATATAGTTTTACTCTTTGATATCAAATATGGTAAACTCGTAAACACGTTTTGTTCAAGTTAACGTGGGTAGATAAATACATATAATTTCATAAGACCGTGAAACACAATTGTAAAAACTAACTAACTAACCATCACACCGTCTCCCCGAAGGGGTAGGCAGAATTAATGGAGGCACACTTTTCTTTCCTGACATATTTCTCTCGCTTCCTAAACATTTATACGTTGTGTCATGCACGCGCGTCGATTTCTCTGACCCTCACGTGCTGACATTCAATATTTGATTTATTTCATCGTACCACGTTTTCTACGGTCTTCCTCTATTTCTTGTTCCATTTACATTGTAAACATATACTTTTTTTACCATTCTTACTTCATTCATTCTTTCCATGTGTCTAAACCATCTTAATGATCTTTTCATTATTTTGTTCATAACACCATCATTCGCACCGCATTAGCTTATTATATTACATTTTTATTCAACACTCTATCATACACAGAATATCTACACATTCGTCTTAGAGACTTCTTCATTTATTTAGTTTCATACTTTTTTGCCAGTTCCATGCTTCGCTTCCATTCATAAGGGTCAGTACAAGAACACCATTGTGCACTGCCATTTTAGCTTTTGTGAAGGACACAATATCCCGTAAAAAGTTATTTCCTTAACACAATTGTTAAGACACAAAATCAAGATATTTTATGTTAATTTTAATAATTATCAAAAAGGACAAAATAATTTTTATTTTTTTGGTTATTGTGTGAGTTATGTGTCGGATCTAAAGAGCACCCATTGAATGATAGAGAAAATTCAAGGGATGATGATCCTTACATATTACAATTTATAATTACTTATGATATAATGATATAAAAATACATACAATGATCCGAGGTAAGGCATGTACTTCGCGTGAGTCTAAGAAATTAAAAATAATTAAAGGAATTACCCATAGAACCTGATTTGTAGACATCATGGATCGTACAGCTAAATTATAATGGCACGTAACAGTAAGCCAAAATAACTATAGGTAAACACCCAGATTAATTAAAGGGAGATCATGCGCAAACAAAAGAGGTGTCGGAAAGTCACAGTTGAGATGGGCCAACGACGTACCCTCAATAGTGGATAGACAGTGGGTGAAATAGGCAAGCGAGATGAACGAATGAAAATGTTTGGAAGAGGCATATATCCAGCAGGGGCGAGATCAAGGCTGAGGAAGAAGAAGAAAATGAGAACGATATGAAAGTAAAACAAATCTATTAACGTGCGTGAATCTACGATCTAAATTTTCACGAGGACTGGCAGACGAGTAAATAATACGTTATTTTTTACGTCAGAATACGTTATTTTTTGTGCAAGGGAAGTGTTTTGATTTTAAGGCTACACAAAAGAAAAGTAAAAAATTCAATGTATGCAACATTGAGTACACGAACGCCGGTTTACCGGAAAAGTTATTTCCTTAATGGTAGCGCATTTCCACTCCCTTATAGAGCTCTGCTCGGCGGCGGTAGGCTCGTAAGGATTTTAATCGAAAAATTGCTCCCGCTTTGAATTAAAAGCTTCAATAAAAGGCAAGTCGACGAGCTTTTGATAAATATGATGCTTTGTTTGGTTTTCCTTTCACTCCGCCCTTTCTTCATCGCCAACATAATCACTAATTCAAAACTTCATTCCGTTATATTAGGGTAACAGCTTGTGGTGATATTAGAAGAAAAATGAAGTTACTTTGGCTACGCTCAGACAATAGTTGGTCTATTGAAACATTTTCCATTTGGCCTATAAAACACGGGATGGATTTTTGTTTGAGTTAATAATGAAATTTGTTTAGAGGGAGCTTTGAAATAAAAAAAACTGTACGATTGACCTGGTTCAAATATTTGATAATTATTCCCAAAATATGTGTAACTGAGTATTGAACATACGATTATCATCAAAACTTACCTATTTAAATAATTAAACTAAAAATAACATTAAATTTAAAATTATTAATAAGGAAACACGACGATATAAGAGTATGAAAATTTTTGAGAAAAGACGCTATAAATAAATAAACAAACAATAATAGCTATTATTAAATAGCACATATTAAAAAAATAAATACGATTAAATTTCATCGTAAACAGTCAAATAATGAATTGATAATATGGCCTCTGGGGTTAAATAAATAATATGTATATAAAATTCCCAAAACATAATTTTAGCTTTGTTGTTTTTTCATCAAATTCAATTAGATTTTTTTTCACGAAAAACGACACATCCCCGCAAACGAGCTTAAATATTTGAAATTTACGATGAGTCATACAAACGAATAGGCAGATAGTTTCATATTTATTCGGGCGTAAGATTGACAGCAATTAAAATTAAATGGTGATTAATAAGTATTGTTTTTATTGTTTCTTGAATAACGATGTAAAACTCCATATTAAATAAATAATATAAATGTCTACCTCCTATGAGTTTTATTAAATTACTAAGGAAATTGAAAAAACCTTTGTTGAATCTGTTGATTAAACAAAACCAAATAAAATATTAAAAAAAACAAGACATGTTTCGGAGGATACCTCCATTTTCAGATGTAAAAATATAATAAAAAGTAAACAAATAAAGACTAATATAAAAACGCATTTAAAATTCGATAGAATAATTTAAATTTAAAAATTAACTAATTATTAAAAGTACTAATAATATTTTTTATCAGTAATAACTAACAAATAATACTAAATAATAATAATACATAATGATAATACTCGTATAAAAAATGTAATTTAAAAAAAAAACATACAATTAATAGCATTATTTAATATTTTTAATTAGTTCTTACTGACGAAAAAAAAAATTATGAGTACTTATAGCAAATAGCCCAGGTTAATTTTTAAATTTAAATTATTGTATGGAATCTTAAATAAGTCTATCGTTGTTCAGTTTTTATTATATTTTTACCCCTGAAGATAGGGAGGTATCCTCGGAAATATGTCGTGTTTTTAAATATTTTGTGGATTGAACAACGTTATTTTCAATTTCCTAAGTATTTTACTATGGAATTTCACAGTGTTATTGCCTTAGCATTCAACAATTTTTATTAAATATTATATGGCATGACATGATTCGCCCTTCTAAGGCATTATTAAGTGTTTGATAATTGATTAGCTAATGCATTAGAATGGCGAAACATGTCATTCCTTTTAAAATTTAATAAAATTACTAGAAGACAGACGTTTTCATTTGTATTAATTAAGTTTGGTTATCCTAGAGCGAAAATAAATTTGTCTTTAGAAACGATGCGGTTTCGGCGCTAACCAAATAGCGGCGCTTGGAGTCTGCGATCTATTCACGTTTGACCCTTCTAAACGGTCCGGCACGTCCGCGTTGTTTCGCCTAAGTAAATTCCTTCCCGCCCGCGGCACAATGCACCCCTCCCAGGACCTGCCCTACATTATGTTTAATTTAATATTCGTTATATTTATTACGCTGCATTGTCTTCCCGCCGTTTCGATTGTTTGTTTAGCACAAAGGGCGCCGGCGGGAGGGCGCGGGGTAATGCGGGCAAACTCTTCGCCGCGTTAGAGAGAGCTTTTAACTTGGAATTGATTAGCCCAAGTTTGGAGGTGCCATTGTTTGCAACTTGGAATATTTATTCGCGTACAAAGTAATTTACACGTCGTTTTTATAAATTAAACTAGCGCTTCCTTTGAACACAAATTCTTTCCGCTTGTCTTTAGCTATCCATTTTGATTACAAAGAAGACAATTGTTTTCTCGATTATTAATTACAAAGAAGATAAAAGAAGCTGAGATTATCTCAAGAACATTAAATGCTTTATTATATTATAATAAGAGACCCAGCAATTATTGTTTCCGGAAAAATTATGTAAAATTCCATATGAAATATTGATGAAAACGTCAATTATACAGAAATTGACAATGCCCCAGAAAGGTGAAACACGTCTTTTTCTTATTATTATTTTTGTCCTGTCACACCTTCGTGGTGCATAGGGCTTCAAGAAACCTTCTCCACCCGACTTTATCGCATGCCTGATGCCTAACATCATCCCAAGTGCATTAACCTTGTCCTTCAGGGCTCTTCTCCAGGTGGCTCTAGGTCTGCCTAGCTTTCATGCGTTCCTGGTATTATATACTATTCCTTATGTTTTACCTGTTCTCAAAAGATGCCTTAAACAATAAAAAATGTTTGTAATGTCTTTTGAGAAAATAAACTGATTTGATTTGATTGATTTGATTCTTTTTCCCCCCATAGGGGACCAGTCTAATGCGCCCTGAGCGATGCAGACTGGATTCCGTCTCAGAGTGTGACCGATCCACTGTCATTTGCGTCTAGCGACTTGTTGACTTGTCTAATTGTGTGTGTATTGACTCCTATACGTCACTCCTATAAAATATCTTCTTCTTTTTCATCTTTGTGTTTCTTAATAAGAATTGGCCTCCTCTGAGGTCGACTCCCAGCTGTCAATCCTTCTTTTTGGTAGTCTGCCTGGGGGTCGTCCTCCTTAAGGTTGGCTGTGCAACACAATATAAGGGAGTTTTGATGGATCCATGAAATATATTAAATAAAATTAAATATGAAACAAAACATTCTTTTTTCCGCACTATTATGATAAAAGCTCTTTAAGTGTTGGTCTAGTCTCTCGTTTCATATTTTCGAAAGATGACGAAACAATTATACTCAACATTATTGAATAAAAATTATGTAATTCGTTTTAGTTTGGAAAATAAAATATGATTGTGGAACGAGCAGACTTCTAACAGGAGAGTATAAAACTGTTTCGCATAATGTATTCCAACCCCACTGGATAAAATGCGCATATGCTTGCAATATAAGATTAATCGTTAAATTTTTACAATAAAATTAAAAGTTTTACCACATATCTCCAAGGGATGCAGACTAATTTATACACGGTACATGTAAGTAAGTATGTACGTATTTTCACCACGAAAAGACAGAATCAGAGACAAATGACCAAAGTTTAACTGGGAAACGTCGGTTAATCCGAAAGCCACTTGTGAACCGACCACTAGTTTAAGGTAACTGAGTGTGATCCGGAAACTTGGCGGGTAACCACGAATGCGACAAATGGCGGGAACTTTTTGCGGGGATAACGGTTTCAGTGAGTGGAAATTCTGTGAAGTAGGCAATTTGATTCGATATTTTTATTTGGTTTTCTTGATGCGGCTTTAGATTTCATAAATAAGGCATACATTTAATCCGTGTACAATTAATATTTTAAATGGATAAAAAATGCTGTAAATTTTTACTTTACTTGTCGATGATAACGGTTTTTGTTCAAAAACAGTCACAATAAACAACCAATCTATAATTTTAGCTCTTTATTAATCTTTTCAAATCAAATCAAATCAGTTTGTTTTATCAAAATACACTACAAATATTTTAATAGTGTAAGTATCAACAAAACAAACCATTTTTAAACTATAAGATTTCGGCATGACCCATATCGTTATGAAGTATATAACTAACTAACTAACCATCCCGCCGTCCCTCCGAAGGGTGAGGCAGAAATAATAGACAGACATACTATTCATTCTATAATTCTTTCGCTCCAAGCATCCACTTTGATTTATTCAACTCCTCCCGTGGGTAACATTTAATATTTGATTGATTTGATCTGTTACGTTTTCGGTCTTCCTCTATTTCTAGTTCCATTTTCGTCGTTTACAAATACTTTATTGAATAATTTTTTATTCATTCATTCTTTGCATGTGTCCAAACCATCGTAATGATCCATTCAATATTTTATTTATAACACTTTCATTCGCACTGCATTCACTTCTTATTATTTGAATTTGACACTCTATCATAGATTTACCACATAGTCGTCTTAAAGATCTAATTTCTATTGCATTTATTTACACTTTGATCCCGATGCATATTTTTTTAAACAATATAAGAAGTATGTCGATCATTAAACATACATTTTGTATTGATGTATAATGTTTTCAAATATATTAAAATAGACAGTCTTATTGAACATTTGCCTTGCCAGACAATACAGCGCCCGTTCGGCCCGTGAATAATTGCACTGATCAATTAATGTTTGTAGTTCGGGAGAACTTGAGTTAGCGGCCTCGGAGCTTTAACTATGAACTGTTTGGAATGATCGAGTGGTTCGCCAGGCTCTGTAGCACTAATTCCATCCATGTGAAGCGCGAAAATGTAGCAAAAGTTATGTACAACAGTTTCTGCCCTGGAAACTCTGCGGTTATTAGAATACAGCAGAACGTTATGAGATAGACGTGTTTGCAGTATGAGAAATATTTCAGTTTTGCAAGATACTCAAGTTACGTTACAATTAACAAATTGTTGACATTAGTAGTTTAAAACCTGATCTAAGTGGCGCATGATACATATGACTTTGCTGAAGTGATCGTCAACGTTGAGGGGACCTAACACGGCACCGAAAGAAGAAGAATAATGTATGCACGGGAACAGGTTCCTAGATGACATTTTATTATAATACGGCATGACAGTCCATTTCCTGCAGCTCTTCTTTTGTAAGGAGTTCATCGTAATTTTATCAGCTGAATATCAATTACGGTAATTTTTGACATATGCCAAATACAGACAAGTGCCGAGATAAAAATATTTGAAAAAATGAATGTGATATAAAGATTTTGCACTCACTGATGTCGTGGTAAATGGAGGTTACTTGTATAATACTCGTGTATTTAATTCGAGGCAGATTTTGAAGCTGTGTGGTATCGTTCAAATTTTAGATACTTATTTATACAGAACCTTCATATTCATCACATTCAAAATTGAATATTATTTCTTTTAATTTGCTTTGTTGACTTTACGTAGAAAGGTTAAATATCTAAATATTATGTGACACAATTGTTGGAAAATTGAAGAAACCTTTTTATTATGTTAATCAAATGATTTTACTGAAATCTCTTGATGGAAGTTCATTTTGAATAATAATTAAATAAAACGATGTTTTTTAACTACTTCCACTTTTGTCTTTATTTAGACAGCGACCGGTTTCGCCAGGCTCGCTGGCATCGACAGACTGGTCCAGTCTGTCGATGCCAGCGAGTCTGGCGAAACCGGTCGCTGTCTAAATAAAGACAAAAGTGGAAGTAGTTAAAAAACATCGTTTTATTTAATTATTATTTTTATTATGTGTTTGTTGATTTAGATATTGAATCATAACTTTTTCTTTTAAACAGGTCGAGTATTTTTATTTATTTCAGAAACAATTTATAGATATAGTTGCGTCTTTCAAACCGAAGTAGTACATTTTTATAAAATATATATTTGTTCTTTAAATTATCATTTAGTTAATGATTAAAAATCTATTAATTCAATACGTAGATACGTTTTGTGTATAAGATCATACTAAAACTTCCCATGTTTGTAATGGTACATCATTACGATTTCTTCGGCCACTGAATTCGCCCCAATTCTCCCCAGTTAAATTCTTCCAACTTCTCCTGTTTTCGCCCTGTGAGCCACCGCCGCCTTCCCAATTGGTATCACTGCCTTTTCGGTACTCTATGCTTCGAGGCAGAAGCCCGCCACTTCCCTCTAGTCAGCCATTGCGGGTAGGCCGCCATCTTGTGTTCTTTCGCCAGTGCCCAGTTACCACCACGATGTAGGAGAAACGTTAATCCGTTTGCATCCGGCTGGACCAGCAATGGTTCAGCCTTTCTCCCATCATATCAGGTAGAATACTAATAATTATATCCATATCAAAGACCGCACATTGGTTCCACATGTGCGTCATGTGTCCGCGTGTCTGCGATTGATTCCCTCCGCCACGGTCCGAGCCATCCTCTGCTCCCGAAATTGCCGCCCACGTGTTGTCGCACATCAGGCCCCGACAACGTGGTTGACCTCACCACCCAGCGGAACTGCGAGGACCACTTCTTCACGCCGCTTCAGACAGCACCAACAGGTTAGGGAACCTCGTGTCTGCCAGGTGACGCTCTACATATTGATTTGCTGACCCGCCATCTTCTGGTCAGCGTCGCTGATAACGTCTACGGACGACGTCGCCGGTCGATGTCCTGACGAGCACGCCGTCGAGGAATCACCTCAAACAGCCTCTTCATTCTTTCATCATGTGCCTTTTTTTTGTATTCGTACGACATCCCTAGCCTCTGGATTATTGTTATAATGTTAACTAGATAATAAACCTTAATGTATCCCATGTAACTGTCTTTATATTTACACCCGTCCTTGAATCGAATAATATACCGAAAAGAATCTCACGATTACCACCCTGAAGATAAAAACCATGCTCTCTGTGCTAACCGAGGAGGTACGTTTCATGTTTTGGCAACTCAACAATATTATTGAAATGTGCTTCACGTATTTGTAAAATTCTTTATTGCAGTTATATTAATATTAACCCCCTACCACAAAATACAATAACATATTTAAAAAAAAAAAACGAAAAACGGTTAGAAGCAAAATGGACCTGCCATATTATGCGCCATGAGGGTCTCTTGCATGACACATAATACAGGGGATGATTGAGGGGACAAATTACAGAGGGCGCCCCCGATGGGAGCATCTGACATGCAACAACAGGTGTGCCAGGACACGAACTGCATCTGATGAGAGACAGAGCCCAGTAGAGGACGAGGTGCAAGACTTTGTTACAAACCAATGATTAGGATTGAAACTGTAAAGAAGAAATATATAATAATTGATAGTAGCCAGATTTCATAGATATTATGAAATGTAGTAAACTTATGTTAAGTTTATTCACTGTTTTTAAAAACTAAACTAACTAACTAACCATCACGCCATTTCCCCGGAGGGGTAGGCAGAGAGGATGGATCGCCACAATGCCCTGTCCTGGCATAACTCTCGGGCTTCCTCTACATTCATATACCGTATCATGAACGCACGTCGATTATTCCGACTTCGAATGTGGCCGCCTTTTAGTAATTGATTAATTTGGTCATGCCATGTTTTCCTCGGTCGTCCTCGGCTTCTTTTCCCCCTCACGCTGCTTGTGTACAACTTTTTTACCATTCTACTCTCATCCATTTTTAAATAACAACACAATATAAGTGTAATTTATTGAAGATGATTTTAAGATGGCGAAATGGTATGGGGATTTTCGGGTACTTTACATGTGATAGAGGAAATAACTATATTCCCCGCCCTATAGCCGCCAGACAGTGACTAAACCGCAAATTAAAGTGACAAGTACATTTTCCGCCAAGGGAAACCACGCGGCAAGTTTACCCACAGAACGTTTATTAATTCTGTTATTACCATATTATATCAGCTATGAATTGTCAACCGACTAATTAAATATTGCTTTCCAAATACATTAAATGTATTTAAAGACATATCTACCTTTGCAATGCACACATTGTTTATTAAAAGTATTTATTTTATTCAATAATTAAAAAACACATTTGTTTTTTCACCACTCTATTTTTGTTTTATTAAACCGATTTTGCTCTCGCCAGAGCTTCGTTAGGGGTAACAAAACAAACTGTAGTTTTTTTTATACAAACAGTAGGTTATGTAACCAGTGAGTTGTTGGTTTTAAACAAAAATAAAGTGGCGATAGAACAATTAAATTGGTGTTTTTAAATCTTTTTAAAAATTATTCACGACAAATTAAGAGCTTTATACAAATGTTTGACTTTTTTCAATATTCTTTAAAAAATACTAAATGGTGATAATAACGTTTAGTTTCCAAAAGAATCATAATTATTTAAAATGAATGTTGCTAAGGTTTTAGAAATGGCCTAGCGAAGCAAAAGCTTTAAATATTTTAGTTAAGTAACAGAAAAGATAACATCGCTGCGGAAAATCATCACTGTTTACATCACAAGCAAATGAAAAACCAACCAATGAATGTATTGTATGAAGTTAATTGATAGAATTTTCAAAAACTCACCACACTGATTCGAACAGTGATCGGAGAAGAATCAGAATTCAAATATTTGACTGATTCAAAATATTTGCCCCTTGATCAGAAGCAAAGTCAAATAATAGTGTGTACTGCCTTTTCGTGTTTGGGCCTAACAAAGAACCAAAAGAAGGCCATTTAAGTAGTAAAATAGTAGTTAAATGGTGTTGCCTACTTAATTACATACTGAACCATGTGAAGTAATTACAGCCTTCGAAAGAGAATACATCTATTTTATACGAAGTTTCTGAGTGGTACGTATAAAACACATGTAATTATTGCAAATCACATCGGAAGAATAGCGCGCGGGTGCTACCCTCCTAAATACGGTGCTAAGTTTACTAAATTATATAAAAGCCTCCGTTACTTAAATCCTTGAAGCGGGTTAAAAGCTTTTTCAAGGGCACGGGAGTACTAAATACGTCATTATTTTGTAAGAACATGTATTATAAAGTATTAGAGTTGGGTTAGTTTATGCTATAAATTACCGGACAAAGTGTTCGCACTATTAACAGTGTAGTATCCATTTTACGTGAAAACTGTTTCATTTTAAATATAAATATTTCGAATACATATTTATTAAACAAAAGAAAGTGATAATTTTTTTTATTCTTCCCAAAATATATATGGAATTGAGGAGTCGAGAAAATTGTGTCCGGAAAAAACACTGTGACGGTCAATTCTTTCTGCCTACCTCTTCGGGAAGACTGCGTGATGCTAAGTTACAATAGAATATACTATACGTTAAAACAAATTTGACTTTACAAACAATTTACATAATCAGATTTAAAATTTACCAAGACCTTTTTTTTAATTTTTGTTTGTGCTTAAAATGGAGTTGTAATATGACAAGTGGTAAAGGAAATAATTTTCCACGTGTCGGTCGCTAGGGTTTGTGAACCGCTGGCAGAAATGAAGTCTTGGGGTTGGTGGGGAGATCGGAGGGTGGTCGGAGGGCTGTGGGGAATAGAGCGAAGGGAAGGGGTCGCGATGTAAGACAGACAGACGGCGCCCAGAGCGCAATCAAAACTATGACGGGGAACACGAGCAATTCGGCAAATCGTGGATTCATGTTAAAAATAACACAAATAATACAATAACATTTCAGTGCTTCGCTACGTGCGTGTTGAAATTTGTTGTGTGGGTATAGGTAAAATATATCGATTAATTTATTATATTAATAATCATGGAGTAGTGTGTGTTAAAACAAGATGCTTTTTGGAGTGTGAATTTTGCATAAAAATATAATGTAAATATATGAAATCCAATATTCGTTAGAAAATATCCAGTTTTTTAATACACTTCGTTAGTTATTTGAAAATTCGCGTTTTTATTGAGTTTTATTTTAATTATTATGGTTGGATAAGTATTGCATTTATGGGGCAATACTAAAATAGATCAACATAATTCTTTATAGAGGCAAGATTTGATATGGAGTCTAACTAATTAACTACTAACTAACCATCACGCCGTCTCCCCGGAGGGGTAACCAGAAAGAATGGACCGCCACAAGTTCTGCCCTGACATTCTTCTCTTGATTCATCTACATTCATACACCGTGTCATGCACGCACGTCGATTTCTCTGACTCCTCACGTGACCGTCAGTTAATATTTGATTGGTTTGATCGTGCCACGTTTTCATCAGTTTTCTTCTATTTATTACTTCATTCACGTCGTTTACATACGAGTATACCTTCTTCACCATTCTCTCTTCACTCATTCTTTTCATGTGTCGCGAGGCAAGGCCCACCTTTTTCATCCTGTAGAAAGCTTCCTCAACACAAAGTGTGTATATAGCCCTGAGGAAGCTCGCTACTGAGTGAAACCGGTTGGCCCTACTCACTCGAATAAAGTGGTTTATACTTAGTGATAAAGTGTTTATTTTTATTTCTACTTATACTTTTATTTATTCACATCGCTCTAACAACAAATATGAATACGACTGCCTAAACATTTGATTGTGTCTCTGTGGTAGGCTGATGAGTATAACTAACAAGGGTTATAGGGGAGAAAAGGGGAGGAACACGAGGACGCCTTGAGGGATGAGGGGTAGAAAAACCTATTACGTGGTAGTATTGTTTTGTGTGTGCGGATATCTAACGAATTACCCCGTCAAACGGGGAAATTGCGAAAGCTTCCACCGACTCGCTCTATTTTCGTTTAATAATTATTCACGCGAATATTTAAATAACAGGAATTTCTTTGTTACTTACCTCAGCGCCGTGCTATTACGATGTTTTGCATGTTCTGTTTATTGTTGTAATGCGAAGAATGAAATAAATTACAGAGTTCTTAAGTGAGTGTAATATTAAATGGTCTATCCGACAAAGAAAACAAGGCAAGGTTAAAGAGAACGGTACACCATTACGTTATTTGCTTTTTTGTGAAATTGAATTACGAAAACACAATTTGATTTATTGGGGTTGGTACAAGTAAAAACTTTAATTCAGAGGAATAAGTCCACCCCTTTCACACAAATATCATATAAATCTTTTTTGAATTAGAAAAATCACAGTTCTCTATTCATAGTTTATAATCATGATGCCATTATGGGCGTCTTTTGCCTATCGACAAAGTGGGGGAAATATAATTTTCATCTGTAACGTAAAATGAAAATTTTGAATTATTGAATTAGCCAGAGAATGAAATTTAGTATTGGAGGACAATAAATATAACAAAAATCATCAATAATGGTCTAAATATGAGCCTCACTAAAATTAATTAGATGACGCCACAACCAGCATAATTCGTAGTGGACAATGCTAACATAGAGGTCTCTCACAGTAATATGAAAACCGTTTTTTTGCACACATTAAAGATATTTTTTTCATGACGACAAGAAAAATAAATAAAGTATAACATATTAATATGATAAGAATTCTTTTAAGGTAATCGAATGATTTTACAACAAACTCTTGATGAAAGTTCTTTTTAATAAAAATGAAATAAAACGATGTTTTTTTCACTACTTCCAGTTTTGTTTTAATTTCGTCAGCGACCGATTTCGCCGGGCTCACTGTGGAAATAAAGGCAAAGTGGAAGTAGTTAAAAAAAATGGTTTTATTTAATTATTATTTGTCAAAAAAAAAAAAACGTTGTTTTTGTTATAATACCAACAAGTTTCGCTGGTAATCAAGATTTTTCAGAGTAATATAAAAAAAATTAAATTTATATAAATATTCAAGCAGTTATCAAAAGTTAACTTTTTTAAATATTTATCGAAACTAATTTGCATAAATACTATTCCGTGGTTTATATGCAACGAATTTTTTTATGATGTAATAATTTAAAATGTCTAACCACAAAGTGAGTGTTTTTTCTTTTGAACTTTAATTTCAATGCGAAAAAATGTTTTGTTGACGCGTTTGTGGACTATATATGAAGTCACAAAGGTCTTCAATAATGATTATATCAATTTCGACTTCAATATTCATAGCAGGAAGTAGGATTTCGTTTCTGAACCTGATCAATAATTCACGTTTCTCTTCAATAATTGACACCACCTTTAATATGTATTAACTGTTCCCCAAGACGTGACGATATTCATTCGTGTTAATTGGATGCTCTGCTCCTTGTACCTGAGACAGATCGAGTAACCTTTTGTCAGTCACCTGTCTCCGCTTCTCTTAGGGCGGCTACTCTTGAATAATAAATTTATAATTTGGCACGGAGATGCTACTTGTATAAAATTAACCGGTAGGTACTCGGGTACTTGAGCAATGGCAACAGAAACGAATGAACGATGTTAATAATTCATTTAAAATTAATAGAGGTAAGGGAAGATTACGTGTTTATGTAAATGTACGTACCGTATACACACATTCGCATGGGAACCTTTATGGATATGCGTTGCGCATTCATACAAAGTACGGAGCTTGTGATGAGCTTGTGTGTCTATATACATAATGTATATGTATAATTTTGTATGATTATGAGTGTACTTATTTAAATTTGCCTCCGATTTTAATTATAAATGTGTGTTCATCAACGTGTATATTTGAAGAGCGTTCATTCAGATTACTGTGACTTATAAATCATGTTATAAAGGGTAAAATATATAAAGAATTAGCACGTGATAACCATAAGTTATGAACTTTTAGTGGAAGTAAGGATTAAAAAATCGTATTGAATGTTTTTTTATACAAAACGAAGATGGCATTTTATTTAAAACTAACTAACTAACTAACTAACCATCACGCCGTCTCCCCGAAAGGATATGTAGAAAGAATAGACTGCCACACTTTTATTTTCTGACATATTTCTCTCAAATCCTCAACATTCATAAATCATGTTATGTACGCCCGTCGATTTCTCTGACTCCTCACGTGACCGATATTTAATATTTGATTTTTTTGATCGTGACACGTTTTCCTCGGTCTTCCTCTATTTTTATTTCTATTTACATCGTTTACATATATATTTTTTACCATTTTTTCTTCATTCATTCTTTACGTGTGGCCAAACCATCTTAATGATCTTTTCATTATTTTCTTCACAACACCATCATTCGCTACGCATTCACTTCTTATATTTTCATTCGGAACTCTATCATACACAGAATCCGCACATTCGTCTAAGAGATCTTATTTCTACTGCATTTATTCTACTTTCATCCTTCTTTTGTCAGTTTCATGCTTCGCTTCTAAACGTACCTATTTAAAATGAAAATGTTAAATGAATAAATTTACGAGATAAATATAAGTACCTGGCCTAGACCAGAAGTAAATAAATGGGGCAAAAACTTTTACTTTATTTTATTAACAATCTAATGATAGCTCGGTACACTCAGTACAACCGAATTTTTTTTTAAATTGTTAAGAAATATGGTCAGTCTTGACAGATTTTGAAATTTGATTTTTATATTTTAATAAATGTGAGTGCTGTAAACAAAGTAAATAAAAAAGAAATATAAAACATCTACAACACAAAGTTATGGCGAACATAGAATAAATTCTGAATAAATATATATTGTTACTAATAATTACAGGTTTTAAATATAATGAAGAGTTACCAGGAATACTTTTTACGTATGTCACGAGAGTAAAAACTCATCTAAAAAGTGTTTTGATTCTAATATACTTTCACAACAACAACAACAAACTATCACGCCGTTTCTCCCCAGAGGTAGACAGAGATAATGGACCGCCACACTACTCTATCCTGACACACTTTTCAAGCTTCCTTCACATTCATATGAGTCATACACGCACGTCGATTCTTCCAACTGCTTAAATGACCAACCTTTAAAATTGGATTTATTTGGTCATGCCATATTTTCCTCGGTTTACTTCGACTCTGTACTCCATTTATATGCAAAAAATATAATGAATAAAATGCAAAGCAAAAAATATTGATCATCGCGATTGAAAATACCTTAGTACTGCAAAACATGACTCTATAAAAAAGACTTTATTTATTATTCACATTAATTATACAATATGGAGTTTTATACCGTTGTTCAAAGGGCCAAAACTAATAATAATTTTTGTGATATTATATAATTTTAAGAATTTTTTTATTATCATGAAGAGTTTTATGACCGAAGGTAGGGTATAAGATTTCAATACATTTTCGATACAAGTTTTTTATTTTATTTTATAATAACTGGATAAGGGAGGGAAATCCCTTGGAGCTGGCGAACTCAATACATTATTTTCAAAGGCATCTTTTAAGGCACAAACAAGGGATAAACGTCAGAATTCAAGCGGTACGTAACTCATCCGGGTGA
The DNA here is from genome assembly GCA_022606425.2 of Lepidostoma basale. Taxonomy (NCBI): domain Eukaryota; kingdom Metazoa; phylum Arthropoda; class Insecta; order Trichoptera; family Lepidostomatidae; genus Lepidostoma; species Lepidostoma basale. Next base: position 518,425 of record JAHDVF020001081.1, on the reverse strand, counting down.
CATGTGCCAAACTCACTATAAACGAAGGTATTTCTTGTTTGATTTACAGCCGTTTTCCGACTTGAGAATTGTTCTGAACGTGAACCGTGAAAGATGATAGAAAATAATAAAAAGTTTTCTTGGAAAATGTCAGTTAAAGTCATCTTCATATCAGTACCCACGTAATTATAAATATAAATATTTTAAAAGCTTTTCTTGTAAAATGTCAGTTAAAGTCATTTACATATCAGAACCTACGTATTTATAAAAAGAAATATTTTATAAATTTTATTGGAAAATGTCAGATAAAGTTTTCTACACATCAGTACTACGTGATTATAAATATACACATTTTAAGACCATCACCAAAATTTAATTTCTATTTCTGAAATTGTGTGATAATTTTAATATCCCTGTCAACAGTAATACTTGACACGTGCTATCATATTAGTTATTGGTTGTTTATGGTATCTTCTTACAATTATTAACGTTTGCAAGACTTAACAAAATAAATAATCTTCTCCTAAATGTTTAGCAGAAAGGATAAATCTCCGCACTCTTTTGTCCTGACAATTTTTTTTAGCATCCTCAAAAATGTACGCACATTGATTTTACAAACCAGCAGTCCGACTCCTCAAGTAGCCGAGTTTTTGCTTGATCTTTCTCTTAAATGCAAAAATTTAAAAACAATTTCATAATTCATTTTTACAGGTATTTGTTTTAACCGGTTTAACAAATTAAGTGCTTCAAACTATTTTTTTATCAATTTTTTTGTTGTTCAAATAACTTACTGTTTACTTTATATTAATTAATATGACCCGTAACTTGATGCCGTATTTTGTTTTACGTGATAAGACATGTTTTGTCTTGTTAGGGCATTATTAAATATTTCAATAAAATATTAACCCACCAAATCACATTCCAACAATGTTCCCATCAGACGTAAGAGGAATAGCCACATGAGCTGAACCTCTGTAAGCCAGAAGATCCAAGTCCGAGTCCAATTATATCAATGTTATAATTCTTTCTTATTCTTACTCTTACCTTTATGTTTTTTTAAATGCCACAATTGTATAAATTCTTATAATGAAATTGCAAACAATCTATAATTGCATATCTGCAAATCTATAATTTTTAAATAAATGGAATGACTAAAAGCATATCTACAACAGCATTTTCATTAAGAAAAATAGCGTTAAAAATTATGCAAGAATAACGAGAAACGTTCCAAGATACGAGCAGTTATACCAAATAGTAAATACACAAGTTTTCAGTAATAATATTTTATCAAAGAAGACCGTAATTATGTCATAGGAATATTATATATCGAATAGTATTACCAAAAACAAAACGATAAACATGCAGTATTGTGTTTACAGAATAAAAAAGTTTTAATTTAATTCACACCTGAATTCCAAGAGCAGAGGAACGTTCTCGCGTAGTTTTTCAAGTGTGCAGAGGAGTTGAACCAACTGTAGATAACTTGAAATATCGTTGAATAGCGTTTATCGGGATTATTTGTGCCCGGCGCCAGCGGTAAGGGGAAAAACAAACAGGCGACTTATCCTGGGCTTTCCCGAGCGCCTTCCAGGGAAACTGCGAGTGCCTAGAGCAGCGACGGCACACGCATTAAAAACATTGGAAAATAATTTTTTTTTCGTCTTTCGTAGAAGTAGAAACAATTTTATATTACTTTAAAAAAATGTTATTTGAAATTTCATGATAGAAGTTCATTGTAAATAATGAAAGTACATATATATTTTTAAAACGTAATTAAGTTAAATTCCACTTATGTTTATACCTTCGACCGGTTTCGGCAGCTCGCGGCCATCTTCTGTCCTGGAGACAAATGATGGACGAAATAACATTTATAACATCCCATTTCGTAAAATTTTGTTTTCGGTTTATTATGAAAAAAATAACTGTTTGATATAAACATTTAGTAATTTAATCTATTTGAAATCATACAGTTAACATTTATTAAATGTGATTTTTAAACATAAGAATACAATACAATAGAATTTTAATCAGAAAAACATTAGTATAGGAAACTTCTTGGTACATTTATATACCAGGAATGTGTAAATTACCACATCAAAATAAGGAAACCTAAAATTAAAATTAACGATTGTTGTCACAAAGCAATTTCAAAATCACTGACTTAATAAAAATATACACGAACCGCCACTGCTCCTATAGGGGGTAAATACAAGTACCTATGTAGTCCCTAGTGCTCCCCTAGTCCTTCTATCACAATCTATTGCCTCTTCTACTTTCGCTGAAGCAAGAGGTTTTGCCCGTCGAGTGCAATCGGAAAAGTGGATCCTAAAATGATATCTATCTTGAATTATGAGCATTTGAATATTTAGAAACGATCTAACGACCGTTACAGTCTCTATAGGGGATGCATTTGATAAAGTAAAAAGTAGTATTTATTATAATTTTGATAAAAAAACTTCCTATCCAGAACCTTTATTATGATAAAAAAAAAGTCAGGAATCACCTATTTTTCTATGGCATTATCAAATGTGGACATGATATTTGAAAATGTCATTATCAAATGTCACAATTTAATTTGATAAAGCCAACATTAAAAGCTTTACCATTGAAATATGACAATCTGCACGTTACATATTCGATATTGATGAAAACTAAAAGTCGAATATCGCGTCAATCGGTTTCGGTCCGTTTAAACGAATGGTCGTCCACCTCAAACGTTGCGAGCACCAATTTGATAAAAAAAATACTATCATTTTAGACTTCAACTGTACTTAATTGAAGCAGTATTCTTTCACTCATATTTCAAACTCATTTTAAAATGTGTAGTGATTACACAGCAAAGTAACGCGCTTATTTTTTTACCTCACCAAAGAAAAGTTTTATCATCTTCCGATACGTCTATACAGAAAAGATTAGTTCAGATGTTGAAGACGATTGTTCACAGAAAAAGCATTATCTCCAGCTTTATCTTGTAATGCTTAGAGAGTTGAACTATAAATCCCTGTCGCGAGATAAAACTTTGCGTTTTGTCCAACTTTATCCCCACTATTTCGCACGCTTTTATCCTAAGATTTTGAAGAAAAATAATTTCGAATTATTAATGGAACCTGTTTGGTAAGTTTTGGGATTTATTTTTGCTGTTTTTAAAGTAAAAGAGTTATAAATCAAAAGTTCTTAATAATTATAATCTTTTATTAGAATAACACTTTTTGATGTTTTCCATGCTACATCACAAAATATTTATTTAAAATTCTTAATTTTTACACTGAAGATGGATGAGTACTATCCGAAATACAATTAATACGATGAAAAGGTCAGTTTTCTAGAAGTTTTATTATATTTTATGGAAATATATAATTTATTCTAAGGCATTTGATAATGCCTTAGAAGGGCGAAACATGTCATTTCCATATAATAAAACTTCTAGAAAATTGACGTTTTCATTCGTATTAATTATTTAATATGGAGTTTTACATCATTGTTCAAGAAACAATAAATATCCAAAATATGTTTGTTAGAATGTTGAACGTGTGTTCTCAAATACAATGTTTTTTCAAAAGTTATTCAAAGGAACGAGTATATACACATGTGAGAGCTATAGTGAATATAAAATAAAACTTATTAATATTTATACGCGTGTAGTTTTATGAATAATGAATTTTTAGCTTAATTTGCGGAAGTCTTTACTAAGAGTGTATTGTTTTGTTACTCGAAAAAATATTCTTTCTACTAAAACATTTTGTATGTCTGTATGAAGCAGACGTTTCCGTATATGTTTAAAATTGTATCTTTCAGATCCCGGGCGGAACCCGAGTTAATTTGGTTACAGTTCACCAGATTAGACCCGCATCAAAGTTTTTCTGGCAGTTGTATGACAAAAGGGGGTGCGCGCGCACCCTTGGCGGTTTTCCCGCGCATTGTTTTGTTAGTACAGCTGGTCGGGAAATTTTCTCTCACCGGGGGGGTAGATTCTCAAATTATAAAGCAAAACAACCCCCATTTTCGTGTTTTCATTGCATTACACAACAGATAAAAGAAAAAGGTATTTGCTCACTGGACGTTGTAAAGAGATTTGTATTAAGCAAATTATTTTATACTTTGAAATGGTTCTCGTTTTCGACTGTTTATATTATATAATAGAAAAAGCCAAAATTGTTCCTGGCACATGAAAAATATTATCAAATAAAATTGAATATTTTAAAAGATTTTTTTTTTATAATTTTTGTTTTGAAGAATACCAAAAAGTTTAAAAAAGTTTTTTTTTTCAGTAGAGTTAAATACCTATTAAATTTGACATGTAAAGAAAAAAATAATCTATTAAAAACCGTAATTTTTAAATGTAAAGATTTTATACAAAATAATGTTATTATAAATTTGTTAACTAATTACTTTTTTATTCAGATATTTTGTATACTTATTATTATACGTTATTACAATTTTCATTATAAAATTAATACCGAAAAAAATATGTATACAAGTAGTGTGAATGAAAAAAGAATCGAAGAAGGCCAAAGAAGACACGGCATGACAAACGTAATAAATTATTTAGAGGCGGCCATGTTCGAAGTCGAAACACTAGACGAGCATGCGTGTCATGGTGTGTGAATGTAGCAGAAGCGCGAGAGTTAGGCCAGGATAGAACAGTGTGGCAGTCCTTCCTCTTTGCCTACCTGTGTTATAATCGTTCTATGTTAGTTAGTTATAAAACTGAATAAACCAGTAAATGACAAATATGTGTAAAATATTAGAGACATTTAAAAAAAAAATCAATTCATTTTACTCGTAATATATGAATATTCTTTTGATCGGAATCTCAAAGTTCATATGCTGGAAATATGAAGATTTAAAAATGTAGAATTCTCGGATACATTCAAAAGATTCACTTTCTCATATCTGCGATATTACTAAATTCTACGATACAGCATTCAACCGCTTTCCTTGCAAATAACTCTGTAGGTCGTAGTTCGTAGCTCATACTGGATATGAGCTACGAGCTACGTTACCGGAGTAGTCTTGCTATGCTGCTACATCGCTACGATTTCAGCCGGTCGCAGAGAAAATAAAATGAAAAGTCCGCGTTAACGCATTTCGCTTAAGGAAGGATGTTATTCCACTAAGCTGAGAAAATTCTCTTTTCCTGCTGAACGTTTCAGTTTACCAGCCAAGATTTTATTAGGTTATGTTGCGTCTTCAGCGACTGCGCTTGTTGAAGGAAGAAAAAAACAATAATGTGAAGTGCTATTTTATAATCCGACAGAAAATTATATTTTCCAGAGCGGTTCAAGATAAATTCGTTACGTATTTTGTTTTTGAATGACTGTAGAAATTCAGTTTATTGGAAAATCTCTCAACAAATTGCTTCAGATCAGATTGAATTCAGTCTTTTTTTCAGTCGTTTCTTTTGAGTAAATGAAATCACGTAATTATTGTGTACTTAATCAAATTAAAATATCATAACATTTAACAATAATTTGATTTATGCGATTTAAAGAGTTGAACAAAACGAAATATAAATAAAAATGCCTGTTATATACAAGTAACCTAATGTTCCTAGACGATACAATTAAATGTTTGATATATAATTATAAACATGATGAGACACGACCCTCTCATTAAATAGAATGAAACTTAAAAATAACGGATATTGAAATCATGAATATTAAAAACCAAAATATTTATGTATTCACGTAAAACCAGAAAAATAAAAACAATGTTGAAAAACAATTAAGACTTCAACTTAAAAGTGTTACACACAACTTATTATGTTATATCACAAGCTTTACTTGATTGATATATCGCACGATTATAAGAACACGCTTATAACCTATCACATGTCATGAGAACCAATATTATATGTATGCTATACCCTTTTCATAGATTTGGCTCGCGCTGTAATGATGTAAAAAGTAATTTAACAAAATAATAATACGTATTAAAACAACAAAAACAAAAGTAATTATAATAATAATAGTAATTAAAATAATAATAGTAATAATAATAATAAGAATAATCATAATGAAAATAAAAATAATAATAACTTTACTCATAAGTCCTGTAAGCGCCTCGGCCACCACATTCTGTTCCCAGAAAAACAATTTACACCTTCGTCTCTATTGAGATACAATTAATCATTATAAAAAAAAAATTATCCGCAATGGGTAAAATCCAGTATTTGTCTACAAGAATTTGTATACATTCAAAATGTTGTATAAAATAACTGGTCCAAGTAGGCATAAAAATTGGAGAGACATCTCCAGGCGTAATCTAGTACTGTATAATTTGCAGAGACTTTCACAGTGCATTAATAAGATTTCTGCTTAATGCTTCCCAATCTTAATAGATGACGCTAGTGTAGAGTGAACTAAAATATGTAAAGATAGGCGCGGGATTCTAGCATATATACAAGTTCCAAAAAAATTGTCATATGTGGTGGTCATTAGAAGGGTGGATTGCGAATGTTGTTTAACATAAAGCGATCGCTCAACCCAGCCAATGACAGGTCATAAGTCCTGTAAGCGCCTCGGCCACCCCATTTTGCTCCCAGAAAAACAATTTACATCTTCGTCTCTATTGAGATACAATTAATCCTTATATAAAAAAAATAACCCTGTTTTTGTGTAATTCATAATCTTTTCCACTGAAAATAATATGTTGAGAGGTACGTAGTATGTTCAGATACTACTTTAACGTTACTAAAATATTAAGTTTTTTAATACTTTAAGCGTTAAGCACCCCTCGGATGGACACTGATGGATAAAGACATATAAATGTATAATTTGCTTTATAACTTTAATAAAACCGTTAACGTTGACGTCAAGTTCTTTACGACATCATCGGATATTTCATCAGAGTGGCAACTAAAACTTTAATATTTTTCTACTCCGCAAAAGTTGAGTAATGTTTTAAGTAGGTTTATGAAACTGAGCACCTCGAAAGCGGCTTAGTTGTTTATGAAATAAGCCAACTTTCTTGATTCTATAAAGTGCCTTCGGAAATTCTGGTGGTACGGCGCTTTTGGCTTATGGGCCGATGTCAATTTTTCAGACAGGTTTCATCACGGAATTTCCATAACAAAATACAGGAATAACACGGATCAGTAGCCGGGAGGATTGCCTCTCTTGAATTATTTAAATCAGTTTTCCTTCGGTGCTCCGGTTATCTCGCAACTCGCTCCAGCTTCCTAGTTGGGGCTCCGCGATTATGGTGCTTATAAAATAGCCATTAAAACTTTGGCTTAAACGATAACCCCCGTTTAATTATAAGTTAACTGATGTCCACAAGAAAATTAACCCCTAAAATAAGGTCTAAAAGGTTAACATACCTTGGATTTTTTAATTACCTACTGACATAAATATGTATCACGCAATCTTCTATAGGAATATAAACTTGTTTTTAATATTATAATTATTATTTTGTTGAATAGCTCTTTAATGTTGAGGGTTAAGTTATTAAATTGATTCTCATGACATGTGATAGGTAGCAAATTTATCGTAGTTTTATTGTCACGTGAATTCTACACCAGACAAGAGACAGTGGAAGAAACACACTGTCATTGCTGAGAATTGAACCCAGGATGTTCGGTGTCCCGAACATAGCTGGTTTCACTCTGCCAAGTATTTTGTCATATATTATACATTTAATATAAAACTAACATACACGAAATATTTGTTTGAATTGTACTTTTTCTTAAATATATATTCATTACGTCATCATAATGGCTCTACAACCTGTTGTAGGCTTTGGCCTCCTCCAACTTTATTACCATTTCACTTTGTCGTGGCATTAACTTCTTCAGTCCCTGATGCTCATAGTATCTACACCCCAGTGCACTCCATCTAGCTACCAAAGTTTGTACCTATCAATTGTTGGAATTGTTTTAGATATTAGAGACTTCTACGTTATACCATATTCTTCAAGATCTTTTCTCCTGAACAGGTCCCAATAATAATAATTATTTTTATTATTTTTTTTAAAAAGACTAACATCAAGGATTTACATAAATGATATTAGAATTTATTTTACAACCTTCAATGTGAGCAGAAAATAACTCATTATTATGAAAAAGGAATCTGGTCGTGTCTAGGCTTGAACCCATGTCCCCTGGATCAGGAGTCAAGCGTTCTATCCCCTAGACCACCACCCTAATCTGAGTATTATTCTCTCAAATACTAGGAGAGATGACTAATCTTTTAAACTCATTATCCAGCATTAAGAGCCACACGTGAGTATACGACGAAGCAATGCTTGATGAAAGTATTCCGAGAAGATAATATTAAAAAAAATCTATCGAAATCCCTATCTTCCTGTCCTTAGATGATGCCAACTATATCTAGAAAGTTTGTATGAAATATAATCAAATTAATAGCGAGAGAGAAAATACTTGTTTTCATTACAAAGTACTTACAATTATCTCAAATATAACTACCTAGAACGTATCTCTTGTACAAATCAAGGGTTTAAAATGCCCTTAATGAAACATTCTGCCGGCAATATCTCCGGGTCCCAGCCACTGGGGGTTATTAATTAAATTTAAATTAAAAGCACCACGATGTTTGGAAATATACGGAGGCTGTATTTAATCAGAGGAGCTTTGTGAACAATCTTCGTATTTACGACACTGCCCGGACCACTAAATCATCGTTGGCCGCCACTCTTTCGCCCTTTATAACCGCCCACCTTACTTACTCCGCTATTAGGAGTAGGCCCGCCACTAGAACTCTTCCGTATCTCCCTCAACGATACTTCATGAATACGGCATTTGAATGCGGAACATTAGTACGGGCTCGCCCGCTTGATTCAGTTTTTTATTGGCGGCTTAGAGTGTGGAAGAGAGGTGAATTTTTAATGTTTATTCCTTTGTTCAAACTATTCTAGAGGAGAGTTCACAAGCATTAATTCTTTCCTTGGAGATGTTTCAGATGGCTTTTCCTAGAACGAACGTCTTCATTTGCATTATACAGTAGAGCTTTTTGATACCAGTATTTGGTTCCTCAGACCACATGTAACACTGTAAAATATTGCAATCTTAATAACTGTGATTTTTATTATTTCTTGAACGACAATGAAAAACTTCATATAAAATAATGCATACGAATGAAAACGTCTGTTTTCTAGAAGTTTTAATATATTTTATGGTAATTATAAGTTTCGCTTTTCTAAGTCAACAACTTATTGAATGTCAACATTTGGTAATGACTTAGCTATCCGAAAGTGTCATTTCCATAAAATATGATAGAACTTCTAGAAAACAGACATTCTTATTCGCATTTATGCGGTGTTCATTTTTACCTTATTTCATAAATAATAATATGTAGCGGTTATAATAATGTAAATGCGAACTAAATCGTTTTTTAATAACACATATATTATTTTAAAAAAATGCTAACATGTATTTTTTTCTCGGTATTTAATTGCACGTTAGATCCCTCGAATATTGAATTTCGTTTAAACCAAAAGTTCCCAACGGGGGGCGGTACCGCCCCCTAGTGGGCGCCGGAAGCTTAAATGGGGGCGGTAACTAGTCGAGAGGTAAATGGGGGGCGTTAAAGCTGTCAATGGGGACGACCGTGGCATACCGATTTAAGAAATTAATTCTTTAGAAAGACTTTTTCACGAATTATCATATAATTTATCTATCTATTGTAAACAAAAAAACATAAGCTTACCTAATTTAAGTATTGTCGGTGATAAGTCTTTATAAGTTGTCAACAAAGACGCGATTTACGCAATTTATGTTACACTGTCTCTGTATTTCATTTATCTATATCGATAGATACTGTAGATGATGAAATATACAGAGAGTGTAACAATTTTCTAATATTTGTTATAAGTGTTATGGGGTAGAGGCGTTAGAAATTTTTATAACAGATTTTTAAATTTGTATTAATTGTTTATAATAGTTTTGTTATAATTTTTTTAACACTCGATTTATTGTGTTTAATTCAAACATTATTCACGGTGCAGGAATTGATATAAAGTAACATATATAATTTTAAATATTGTATTTAGCTGTTCAAATATAAAACGCTGTTATAGTATTACAATTTTATTTTAATTTTAATATTTAGTGACAGATGTGATGCCAACATCTGTTGGCGAAATAGCTGTCGGGATTTAAATTTTTTTTAACATGTGATACCATAACAGCGTTTAAAATTTTAACAGTTAAAAATCATTGTGTTTCGTCCAAAGCAAAAAAATGTTATGTTCCCGAATTAACGTTTTATAATATATAATTCTCACTATTACATCTGATCTTGTAGGGTAAGATTGAGGGTCGACGAGGTGTTGGGAGAAGGCGGATTTCCTGGCTGAGGAACATCCGAGAGTGGACGGGGCTAAGGACTGTGGGGGAGCTGTTTCGAGCTGCCCAGGACGGGGAGGCCTACTCAAAGGTGATGGTCAACGTTGGGGAGACCTGACAGGACACGGAAAGAAGAAGAAGAATATATAAAAAGTGCAATAAATGTACAAACACGTATTGCCGTGCGAAATTCACGACAGGAATGAACTCGCGCGTTACTGGTTACTCGTATTCCTAAAACTTTGTACATTTTAGGTACATTACTTTTTCTCAAGCCTGTACGTGATACGGGACATCGTAGAATGGTACAGTCAAAGTGAACGTATCACGTACGTTCAAATAGGTAGGGTGGTTTTAATACCGCAATGGCGCTTTAAAACATTTATAAATCTATTATTGAAAAACTGGGTCCCAAATACAACCAGCCAGGGGATAAACAAGTAGGAACTTTCAGTACTGTAATAAGTGAAAGAGGTAGGGGGACTGTGTCGGTCGGCGCAGAAGGTATGCCTCACTAGGGTACACAACCTTCTATGAATATTCTTCCTATTTCCTTCGCTTTCCCTTCTTGAGTTACGCATTTATTATTTATCATCCAGTTTCTGAAGAAGTAGAAATTCTGAAGAGCAGAATTTTTATTTCAAAGAAGAAAAGTGATATCATTTTTTTAGTAAGTGGCACAAACATTTGTTGACGATGTCATAGTATAAACATAAATTTAATACAAATTTCAGGAAAACGAGAAATTATATTATTGGTTTAAATAGATTGAAAAATTGTCGGGTTTAAAAAAATTGTGTGAACTGATTGCTGGCAAATTTTTTGTAAAAAATTAAGAAAAATTATTAAAATACTTTTTTTGTAAGAGTAAACAAACAAAAGAATTTTAAGTAATTATAAATATCCCGAGTTTCAATAATATTTAAAAATATTATATTTTTCACACTTTTTTGAACTTTTCATAACATGTTTCGGAGTGTGCACATCATTCTTCATTGTATAAAAATACAAAGAATAAGGACGTATACAGTTAGAAACATGTTTGTTAATAGTTAAAAAAGTTTTGTGAGTATAAAACGTTTTTCAAAAGTTATTTAAAATGTAACTGCAAAACAAGTGTGGCTTCTACAAAATATGTACATGCTTTTAGATAAACTTAAGGTATTAACACTGTGGAATTCCATAAGGACGAATTTTTATGAATTAAAACACTGTTTTTTCCACTTTTGAGTTTATTTTTCTCATCTTCACCATCACCTTTGAAACGTGTCGAGAAAAATAAACTCAAAAGTAGTAAAAAGAAGGTTTTAATTGATAAAAATTCGTCAAAAATATACGCCAAATAAAGAAACAACTTTGTGGTTAAAATGCTTTTTTTCTCCTCATCTTTTGATCTCATTTCTACAGCTCGTATCTTACTTTCATAATTGGTATTAGAACTTCAGTATGCATTGCCATCTTTGCTTCAGTCGATATACTTCTAATTAATTAAAAACTTCAGTTGCATATTTCAAGGCCGAGGTGTTTTTATTTGTCGTATTATTAGTGAAGGGTTGTTTCCAGCAGCGCCCCTGCGACAAGAGCCCCACCCCTTACGGAACAGGGCCGTAGTCACGTTCCCATCACCTTTGAAACGTGTCGAGAAAAATAAACTCAAAAGTAGTAAAAAGAAGGTTTTAATTGATAAAAATTCGTCAAAAATATACGCCAAATAAAGAAACAACTTTGTGGTTAAAATGCTTTTTTTCTCCTCATCTTTTGATCTCATTTCTACAGCTCGTATCTTACTTTCATAATTGGTATTAGAACTTCAGTATGCATTGCTATCTTTGCTTCAGTCGATATACTTCTAATTAATTAAAAACTTCAGTTGCATATTTCAAGGCCGAGGTGTTTTTATTTGTCGTATTATTAGTGAAGGGTTGTTTCCAGCAGCGCCCCTGCGACAAGAGCCCCACCCCTTACGGAACAGGGCCGTAGTCACGTTCCCTAATATTTGCCTTAGTAAATTTCATGTAACAGCGTGGAGCTGGTTTGTTTTAATAAACGGGATGCATGTATTATCGTCCTTTTTACCTCTACCGCCGTCGCCGCTCTCGGTCGGCTGTGCGTCCGTGTTTATGGATCGTTTTGGCGCAAATAAATTTCATATCGGTAATTAAATTACATAAATTAATACCGCAGCGACGTACATGAGGAAATCTTTGTGACGTAGACAACAAACAAGTATTAAAAATAATTAGGTAATTTCGATTATGTATCAGGATACTGGATAAAAAAACAAACGAAACGGATAAATATTAGCGAAAACGTTAGTTTTCTAGAAGTTTATTATATTTTATGGAAATGACATGTTTTGCCCTTCTAAGGCATTATCAAATGTGACGAAACTTCAACTCATTGCAGTTTATATACACTAGTAATGGAGCAGAATATGGTAATTAACGACAATTGATGTGACTTTATACATTTTTAACAAAGAATTATTTGGGTAGGTCCAGAAATATTGGAAAGTGTTTCTTGGAACTCGATTAGAAATTTTATGACAATGATTAAATGTTAGGTTAGGTTACAAATTAATTATTTAATATGGAGTTTTACATCATTGTTCAAGAAACAATAAACAAATAGAAGGTATTAATTATTATTTATTTTTAATTAAAATGGGTCTTTTTTAGGAAAACGATCAATTTGAGTAGTTTCAATAATAGTTAAATAAAACTAGGTTTTTGTAAATAATGAAAAAAAATATTTTTTTGTTAAAATCCACTACTGTTTGTGCCTTCGACCGATTTCGGCAGCTCGCTGTCATCTTCTGGTGGTCAAAAATTAGTGAATTTGAATAAAATATACATTAGAAAAACTTTTTTTCTTCATTATTTACAATTAACTTCTACCATAAAATTTTGAATTTCTTCTATAACTTCAATATACATCATAATTAGTAAAAAAAAAGTAAAGTAGTGAAAAATATATCTATACATTATACAAATTAGGAAGAACGTCTAAACTGCGTTGAAGGGGTACCAAATACTCGTACATATGTACGTAAATTTTCAATTTGGTTTCCGTTATCTCTAACCATCTGTCTCCAGGACATAGTTCTATTTATTCCTCCGCGAACTGTTTCCTTATTAAATTTGCCAAATGTAAACGATCCCCGTTGTTTCGTCGTGAAATTAAACACACGGCTTGTATTGCAAATTGTCTACGTTGGGTACCGTACGTGGGACGTATTGTCTCGATATATGGGCGATTATTACTCGAAAGTACACGAACATTTAACTGGTTACTTTAAGTATATTGAATACTGACAGAAATTCAATAGAACACCCACGTTATATTAATGTATAGACAAATTGAATCATGAAATAATTAAAATTCATCGGTTTTACTACAGAACTAACAGGTACATTAAATACTTAACAATAAATTGAAAAAGGTCGTGGTTAAATGTTATAGAGACAAGTTTTAGCGAAGCGTATTTAAAAAAAAATAATATTAAAAAAATAGTTTTTATTTATGATAGTTTAGAAAAACATAAGGAATTCCCAATGAACTTATATATTTTTTTTATGAAATAAGCTAATCATTGTTATATTTTCATCATTTATGTATTGCTTCTAATGATGAAGGCTTAATACCATCGAAATATTTTAAGAAAAAAAAAATAAAAAAAAAGTATACAAAATTCATAAAAGAAACAATATTAGTTGGTGTATTCTTTTTGGAAATAAGAAAAGCTCGACATTTTATTCAATTTACGATTTTTTTTTTAAGTAAATGAAAACTGAATTTGAGAATGAGAAATTATCTTCTATTTTATTCATATGCATTTCGTAAATTATTATAATAGAATTAAATAATTTTTTGGAAGTGCATAATAAATATTTGAAAATGGTAATGCCTATAATTTACAATTGGTTGATAAAAGTATGGTATATATTTTTTTCCGTTTAATGCTAAATTCGATAAAAACTATTTCTACGAATGCTCAATAAGTTTATGAAGTTAAATTTATTTATTATCGTCGTTCTGAAGACCACCGAATGTAGGAATCCAAGGAAGAATTCAACGAACCGTAACGCAGAAGTATTAAATCTACAGAAAAAATGTATAAGGCTGAGCTTATATTTTTATTATGCTATTTAATAGGAGACAATTTCATATCCGCGCAGCATAGCGGCATATTACATTTTGCGAGCAATAGTCGCGTGGTCTCTCACGTGGCAAATAATTCCCGGGACCCCCACCTTTGGTCCCAGGACGCCAGAGCCCAGTATCGCTTGCAGCGTAAGATTTGGAATGCAAATCGCATATTATAGTATGGAGTGAACACTAAATAAACCACTTTGTAATTAACACGGCCCAGATAGAATAATGCCGCAACTAGAGGGGACATTTAAACCGAAATGTTTAGATGAAGCGGCGTGTTTCTAGTTACAAGGCTCTACTTGGAACATGCAGTTAAAGGATAATAACGATCTTCACGATACATGCAACAAATATCTACATAATTAAATGTATTATTAATAAAACAAATAATAAAATCTCCCCTGCCCGCATTTGCCTCATCTGATCCCCTGACCTCCCGCTATAATGTACTCATGTGATAGTTTCCAGTAACTCTGTGTTGATAAAAAAAAATTGTATCGGGTCGCCTAACCCCTCGCTTGGTGATTTGCACTGGCCGGCAAGATTGCTCGATTTATCCATTCCAGACATCTTTTTGTAGGGTTTCTTGAAATCACGAGTCTATGTCAATAAGCCTCAGACTCTTGAAGCTTTGCTATCGTCGGAAGTTCTGGAAAGAGTGATGGAAAATGCCACAAATCGGGCCCGTATGGTCTTTAATTCTGGCGGCGGCCACTTGGCCGATATCATGTTCTTAACATAATGAAAAAAAATAATAAGACATCAAATAAACACAATCCTAAAGCAGAACCAAAATATATCATTCATAAAATTACAGCAAAAGAACATCGAGTGACAACTTTTGCGTCACCTTGTAGAATATTGTTAAATTGTCTTTATTGTATATAGACATAAAAAAATATTTTTTGTATCCGAGACGGGTCTAGATTTAAATTCATGACATCGAATCAGGAGCCAATTGGTATCTTTTCTAGATAACAATTCTAGGTTAATTGTTATATTTGCAGTTTTATTTGAACACACACGTGATTATTTCAGTGCGACTACAGTCCGCTTGGACGTTACAAGGGCTCGCTAATACAATTGTTAGATTCAAGGTAGCTACCACAGCTTTTAACTGCTCAGCATTCTCTCTCAAGTACTTAACCAACAATTACGTGCCTTATCAACAATACCGCAGGCGACTAATTAATACTTGAATTTGATTGCACGTTCCTCGCGTGTTCTGACTGTTAATATTATTTATGTCCGGTTTCGGGAATGATTTACAAGTATATCCTGCACCAGAGACATCTGTTGGGAACGTAAATAACTATACGCACCTGTTCTCGCTTTAATGTGACTGCATGAGTCAATGCCTACACACCTTTGCAATAGCGCTGGATGCTAATTGTCAGCAGCTATTTTCCGACCAATATGGGCGGCTTCGGTGGATAACGTGAATAATTTACAATACATTATAATCTGAATACGGGCCTCTCTTTTGTAACTCTGGTAAACGCGAGATACGTGAAATACGCCATATGTTTATATTATATATTCATAGGACAACTTTGAATACTATTTAAAATCGAAAGGGTGATTTAATTACTATAATCCCATGATTTTTTTTTCTTCTATATTCGCCACACTTTGTGTTGTAATTGCTTTATTTATCTTTTTCTGTTTTATACACTTTGTATAAACAACACTTACATTAAAAATTTAAATTACATTGACATTGATTTTTTTGTATATTAAATCTAACACTAGAATTATAGTGATCAACTTCACAATTCATTTCGGCCAAAAAATCACGTAAGACATTATGGCTACAGAATAATACTATATTTCTTAGATATTATATATTATAGACGATCCTTATGGCAGAATGTAAAAATCTATGACTGCCACGCCAAGGTCCGGGGTACGATTCCCGGCGATGACAGTGTGAGAATCGCGCTTTAATTATGTAAATTGCTATTCAATTAAACAATATTAATAATAATTATTTTTATATCAGAGTCTCATAACACCTTCTTTGTCTCGACATTTTTGAGATCGTTGTAGACTTCACCGTAGTCAATAAGAAACTTATGTACGAGAAACTTATGTCGTATTTACCACTTATGTATAGTACATACCAGAAGTTCAATCAAGAAAAGTTCTTCTATATTCGCCATACTTTGTGTTGTAGATGCTTTATTTCTCTTTTTCATTTTTACAGACTTTGTTTAAACATCAAAAACATAATTTTTTTTTTAATTACATAAAAATGTTTCGGACAACCAGTCCTTCTTCAGTGATACATAATATAAAGATACACATTAAAAATATTATAAAATTGTTTAACAGATGTTATGATGTTATTACATCTCTCAGATCATGTAAACAATTTTATAATATTTTTATGTGTATCTTTATAATATGTATCACTGAAGAAAGACTGGTTGTCCGAAACATGTCTATGCAATTTTGATTTTTTTAAATGTACTCGTATGTGTTGTTTAAACAATGAACATAAAAAAGAAAAAGAAAAAGAAATGTTCAATCAATCAAATGAACAATAAAATGAACCAGGAGTAAAATATAAAAAATGTTTTGAATGCATGTATAAAATATTATATGTAAAATAAAAATTGTATTAAACATATTTTTGTGAGGCTTTCGTTTTAACATGAGTCTTGGAAAACATGTTATGTAGATTATCCAGAACAAAAGTAATCTAAAACTTGGAATGGGACCGACTTCTTTAATATTAAATTTCATTTCAAAAACATGACTTCCTGTAGCAGGAGAAGTTTATGCAGAAGTTTATGGATGGATCAAATCAAAATTCAAGTAACCGTTCCGAAAATTTATCAAACGGCTCTTACAAAAAAATGCGTGACATTGGACCAAAGGACAAAGTTACCAAGCATACGTAATTCGAAAAAAAATATTCTTAAGTATTCTAATATGCCTAGTTATATATAAAAGTAAAAATAATATAGTTCCTGAATTGATCCTTGTGTAAGAAAATGAAGTATATAAAAAATACACAAAGTAGAATAATTGTGTTAATAGAATTTTTTAGGTAGAAGCTCATTGTAAATAATGAAAGAAAAAAACTTTTCTATTTTGATTATAAATTAAATTTTTGCGGATTCATAATCAAACAATATTTTTCACTTTGTAAAACAACATTTTATTTTAAATTAAAATAAAATATGAACACAAGGGGGAGTAAGGGGGATCCTATTGACTCTTCGGGCGGTGTATGGTCATCACCGTGGTGATGGCCATGCTACGCTGGAGGATTGATCTGATCCCAAGTACCTATCCATACCTCCTCGACTTTGATCTCCCCTGGAAACTATGCGAAATGTTAGAGATCGAGTAATTAACCTCGGTGGATAATATTGATGCATAGGCTAACGTGGAAGGACACCTCGCCAACCCGTCTGGCAAGCATGGCGTTGTAATGCCAACCACCCCCCATATGACATGTCATACATGGAGAAGTATGGGGGAGGCCTTTGTCCAGCAGTGGACGACAACGGCTGTTAAAGAAGAAGAAGAAGAAGATGAACACAAACGATTTTCGGGACACAAGCCCTTCATTAGTGTGATTAATATTGTATATAAAAAATTATGTTGTATAACAATATTTAAAAAAAATGGTGAAGGGCTACTTTGCCTCGAAACATGTTTGTGTTAATATTTATTTTTGAATCTTATTTGAATTTTAAATAAAGCGTTGTTTTACAAAGTAAAAAATATTGTTCTAGAAAAAATATCTTTCAACTTTGCTAAAGATTTTAAAGACTCTCATTTTATTTTAAAAAACTCCAATCGATTCGTAAGGATCGATTGGAGTTTAAAATACATATTTGATTCGCTTTCTAAAGAAAATACAAGAATAAGAATATATCAGAATCTCAAATGCTGATATAAGAAAGGAATGTAGAGCGAAAGAAGGTATTATGAACAAAATTATGAAAGGATCGCTGCGTTGGTTCGGACATATGGAACGCATGGATGGAGAAAGAATGGTTAAGAAAGTATACGTTAATGATGTAAATGGGGTACGAAGTCAAGGCAGATCGAGGAAAACATGGCATGACCAAATTAATCAAATTTTAAAGGTTGGTCATGTTAGAAGTCGGAGGAATCGACTCGTTGTATGAATGTGGAGGAACCTAGAGAGGTTTGCCAGGATAGAGTAGTGTTGCGGTCCATTCACTCTGCCCACCCCTGCGGCGAAACGGCGTGATGGTTTGTTTAAGAATATATAATTTTTTTTTAATTACACATGTTTTAAACGCAAAATACAGTTTTTAAATAATGAATAAACTTAATATTACAACTGAATAAATAGGTTCTGGTACGTTTTTTGCTTGATTATTGAATTCAAAACTACTTTTGGTAACTTTAAAGCTTTTTTTAATAGTGTAAAAGCAAAGTCAAGTTTTTAAACAATGGGAATTATTCAGTTTATGAATATGATGAAAACATATTAATTAAATATAATTTGTTAATATTGTTTGGAAGTAAATTAACATTTATTTTTATCTTAATAATGGGATTATTGGATCGTCTTAGAATACAATCTCTTTATGTGTGTAATGTGACGTAAATGTGCCTTTACGCGTGTGTCTAATTGAAATTAAGTCTCGTTTACACTGTTGTCGAAAACATAATTTGATATGATTGTGTTCGGCGGATAT
Organism: Lepidostoma basale; assembly: GCA_022606425.2. Classification (NCBI taxonomy): domain Eukaryota; kingdom Metazoa; phylum Arthropoda; class Insecta; order Trichoptera; family Lepidostomatidae; genus Lepidostoma; species Lepidostoma basale. The sequence continues at coordinate 499,300 of JAHDVF020001081.1, read as the reverse complement.
TGCTGGGTGAATGGGTGTATTGAATTCAGTCAATTTGCCAGGTTGATACAAGATGTGACGGGAAACGGAAGCTCAAGTTGAAGGCAAGTTCTCCCCATCGTTTTATGGTAAACGTCAAGGCAGTTTTAAAGTTCACCGCACGTGGCGCCAGTATCGTTATTGCAGCACTCAATTCGAGCACATAACGATTTCGTTTCTTAGATATTGTTTTGTTGAGGGGTTTTCCGTATATCAAAAATATAATATTGTATTTAATATTTTTGGGTGAAGCACATTAATTTAAAAATAAACACAACAATAAATGACGACTTTCCTGGCAGAGTGGTAAGAGTTCTGACTGCCATACCAAAGGTCCCGGGCTCGATTTCCGGAGATGGCAGTGTGATTGTCACACTTTCTTTGGTCTGGTGAAGAATTTACGTGACAATAAAATGGCGATAGATTACTTACCTATCACATATCATGAGAATCAATATAAAAGCTAAAAACAAAAGATTTTTTTTATACCTACAATAATTATGTTCAAACGATCTGTTAACTAAAAAAATATATAATAAACCTTAAAGCCGCTTCTCCGAAAGGCTAGGCAGACAGAATATATGGCAAGACTACTCAATCGTGACACACCTCTATAGTTTCCTCCATTTTCATACACGCATGTCGATTCTTCCGATTTGATTAATTTGATATAATATGTATTCCTCGATATTTCACGACTTCTCAATCAATTCACATCGTTAACAATACATTATATTTTATATTTTCTTCAATTTTACGTTCAGAAGACAAATACTCTTGACTTGAGAGCGTATCTTGTCCTTCTAATGTCGAACCATCTCTCATGCGTTCCTGGTTTTATGTTGTATATGTATAATATTTTACATGTTCTCAATATATACCTTAAACATTGATGCTATTTGTAATATCTGTTGAGTTAATAAACTGATTTAATTTGATTGATTAAAATGAGATGATTAACTTAGAATCCACATACGAAAAAAATTGAATTTAAACGGAACTTAATCTTAATAGATGGCGCTAGTGTAGATTGACCTACAAGCAGTGAAGTTATTAAAAAAATAGTAGCATATATACAAGTTTCAAAAATTTGTCAGACGTGGTGTCGTAAGCCGGGCGGAATGGGGAATGTTGTTAACATAAAGAGATCGCTTAACCCAACCAATGACAGGTCATAAGTCCTGTAAACGACTCGACTACCATATTCTGTTTCCAAAAAAAAAATTACATCTTCGTCTCTATTGATATACAATTAATCCTTAAAAATAATTTCTTTAATATCGCATAAAAAAAATCTAGGTTATTTACTTCAATTTTAAATGCCCTCAACATTTTATAAATCGATACATAATAGTTTAAAATTGGTTTAAGTATAATCCGAAAACTATTCGATATCATCGCTTACTCGAAATATCGCCCGCAGCGACAATGAAAAAAGTTGAGCAGTAAAACTCCATGGCGCGCTGCTCTGGAAATTTCCAATGCGTCCAACCCTCCCCGGGCTCCAAATGGCGGATAAAGTTATAATAATATATTACATAAACGATTAGATACGTGAATGCTTAGAGAACAGGAGATGGGATTGAATTTTATGTAAGCACATTCAATGTTAGCTGTAAACCAATCCAATTTAATGGTGGCGGTCTGGGAACCTAATCCTTCGTCTTCAGGATACGTATTATGTTACGTGAAGTCATCTCAGAAACTCTTAAGCTCAGAGCTGCGAATTTAAACGCACATTTGCCCTACACACTTCGAATGTCGATTCTAAGATCTATGTATTGATATCCTGAAGTTATTTTCGAGGAATTTTCATTATCCTATTGCTTTACAATTGATCAAAGAAATTAGAATTATTCAGGTTATCTTTAGGTTTCAGGTGAGTCATGCCACAAAATGACTATTATCTCTTCAACGAAACGACTCACTGATGTTTAATATATATATATGTGTTTATGTGTTTATGCCAATTCCAAAATAGTTTCGTTTTTACTTTTTTACACCGAGGAAGGATGTGTACACTCCGAAACTAATATAAAGTGAAACGATACTACAATGCTTCTTAAAAGTTATCAAATGTGATGGCTGAGTAAAACTCAATTTTTAATTCATAATAGTAAACACGATTATTTAGTGGTTTTACTGGGATTTAATTTAAATAAATTATATAAATTGTGACACTTTTGTTTCGCCTTGCGATGGCATTCTCAAACTGATTTCAGTATGAGAATGACCTCGCAAGGCGAAACAAATTTGTCACATTTATATAATTTATATAAATTAAATCCCAGCAAAACCACTAAACAATCATGTTTACTATTATAAATTAATCAAATGTAATATGACAACTCAAAGAAGTGGCGAGTATATAAGAAAATATTATAATAATAAGTATTTTGTAACACGTAAATAATCTTTGATTTAAGAATGGAATATTTATGTATTTTTTCTAGTGAACACGATTCTCATAGTGATTAAAGCATAAAAATTGTTTTATGTTAACAGATATTTTTAATAGAGCTTCTTAGATGATTTTCAAAAACGATTTTAGCACTGTTTTTCCAATTGTAAGTGTGCAAATCGTTTATATCTGCGATAGTAAATATTTATAGCAGAACGAATGATTGCAGTATAAAACACTATGAAAACATTTCGTTTCAGTACCAGAGGTGTGGCTTTATGTTAAGTTATAAGATAACCGACACGTTTACTTTCCATTAAGATAAGGAAGCCCACAAAGAAATATATCCGACATCAAACAGATTCAGAAATAGCTTCCATTAAAGGTCTTTATTATTCTTAGCCGTAGAATTTGGGATTAATTTCTCTTCCTGCAAACTAATTAAGGTGCGCCTTTAAATCCCGCCATACAATGGTGCCCAGTTCGCCGCGGCTAAGGGTGGAGTTGAGAAGGCCGCCGCACGCGAGCGGAGTACAAATTAGACAGAGAATGATTAATAAACAATATTTTCATTGTGGTTCACAAAAGGGTTAGTCATTGCGAAAAATACGCAAAAAATTTAGTTTTAAACAAACGTTATATAGATTTCATACATAATTCTGTTATTTAAAACCAAGACACCCCGTATCCTATTCAGTTCATTGGATTAAAATGGTTTTATGCCCTCTCAGAAGAGCTCAGAAACCAAATTTCATAGAATAATTATAAACTTATAATCAAAGGTCTTATTAATTACAAGATTTTTGTGACATTTAAGAGAAATCCTTTTAATAATTATTGAGAAGCTACGAGTGACCCAGAGAGCCAAGAAAAGAGCCATGTTAGGAATAAGCCTAAGAGACAGAGTCAGAAACGATACGGTGAGAGAAAAAACAAAGGTCACTGACATCATCCACCGGGTGGCGACTCTAAAATGGCAATGGGTAGGTTACGTAGCCAGAAGCTCAGATGAAAAGTGGACAAGAAGACTGCTGACTTGGAGACCGTGGACGGCAAAGAGAAGTGCAGAGCGACCGCAACTGCGGTGGAAGGATGATCTGAACAGACATGTCGAAATAACCTGGATGCAGTCTGCACAGGACAGAGTGACATGAAAGCGAATGGAGGAGGCCTCTGTGGATTGGAATATGCTGAAGAAGAAGAAGGCAATAACAATATACATTAGATCACGCGTTTTCTAGCTATTTTCTGCTATCATTAAATTGTATTTATTTAAAAAAACATGACAATTATAGTGAAGTACGATTTACTATTGAAACGGGTATAATCTTAGGAGTTCAATGATAGCACTGAAGTGCATATTGAATACGGAGATACCATAGAATATTTTCAGTGTTTACTCATCATTTTCCTTAAGCATACATCACACTCTTTGCTTGAGTATTCTTGTATTATGTTTAAGGGAACCCCCTAAAGCGGTTTATGGAACAATGCCCCTCCTGTCGGCGGTACAAAGGTCTATTGTGTCGTGCAGCCCTGGAAGCGATTGTTTTCACCAGAATTGGAGTGACACGATGCTTACCGAAGATGCACGATGTTGCACGAGGCTGGGACATGATGATATAGCAAGAATGAAGCTTACCTGGAACAAAAAGAAAATAGCCATTAGCATTATGTATTTAAGACAAGAAGCTTATTTGATACAAAAGTAGCTTAATCGATATAATTAAAAACAAATGTATTTTTTTCGAATAAAAAATCAAAAGATCTTTGTTAAATAGATTCTAATATATACGACATTTTTTTCTTTTTTGAGAATACTCCAGGGTCTCATATTAGTTGGCTACAAGTTAAATAGAAGTTTCCAGCAATTATCTCTTTATATACTTTGTCTTAAACATTTATGTTGTTTGCAATGTCTTTTGAGTAAACTTTACTCGTTTTAATTTAAAATAAATAAGTAACATTAACAACAAAATTATACAAAATAATTCCAAAGCGTTTAGTTTAAAAAAAATTCACTTTTTAAATGTACGTATATTGTCATGGTTGGTAGAATTACGTTCTCTGGAATATCGGTAATAACTATACATGTTGATATCTTCTTCGGTCAACGTTTCAGAGATTGTTGCAGACTCCTTCATCAATTACCCTGTTTATGGGATATGCAACGATAACGAAAATGTCGGCCAAGAGAGATTGATCTCGGAGAATATATGATTTTATTTAGTTTCTTCACATTATTAATCAGTTTATTCTCTCACCTTGACGAAGCTCCAACGGGAGCGAAACCGGTTGGTGTTACCAAATAAAGTGGTGTTAATACAAATTACAAAAAGTGTATTATTATTTTATTTAATAATCTCACACCACAAATAAGTTCTTTATACGAAAGAAAATACGATAATAATAATATGGTCAAAAAACTTTTTTTTTTAATCTTAGGAATCAACCTTTTTTCCTGAAATTTGTTATAATGTGGGAATTTGTATATATAGACATGCGAATATGATTATTGATACTGTAATTGAAAACAGTATTTAAACCTTTGCGTTTGACACCTTTACTTGGCATATTTTTTTTCTTGGATAATACGGGTTTAAACTTGTCCTTTTTTGATAGGAGATTATCAAAACACGCGTAAAAAAATGCCATTGAAAGTCTTGAAAAACGTTCCCTGCAAACCGGACGCTGGATTTTCCATTTACCCTTTCAGCGCCTCTAAAGAAAATCTCATCTAAGGCCGGCCTTTAGAACTGCGGGTGACCTCACGGAATAGGGTTCAATGCGGTTTAAGGGTGGTCCGCGTAGGGTTAACACCTTTTCAAAACATCACATCAAAGCCGATGACGCGAAAATACAGACAAACCCGAGTATTTGTTTAAGATAGCCAATTGCCGCGTAGCAGACATATGGCTACTTTTTACGTGTTCTTTCACATATTTATATATAAATATATTGTATGCACATCGTATAAGTGTTATTAAGAACATAGTCCGATAAACGAGGTTTTTGTGATATATTAAGAGAATATGGAAGTTATTTTCTATTATTTATTTGCATAACTACAATAGATTACTAGTATCAAGATTTTTTTTATTCTATTATTTATGATAATCAAATGATTTTACTGAAACCTCTTGATGGAAGTTCATTTTAAATAATAATGAAATAAAACGATGTTTTTTTAACTACTTCCACTTTTGTCTTTATTTCGACAGCGACCGGTTTCGCTAGGCTCGCTGGCATCGACAGACTCATCGATGCCAGCGAGCCTGGCGAAACCGGTCACTGTCGAAATAAAGACAAAAGTGGTAGTAGTTAAAAAACATCGTTTTATTTAATTATTTATATTTGCAAACCAGCAATATTTTAAAATGATTGCTGTTTTGAGTATTTCATTGTCAAAAACGTTTGTTTTCTAGCAGTTCTATAATAGGTTACGGAAATGACATATTTCGCCTTTCTAAGGCAGTATCAAATGGATCAATGCTAAATTATCAGATTCTTAAGAAAGGTGAAATATGTCATTCCCATAAACCATGGGAATGACATATTTCTAATAATATAATAAAACTTTAGAAAACAGATACTTTCATTCGAAATTAAACGATTAAAAATTATATTGATGTAAATTCACATACCATATAAAGTGAAAACTGAAAGTGGGATAGAGATTTCGAGAATTTAAATATTCAAATATGGAATGTGCTCTTAAACGGATTTTAAGCTTTTTATAAACGGCTTTTAAAATCGCAGTCACTTCAGCGATTTCGTTTGTAACTGCTAGTTAAAAGTTCTCGTCCGACGTGGAGTGTGGAGTGTGGAGTGAGTACAATCCCTGTCTCGTTTGTCCGCTGACTCCGAGGCCGGGCGGGGGGCGGGAGGACCCCAATGGCCTCAATGCCCATACATCATAAAGGTGAATACTCCGCCATCAAAGGCCCGCGCAATTATCGCGATGTGTCGTTCCGAGAGGCGGGAGGCGGCCATGTTTAAAGTATCACATGACAGGATGAAAGGAAAGCCCTCTAGGCTTCTTTAAGCAGAGTCTTTTTGCGCCCCCTGTTATGAATGGTGCCCAGACCTTTAGATTCGAGCATTCTTCAAACGAAGAATGCGCAATGATTTTGTTTGCTATCAAGTTTGGATCATTATTTTTGTTGAAAATGTATTCTAGGGGAAATGGATTTAATATTTTCCGAGGTGTTATTTTAGTCGCGCTAAATTCCTCACGCTAAAGAGGTTGAAATCTCTAATTTATTTCCGGCATAGGATAACAAACACGTAAAATTTAAAAAGAAATACGCTTTTCATAATAACTTAATTCACATCTTCTTCTTCTTCAAGTGCCCTGTCGGGTCCCCCCAACGTTGGCGTTCACCTCGGCGAACCTGTCCTTGTCATGTGTCGCTCGGAACAGATCCTCCACACTTCGGATGCCGGTCCACTCCCTCACGTTTCGCAGCCAGGACATCTGTCTCCTTCCGGGTCCCTTGGCATCCCTCAATTTCCCCCTCCAATATCAGTTGAAGAAGGTGGTACTTTTCTCCACGCAGTATATGACCCAAATGTGAGATCTTTCGAACCTTGATAGTTGATAACAGTATTAATTTATGTAATTGTTGCTAAATTCTAAAAAAATTATTACGTTACTACACAGGTTGTCATTTTTTTGTTCTCTTCAAATGGAATTTAACGAAATGAGTCGTAGTCGATTTATAATATCGGTAAAATGTATGTAAAGTTCATTGTTTTTTATAATGTGAAATATATCTACAATATTATATTCGCAGATATTCCATATGTTTTTCCAACAGCTAAGCATTTGATGTTTGTGCTCCTGTAATGCATGTTTTCATCTCCAGTCCTATTGACAAGCTTCCTCGTCAATTTTGGAGTAGAGGTTGACTTAGACAAAGCCTTCTGAGAATATTTATGCCTTGGCGCCAGGTGGTAATCGGCCGCAACAATTTATAATTAAAACAAAAATCCTCTAAATATGACAACTGATGGAAGACTGTGCGTCCTGGAGAAATCATGTTAGGATGACCGATCCTACTTCAAGTGAAAAATGGCAAAGAGAAAACGGAAGAAGGGAAAAAATATTTTATTTTGCAACAGAGGTATATAAAACAAAATTTCATCTAGAAACAAAACGCATTTTAGACAAGATCCTTGCAAAAAGCATATCGCACTTGTGCAAAGAGCAATATCTTACACGGGTTCAATCAGAGGAATATTAAAAAATAAATTTTTAAAGCCCCGCTTCTTTCCGTTTGCGTACTGCGATTAGAAAACGTCGAGGGAGGTTTAATGCATATGTAAATACCTGCAGGGGGAGATAAAGCTACTACCTGTGCTGGAGAACAACGTATTACAATATTGACAGCCTTGCCGGCTTTATCATCTTTACTGGGAAAAGTATTGAGATTCGACGTACGCTGAAATTATTACCATATTTTACAGTTATTTATATAATTGATACCGCATTTTATTTCTATGCTGCATTTACGATTTATTTCTTCTACCATGTCATCTTCAAAAAGATCGGGTGACCTGTTATTTCGGAATAAGCCTCCTCTTGCTATCTCGACGAAAACCAACTATCTCGCCATCTTTTTAGTGGCCTGTCTGGTAGGCGTGTGGATATGCAATTCTGTGTGTTTACGGTTTACATGGTACCTCCAGAATAGTTTCTTAATTCTGCTCCATCTCAGTATTGTACATTCTCCCAATATTACATTAATATTTAATTTAACAAATTGTGTTATTTAAGAAACTCAAGTAATTATGATATCAAAAGTTATTTAAGAAAATGAAACTAACTTATAATAACGTAGTTTGTCCCGAAGAGATTGAGAGAAAAGATGGATACACTTTTTAATTCTAATACATTTTTAGAACTTTTTTTATTTTTTGCTGCGGGAGATGCATGTGCGTCCATTTTCCAAGTCATTACATTTCGGTCTCTTAGAATTTAATTGATCATGTCATATTTTTTTTGGCTTTCTTATTTCCGGGCTACAATTGGTTTAGTGCTGTATAATTTTTTCATTACCATATATTTATATTGCGAAAAATAATATCAAATATCTTACATTATATTATACTTTACGAACTATCTAACTTGTTCAACGCAAATTATACTACGGGGAAAATATTGGCTTAGCTTTATGGTGAAAAGTAAAATTATACCAAATAACTTTCTTCTTGGTGTTAATGAATTATGAACTAAATAACAGATTGTTCATCGGGGAATGTCGGAATATTTTTAATACCTAAACAGTTTAATTACTCGACAAATTAACAAAACTTATGAAATAACGTATCACATATGATATGTGATACGATAATGATAATTTACATTACTCGCAATGTAATAATAAATGCTTGCACTGGATTGAATTTTTTTTTTACAATTAATTAAATTTTAGATTATTTTAAATGTTGCAATTTCATAATATCTTATTGCATTAATCTAAAAATTAAAAAAAAAACAGACATTGAAAAAGAGATTATACAAACAATTTAATGACTAAAAAAAATCGATTACTACAAATTATCTTAATTACTACGAAATTAATTCGAATTTTATTGAAAATAAAGATGGATACGTTTCAAGAAATCGAAACTGAAAAAGTGTTGAGCTAAAACTTGAAAAAAAAAGAAAGCGCCCATTTGGTTTCCGCCTTTGAATTCATCTTTTTGGTATACATATATAATAAAATTTATCCTTTTATAGTAAAAACATATTAAGTCGTATGTATTATTTATTTTCGATATATGTATTTAAATATTATGTATTTTCGTTTGAATAAATGAATAAAGAAGTGTTGATTAAAGAACGAACTGGCAACGGTTTAACTTGTTTTGTTATTATAATGAATTTATTGTTTCTTAAACAATGATGTAAAACTCCATATTCAATAATTTGGTAATGCCTTAGAAGGGTGAAACATGTCATTCCCATAAAATATAATAAAACTTCTAGAAAACTGATGATTTTATTCGAATTAATTGTAATGAAGCTTCGGTTTGAGTGAAACCGGTTAGTAGTTAAAGAAACAAAATGAAGTCTTTTTATTTATATTATACAAATATAGTTATCTGAAAATGGGAAAACTGTATAGTATAAAATGAAGATTTTTACTTCGTGGAATTTAAATTAAGTCTGATTTTTTTCGAATTCTTGTGGCACGTTTTGAAGATCAACACCGCGATTTTGCGGCTGATTAAATTAGGATTCGACAGCTAATTTCGGTTCTCAAACAAAGCCAGAAGGAGGTGGGATATTTTGCTCCGCTCAACACCGGGTTAGGAGTATGGAGATTGTGAAGCTTATCTGTGGACCGCCATATTTACTCAGTACAGCCGTGGATGGGACACGTCCCACCCATACATAAAGCTCCGCCCGTGTGTGCCCAGATTCCGGCACCAACATTCGCTGTTAGCTTTGTATTAAAAGTTTGCCTGCGCTTAATATTCGCAGGGAATTTCGTTTCGCGGAAGAGCGAAATTAGAAAAAGGTTATTTATGGCGAAACAAAACAATATTTCGTACTAAGTGCGGTGCTAAGTTTGTTACAAGAATCTAAAAGTTTATATTAAAAACAAACTCTTAAAAAAGTTTACGACTTAAACCAATAAATAAATTTACTGAATGTAGGCAGTACATAATGGAATTCTAGGGCCAACTCCTATGAATGAAACTGAATCTTGGAGAATCTTGCGAAAGGTATATAAAAGTAACATAAATACGGTAGAAATTAGATTAGAATATGAGGAAAGACAATGTATGATATAATACCCTAAAGGAAATAATACAAAGCATGTAAACGTTTCCTTATTAAAATGAGCCAAAGATGTTTTGATCATACGGAACGAACGAATGACGAAAGATTGATAGAAAATTCGTCATGAAATAAATGTTAGGAAAGGCAATGAAAATGAAACAATTAATCTACGAGTATTATTCAAAGGCGGCCATGTTCGAAACATAAAAAACCTTTAAGGTGGGTTTTTAGAAACCGTCAAACCATATTTAAAAATATGTAATATTTTCATCGGTACTTTCTATCATCGAAAGAAATTTTCATTTAAATCATTGGATTTAAATGAAATTATCTTTTTCCCTAAATCTTTGTTTGTCTAGACTACAGAAAAGATTAAAATATATGAATTCGTAATTTTCAAAGAGGGGTACTGCCTAAAATACGTATCTCTGCATTTCGCGCAAACTTTTGTGTCTGTTCCATAAGGATAATGAGAGTAATTTAATTTGTAAGCTAATATAATCTGGTCAGCTCCCCGGGGGGTGATCCGTTCACTCTAATTGCCAGGACTTTCAGGACGTTTGTTATACCTTTATCCTTTGTACTTTCAACTCAGCGGAGCCGGCTAAGGTGTAAAAGATGGATACGTGCTACTTAGTTAAGCAAATAGTAAAAAAAATTAAAGCGTTAAAACGAGACAAAAAAAACATTCGGCCAGTCTGTCGATGCCAGCGAGCCTGGCGAAACCGGTCGCTGTCTAAATAAAGACAAAAGTGGAAGTAGTTAATTTAATTATTATTTAAAATGAACTTCCATCAAGAGATTTCAGTAAAATCATTTGATTTTCCAAAAAAAAAACACTGTCTAAGTCACGGTAAAAAAATTCCAAATAGAAATGAGTTTTTAAATATTGTACTTAAAAAATATTTTATTTTATTTCATGAAATTTATATAACTTGTTCGTTTCACCCCTGTTTCACTTCTATGTTTTATTTCTATATCTCAACTCTATATCTCATTTCTATGTCTCATTTCAGTGTTTTATCTCTCATCTCTATCTCTATTTCTCATCTCTATGTCTTATCTCTATGTCGCATCTCTATGTATCATCTCTATTTCTCATCTCTATGTCTCATTTCTGTCTCATCTCTATGTCTCATCTCTATGTCTCATCTCTATGTCCCATCTCCTTGTCAGCATTTAATTATCATATTGTTATATCTCTACTTCTCAATATAATCATAATAATATTATTTTTTTTGCATAATCGTATTTAACCGTCGCGTTGCCATGTGGTCAATTAAGTTTCCACTGCCAATTTAAAGTTGATTTTCTTAAAACCTATGGACCCTAATATTATAAAAAAATTGTAATCCTCCATTGAAGTGTTCTCAATATTTCGTAATAAAAAAAAAGCAAAAAATTACTTCCTTCATCCCAAAAAAAAAAATTTTTTAAGACTGCCCTCACCTTCATTCGTGTTAAGGTAGAATTTGTTTTGCTAATATTTACAACTTTATCAAAAGTGACAAATACTTACTCGCTGTTTTGAACGTATTATAAATTATATGTTTGGCCTTTTCTCATAGGTACGTAATAATACCGACTGTGGACGGAAACGCAGCACGCAACTTAATAATATCAGAACTGTGAAAATATTAACACTTTACCAAAAGGGACAAATATTAATACGTACTCGTTGTCTTGAACGTACTATACATTTTGCCTAGGTGCCTTTATCATACGTAAAATTATAGCGCCACGGCGCGGCGGGGCGAGACAAGTTCATACTTGGTGTCAGTTGCTCATATGCTGTCTCGCATTCTATATCAGAAATCGCATGGTTCCAGAAAAAAATTAATAATGATATGTTTTTCAAATAATCTATGTATGTTATAGATATCGATCTATTTCTAATGAAATTCCCTACAAGATGACATAAATTAAATTTTGATTCATCGAGTCATATGCTTGATATTTAGATAAAGTTAGCGGTAAACTGAATTGACCACATGGGAGCCAGCGTTTTGTTTTGAACACGGTACGTTAAGGGTTAAATGTTAAAATATTTCACATTTGTTTATGAATGAGTTGCCAAAACTATATACAATGCCACTATATACAATATATACAATGCCATTTTTTACTTTATTTTAATAAAACAAGTTGAAAAAATATGGGTCACAACGCTGTTTGTTCAAGTACTCGTAGTTTGAGTCTTTTGTAGTCACGTTACCATTAATATTCTCGAATGAATGATTTTAACAAACAAAAATACAACACTTTAAGTTTTATATTAGAGGGCGAGATAGATACCTACACGTGTTGTATTGTTATTAAACTTACAATAAGCACCACCCCTAGAAACGTCAAAAGTCGACCAAACGTTCTACCACCATGGCAAGAGAAGTGTAGAGATACGAACCTTTTCAAGGCCATCCCTACGATATAAATATATAATACTAGCATGCAATATAAACGAAGAGAAGGAAGAATGTGTTATTGGGAACTATTAAATGCATTATCAAATTCTTTGCCATTTACCATCAGGGTGATATTGTATTAGAATGGCAAAACGTTTCACTTCCATAAAACATAAGATTTCTAAAAATATGTTACACTACATTATTTTGTTTTGTCGAAAATATTCGTTTTTCTCCCGTCGGAGCTTCTTCAGGGTTATAATCACAAATTTAAATGATAAAACGAACTAAGTTTCACAATCAAAGTGATATTAAGACGAAGTAAAAAAGGATAATTTAAAAAAAAAAATTTACACATCAAATTAAGTGCTTCATACGAAATAACATTTTAAAATTCTTATTAGTGTAGCTTGGAGCCGTAGAAATAAGATCACTAAGAATAATGTGAGGGAAAACGTTGTATGATGGAATACCGAACGATGAAATAAAAAATAAATGTAAGGCAGATGACTGCATCATGGATAAAATTAAAAAAGGATCCCTGAGATGGTTTGGTCATATGGAACGAATGGATGAGAGTAGAATGGTTAAAAAGTTGTACACAAGCAGCATAGTGTGGAAAAAGAAGCCGAGGACGACCGAAGAAAACATGGCATGACAAAATGAATCAATTACTAAAAGGCGGTCACATTCGAAGTCGGAAAAATCGACGTGCGTGCATGTTACGATGTACGAATGTAGAGGAAGCCCGAGAATTGTGCCAGGACAGAGCATTGTGGCGATCCAACCTCTCTTCCCACCCCTACGGGGAAATGGCGTGATGGTTAGTTAGTTAGTTAGTTAGTTTTCTGGAAAATTGTAATATTTTGCAAGCAGCATATTTTTATAAGTTTCACGTGTTGAAATAAATAAAAAATCTAATTCGAGAGAACGTGGTAAAAATGTAAAAAAAATATTTGTTTTGGTAAAATATTATGTCGACAGAACTCTGTAACCTAAAAACTTTTAAAAATCGAACGCAAACAAGCGTTTCCATGGAAAAATATGGAATATACCCCGCGGTCATTGCACTTTCTATTCCTTTCTCCCCCAAAACTCCAAGGGGAAGGTTAATATTGGATGGAAAACTGAAAACAGATATTTCAAACATACCGAGCGACTCTCTGGCGCCACTACACGGAATTGTCTAGTCTATTTTATTCAGTTCGTACTAGTGTCTTGTTATTCACATTTAGCTAACCAATTCGTATAGTAAATATTACATTCATACCGAAAGGGTCGAATATCGTTTGACAAAAACACAACAAATGTTTTATCTTTAATGAAACTTTTGATACACGGCGATGTGTAATAAAATAATTTTTTATTAGTCAGTTGGATCTGGCAAATTTTTGAAAGTTGATTTCATTGAATATATTTGAATACTAGAATGAATAAAAATCGATTTTTAACAATTCTCCGCGGGAGCTTTTTCACGAAAAAAATATACAATCTATCTTCTTCTTCCCTTGAACCATCTTTACTGCTGGAAGTAGGCCTCTTTGATATGTCTTAATTTTTCAGTCTTAGATAACTCTCATTCGCTTTCTTCCTTCAACTTAATTATGAAGTCGGTCCATCTTTTGAGGGGTCGACCGATGTCTCTTTCTGTTACCATTGTTTCTACATCACGACTCTGTGTGGCCATCTATCCATTTTCTGTCTGGCTACAGTGAGTTTTGTCCAGAGTCTAATTTCAATATTTGGTATTCAAGCTCTCAGACTTATGCCAATCATTTGTGCCTTCGTAGTCTGTTGTGCATATTTCAATTTATGTATAGTATTGGCTGTGAGTACCATATTTTTTATTTTCATCTGCTATCACAGGGAGGATACATGTTTCATAAACCTTTTTTTAAAGATTTTTGGGAATGTATTATTAAATCTATAATATACTACATCATCGAGACTCCTAATCAAGACCTATGTATGTAGTATCTTGATGTACGGCTGCGAGACATGGTGCCTATCCGAAAGAGATAAACGGAGACTAGAGGCTTTTGAGATGTGGTCCTATAGAAGACTATTAGGAATTTCCTGGAGAGACCACATCACAAATGAGGAGGTTCTCCAAAGAATTGAAGGAGGAAGGCACCTGCTCAGGACCTTGTCAGAAAGGCGTGCAAGATGGATCGGCTATATAATACGACAAGAAGGCCTCTTGCATGCCATAATGGAGGGTATGACCGAGGGGACAAACTCTAGGGAACGCCCACGCCGAGAGTACCTGGAGGGCCTGTTGGTGGACGTGCACTGCTCATCATATGCAGATTTCCAAAGAGCCACACAAGACTAGGAAGAATGAGGAAAGAGAATAATAGAGGAAATTGCTGCAAACCAATCAAAGGATTGAAACCCGAGAAAGAGAATATACTACTGACTACTGTGATACATAGCATTTGTAACGTAATACTATCAGAATGCAATTGAAAAATATCATTACTGCTCTAAATACTCGTATATATCAAAATGCTGGCGTGTCAAATGAACTTTAATAAAATAAAATAAATGCAAATGACAGAAACAAGGTTTGGCTTTTCCCTACTAATAGAGATATAAAAATCACCGTGACATATTTGTCAGTCTATTTCAGGGGGCGAGTTATCTGAATGCATTCGCCTGACTGCATTGTCATTGTCGGTATTCAGGAATCAGTTACTATTTCATTGGAATTAGTCGCCGTTTATTTGGCAATATCCATAAATGTTTAATGTTCCTGCCAGACGCCGCTAATGAGGGAGGTAACCCGGGCGGGCTGACTGAGAGCAAAGCCATGTCCAATTATATTAGTCCGATTGTTTCTATGGAGTCAACGTCACCGGAGGTATTTACCTAGGCGGGCTGGCGGGACGGCAGTCAATCAATGCTGGAGTGGAGAGCGGGGTGAAGAGTCGGTTATTAAATAAGAACCCCCAAACGTCCAGATTAACAAATATAAATATTTTTAATAAACTTAATAATATAAATAAGGCTAATTTTTATAGTGCCGTTTTCGTGAATAGCTCACCTCAAGGGCGCTTTGACACTAGCAATCAGATAATCGTTGTTTATATTTTATGCGATATTTTGAAAATATTGGTTTTTAGGTGAGATTTTAAATCAGTCGGATTGTCTATGCATCTGGGGCGTCCTGGGAGTATATTCCAGGCTGACCTGCCACTGCAAAAGCCCGATTTCCGTAATTTGTCCGGATAAAATTTTCGGCGCTTTGGCTCAACTAATCTGCCTTTTGCCGAGGAGTTTGCTGATCGAAGCGTAGATTGCCGCAAGTTACGGATATCAGCAATAAAAAGTTCAGATATATAGGTTGGTGCCATTCCGTAAAGCGTTTAAAAACCGCCCAGCACAAGGTTGCCAATGACATTCATTAAAAAGCGGTGTTCGCTCTTGCCAAAATATTAGGGAATATATTGTATAATTAATACGAATCAAAAAGTATGTTTTCTAGAAGTGTTATTGTATTTTATGAAAATGACATGTTTCGCCTGTCTAAGGCATTATCAAATATTGTTTTAAGGTTTATATCGATCTCTCGATGAGGAAAAATAAACTTAAAAAAAAAAAAAAAACAGTTTTAATATAATTACGATATGTGAACTAATTAATTACGAAACTTAAATTTATTTGAAACAAGGTGCCAAATATTTTTAATACAAGCTATTTTTGTATTGATAGAGTATAAAAAACGAAAATAGAAAATAAATATTAACCGAATTGAATTTATTTTTCTGTTAACCTTACGTTACGAAAAACAAATATGAAGTGAAAAGCAGATTATCAGTTTTTTTCGCTTCTTTTCATTTGTAAAATAGACAATATAGATATTGTGTTTAAATTTAAGCAAAATAATTTATAACAGTAATTAATGAGTGCAAGCAACTTTTTTAAATTGTTAAAAAAAAAAACCTTTAAATATCCGGTTTTGTTAAAAATTGTAAGTAATTTATTAATCAGGGTTTTAATGTATTTTATTTTGATTTAAATACACATTACTGTATTAGAATCTAGAGTTCCATTTCTGTTTCTCTCAACGAGAAATATTCAAATTTGATTGTTACTGAGAAGTAAATTCTTGGTTGGATAATAAATTAAAGATCACACAACCCTTAAAATCCCGCTAAGAGAGAGGCTTTTAAAGAGCTAAATTACCCTTGATATAGTGATTATCTTTGTTTTGTTTATGGCTCACATTAAGGGGCGAATGTAAAGCTGAACGTAAGTAGTGTTGTTATTTACAAAAGAATCTAAATTAGGAGCTTAAAATGACTAAATAAAGGATAAACTCGCTAAAAGCCAAGTTTCTAGTGGATGCAGTGAATAGAGGGTGGATTAACAAGTATTTAGTTTAGCATATGTGATATCTTTGTGTGATTTGAATTATTGCAGTAACCATATTTACGAATATAATTAATACCTTATTTTATAGATAATACACATCTTAAGAAAGCCTTCAATTAAGTTTATATTTACTTATGTTTTAAAATAAAAAAGATTTTCGGACCTTAACTACATTTTTAAATATTGTAATCTCTTGGAAAAGTTTAGTATTTTAGAAGAGCTTTTGATCAGGTTTGCTCATTGAGTAAAACCTTTCCCCCTTAATCGTCGGTGTTGTCAATTTATTTAGTAACAGTGTCTCTTACAATTTCAACAATTCTAATTTATTATAAAAAGTGAGAGAGTAATACTATTTCAAGAGGAACAAAATATTTGAAGGTCTTTTATACATTGAAGGTTGGTTATAACGAAGGTGCCAAGTGGAAACATAAAACAAAGAAAAAGAGAATTAACTCTTTAATCTTCAATTAGTCATGTATCTTTAGGGTGAAGTTTAAACTAAACTAAATCACTCAATCATATAATACCTTTGCAAAATTATTGGCCTTTATGTTTAACACCAATTAAGATCTAAGGCTCATTTTAGACTTTTTTGATATTCAGCAGAAAAAAAATTGAAATCACAATCTATTGTCTGAGAAGAAGACTGTGCAAAACGTGGCACGCTCAAATTAATTAAATAATCAATGTCGACCACGTGAGGAGTCGGAGATATCGATGTTGGTGAAACGAGTAAAGATTATCAGGAAAGAACAGTGTGGCGTATATTATTTTGGACATTACAAATTAGCCAAGTATATTTTTGGATACTTGGTTAATTTGTAATGTCTGATTCTAAATTCAGTCTTCGTCAGCCTGTTTCCATCCACTGCTGGACGTAAGCCTCTCCACCCCCATGCCATCACTCTCGGTCTCTTTCCCTAAATTTAGTACCGCTAATCAAATAATCAAATGACGTGAGTTACTGTTCGAAATAAATGTTAAATCACTTTCCGGCGCCGTCTATTCTCACGTTTGACAGGTACAAAAATAAAATGCACGGCGTCCGGAAGTGTCAAATGGATTCACACCTGCCCCCACCACAATGGTTTCCGCTTCCGGAATTCCGACGCCGATGTCTGTCTGCCGACTACGGCCTTCTGCTGTCTGCCGCCTGATGTCAGTCGCCCGGGCTAAAAGCGTCCCATACATGTTTGATGATCGTCGTGTCGCTAAAGCCCGGATTACACTAGCCGGCTCGTAGTTTACTAGCGCGACAAAATGACCGCGACTTAATAGCATAGGTCATTGCCTGAGAAAATTCTTAACGTTAAAGTTTTACGATATTGAAATTAAATTTATTTAAAATGTCAAATGACAACGATTTTGATTGAAAAAAATGTACAATCAAACTTAATTTTGTGGCAACAACAACAACAACAACAACAACAAACCATCACGCCATTTCCTCGTAGGGGTAGACAGAGAGAATGGACCGCCACACTACTCTATCCTGGCACATCTCTCTAGATTCCTCCACATTCATACAGCGAGTCATACACGCACGTTGATTCTTCCGACTTCTAACATGACCAACCTTTAAAATACGAATAATTTGGTCATGCCATATTTTCCTCGGTGAATACCGGTAAATTCATCAATGATATCAAATGCTGAACAAAATTATGAATGGATCACTGCGATGGTTTGGATATATGGAACGCATGGATGATGAAAGAATGGTTAAGAAAGTATGTATAATGATTTGTATGGAGTATGACTTGAGAAAGGCCGAAGAAGACATGGCATGACCTAGTTAGTCGGCAATGTTATAAGTTGGAACAATCGACGTATGACTCGCTGCATGCTGAAAGCTAGAGAGGTGTATCAATATAGAGTAGCGTGGCGGTCCTTTCTTCTTCATGGTTACAATCCTGTGGATTGGTATGCAACAAGCTTCCCTCGTTTCCTCCATTCAGTCCTCTCTCCAGCCACCTTTGTCTATCTTTCCGGGAAACGATGTAATTGTGTTGTTAATGAAAACTTTTTATGATGGTTAACCCTTATATTTGTCATTTTTATATGTATTATTCTATCAATATTACATTTAAAAAACACTCAGAGATGACTTACGTCCATTAAGGGTTAAAATCTTCTACGTTATAGTTTAGATTTAAACGATATCTGTTCATTGTATATATTTAAAAAAATACCGTTAACCCGGTGGTATTCTATCAATCTAGAAGGAAAATTTGGTATACTTTTTATATCCACACTATGTATATAATATTTTTATAAACAATGTAAGAGTTATATTTAAACCCTAAGATGAAATTCCCCCCATATATTTGGAAATATTTAGGTTTATAAAAATATTTAATAAATTGAGTGTTTAAAAACAGTATTAAAAATCGTATAAATTTACATATGGATAAAAGTGTACGAATTTTATATAAACACCAAAAGGCGTTCATAAGCAAATTAGCATGAATATTTAGAAACAAGAGCTTCGCGTAACTTGCACCACATTGCAACATTGTTTAATGAAATTATTAGACATGGTTTACATTTGCACAAATTTCACGAAAACGTTACTAGGCGAACGTCGGAGCATGTAAACGAGGCTTTAGGTTCACTCCGTACATATTTAAATGCCATAAGGTTTGCACTGAACGTGTAATTAGCGCAGACACTTTCTAAAATTTAAGCCTTTCCCGCCAACTGACGGTGTCATGTCCTATCCGAAATAGTTCCCTGAATAAATTATTATGCATCTTTGGCAGGGGGTGAATAGCTATGACACTTTAATAAGCAGCTACAAGGATGTCGTGCGAGAGCGCAATATGGTTATGTTGTTTAGTTGTAGCTAAATAATTCCTTACTTAATTTATTATATAATAAAAAAAGGTACTGATATAGAGGAAGATCGAAAATCATTTACGTCAAGGATTAAGTTGATCCAAATTTGCAGAATACTAGATTTTTTATTTTGATTCAATAGGTCTTCCAAAAAACATATTATTATTATTATTATTATTTTGTTGAAAAAACTCCTTACATCATTACAGCGCAAGCCAAATCGATGTAAAGGGTGAAATAAAAGAATATCAAAGGAAATATACATAGAACCATATGAATAGGAAAAGCCAGTTATCTGCTTGCTGCCTTTATCATAAGGGCATTTACGAATTCGCCATAATTGCATCCAAAGAGGTCTATCTCTTTTGCAACCTCATTTAAGAGACGAATCGCCTTCAATACAGGAGAACTTCGAAGGGCCTCTGTGCGGCAATTTGGGGCATAAAATAATATATGCCCCCTTGCTCTGCTATAACTATGGGGAACGTACAGATTTAGCTCTCTCAGCATTATAGAAGAAACGAATAATTTAGGAATAAGTAAAAAATGTGCATTGATCAGTGGCGGTATTCCCATAGAAGCCCAGAAGCCCGGCTTGCGTAAGAAATTTTGAATCTTCACAAGAGCTGAACCTCTGTAACCAGAAGAGGTTTTGATTCATAATCATAATGTCTTATGCAAGCCGGGCTTCTGGGCTTCTATAGGAGTACCGCCACTGACATTGATAATATAGATATATTATATGATAAAAGTTTACGAGGAACTTTTTTAAATCAAGCTTTATTTTGAAATAATAATTACAAAATATGAAAATATGGATGCGTGGAACATAAATAAATAAATACTTCCGGATCGTTCAGCTGACAACATGTGCACCATAAAAGACAACATTATGTATTTTGTTATTTTGATTTCATTATTTAATTTCATGTCATTGAATTTTATATTATTTGTTTTAGATTTATTCAGTGGACATCGAACGTTCGAAATGTGTGCGGGAGATGCCTATTGGTGGCTATGAGGTTCGCAACCCATCACACCGTGTCTCCCGCGGGGGCGAAAAGAGAAGGACGGAGTGTCGCATCGGTTAAAGTGTGGCAGTCTATTCTTTCGGCCTATCCCTTCGAGAAGACAGCGTGATGGTTATTTTTATATACAAATAAAATACCGTGAAAATACATATCACAAAAACGTATAAATTTTGATAATTAACCAAAATATTAAAAATTGGAAAATATATTATATTTCAAATGGTGTTTGACGCATTAAAGAAAGCAACCATTAAACGAATATACATCGTTTAAAAAAAACGAATTGAAATGTCTTCTTGATAATTTTTTAATGACTTTATATTTATATAATATAAGTTTTTTAGATACTACAAGCCTTGCAATGTGATAATAAATTTTCAAATCTTTAATATTTTTTTGTTTTTAATTTCAATTTGCAATACTTTGTTTTATTTCTAAATATACTTAAATTAATTTCATTATCATGTTTTGAGTATTTGATATAGCTTCTTGCTTAAAAATAATAACGTTAGAGTAAATATATATTAGTTGCTTTTCTTACTATGAGAAACAATCTCGAAAGTTACTTTCAGCAAAACACAAAAAAATCGACCAACTTTCTTGGATACTAACTAATATTCGATATTTCCCAAACTTATTGTACACACTTCAGTTTTTTGTGATTGATCACTCCTGCTATTTTCTGAGAAATATTAAAGCTACCATATCGCACCAGCTCGGAGCAAAGTGATTTGGCGTGTAGCAATTGAATTATTCAGCATCTATACTCGGACAGCTGACAGCAACGACCATTAAAGATTCAAGTCCTAAAACTTATGGCCATACAAGTACCAAAATATCAAATCATAGATATCAATTTTTAATTAATGTTTCGATTTGATAGTGAAGAATCCAAGCCCCGTTATGGAAAAAGTATACAACATATTTAAACAAAATTACAGCTCTAAGGAGGGTAATTTTTTTTATGAGGGTGAAATAAAATGAAAATACTTATATTTCTACGAATTATTAATAAATTGTTATTTGTAAATGCGTCTTTCTATTTTACACAAGTAACGCAAAATATATCAGAATTTTTCTAAATAATCGATTTTGTCATTTTAAAACTGCAGTATTTTTTATTTATATTATTTGATGTATAATAATTTTTTTATATATAAATGCTTGGCGTTCTTTTTTAAACATACACTACTTTTATTTTATCCAATTGGTCAATTTATACGACATAAGCATTATTGTGTTTCAATTAAAAAATATATTCTATTTTAAAAAAGAATACTGTATTGTAATTTATGTATTGTTAAGCATTGATGTGAAACTACATCTAAAGTTATGATTTGTTTCTAAAAAAACATGATGGAAAAAGCACATTAAATAATACGAATGAATACGTCTGTTATCTAGAAATTTTATCATTTATGGGAATGACATTTTTCGTCTGTCTAAGGCTACATTTGATAATGTTTTTTAAACGAAGTTTCATGAAAACATGTCAGAACTCATAATGCCATAGCAAGGCAATATGTAACTCATACAATATTAAAAGTTTTCATTACTATTACAGAAAAATAAACGTAATGCTGGAGTTGTGTCTACGGCATTACTTTTAAATTTACAAATATACAAAGTGATGGTTATTAAGATTTCTCGGTAGGAATTAATTGCAAATAATGCCAACAATTATATCTTCTGTATTCACCGTTACTTTGTGTTGCGGACAATCCGTATAATACTCAGTTTTATTCCATGTGTAATTCTAGTTTAAGCCAGATTCGGCAGTACGCTGCCATCCAAACGAATTCTTCGGTAGTTTCAATAGAAGGGATTGGTTAGCAGCACCGTTAACATTTTTTGCCTGTTCTATTCATTTTTTGGCCGAAACACTATGATACTTTAACATTTTATAACTGTTAATGAAAAAACTTTGTTTTTGTATCTCAGTTGTATTTTATTTTACGACAGCTGTTTCATCAACCAATGTTGACATCATCAGGTGTTACATTTGATATATTATTGTAACACCTGATGATGTCAACATTGGTTGATGAAACAGCTGTCGTAAAATAAAATACAATTGCGATACAAAAACAAAGTTTTTTCATTAACAGTTATAAATACTTTAAGTATATTTCCATATCTATTAAGCTAGGTTAACAATTAAATACTATAAATCATATGAAATGACATAAATAAATAATTGATGTCGGGTCTTTTAAGGTGTTGTGCTGATTGCGGGAACCGTTATACTTAGGCGCCTTAGATATTTAAATATTCCATTTCTATTGAATCGTTCTACTTTATGCGGTAAACAGTAAATTCAGGAAGCATTGTCCCGTCAGTCTGCATTATTTTCTTTCGATTTACCAGCACCGCTGGGGATTCCTTCTACGGCGGTTCGTTCTCCCTTCAAAACAGGCGTATTAAAAATTCAACAGTGTCGCAGTGGACCGGTCTAAGGGAGAGGGGCTAAATTATGTATGGGGAAGGCCGAGCAACCCCTTTGTACTGGGCCAAGTGTTGGGGGAAACGCTGCGACATAAGTATCAATATAGTGGTTAATGACTCGTGTCGTGTGTGACGGGAATTTCGCAGGATACTTGCTAATTCGGAGGTTATCTGTAACATTGCGTAAGGCATGTGAAAAACGGATGTAATTCGGGAGAGTACTGCGATAATTAGAAGTTGCCGTTGGTTTTTGTAATGACTAAATTTAAGCAGTTTGTGCGTGTTCAGAATACTAAACATGGTATAACAGTATAATCATACTTTTCATTAAAATATCTGTGTTATATTAACCATCATATTGGCCCAAGGATACATAGCAGAAATACATTTTCAATGTTGTGACACTGGGCATATGTTGCATTGTATTAAAATATTTTATTTTACAGTTATATTATTACGCAGTGCACAATGGTGTTCTTGTGCCGACCCTTATGTATGGAAGTGAAGCATGGAACTGGCAAAAGAAGGATGAAAGTAGAATAAATGCAGTAGAAATGAGATCTCTAAGACGAATGTGTGGCAAATCAAGTATAAGAAGTGAATGTGATGCAAGTATAAGAAGTGAATGTGATGCGAATGAAAGTGTTATGAACAAAATAAGGAAAGGGTTAGTAAGATGGTTTGGACACATGGAAAGAGTGAGTGAAGACAGAATGGTAAAGAAGGTATATGTAAACGGCGTGAACGGAGCTAGAAATAGAGGAAGGCCGAGGAAAACGTGACATGATCAAATCAGTCAAATATTGTATGTCGGTCACGTGAGGAGTCGGAGAAATCGACGTGCGTGCATGACAAGATGTATGAATGTAGAGGAAGCCAGAGAAGTATGTCAGGACAGAACAGTGTGCGTTCCATTCTTTCTGCCTACCCCTCCGGGGAGACGGCGTGATGGTTAGTTAGTTAGTTAGTTAGTTATTTTACATTAAGGTATAAAATCTTCGAAAAATAAACCCAAAATTAGAAATAACAATTAATATGAAAAAACTTAGTATGAAGTTCCACAGTATTGTCGTTTCAGTTTATGAAATAAATATTTAGATAAACCAACAAACCATCACGCCGTTTCCCCGGATGGATAGACACCGAGAATAGACTATAACTACTTCTCCTAACTAATCTATCCTGACATACCGCTCTAGCTTCCTCCATATTCATAAAGCGAGTCATGCACGCGTATTGATTTTTCTGACTCCTTACATGACGGACCTTTAAAATTTGATTAATTTGGTCATGCTATGTTTTCTTCGTTTTATCTCGACTTCATACACCAATCACATCGTTAACGTATATTTTCTAACCATTTTTTCTTAATCCATGTATCCAATCCAACGGTGTGTCCAAACCAACGTAGTAATAGTAAGTTTTTCTCTTTTTAATTTCTTCAAATCACGATTGGCTCCATTGGAGTTTCCGTTCTAATATTTTAATAAGAGTTACTTAAATATTTGAATGCCTGTTTTAGAGTTTTACGCAATATAATGTTTTTTTACGGAAAATAAAATAAATTTATTTGTGAAACATTTTCAATACACATTTGTATAATGCGAAAGAAGAGGTATCACAATTTTATTTTGAAAATTTGAAATTTCGGTTTAAAAATATTGTCCGCGCATCAGTACTTTAAACTGCATATTACCGTTCCGACGAGATAAAAATTGTGACTTCCTTTGTTTCTCAAAAAAAATACTGAAATCACATCCGGCCTGGCAACTGGGTGTGCGCAATGAACTTATTTCGATTGACATTTAGATCCGGGCTCGGCATACATAATTGACAATACAAAATGACCGGAAATTGAGTTCCAGATGACATCATATGCTTTGTTATCTGAATTAATCGGAAGTGTATTGTTCAGATTATTTTTAGATTAATGTTTCATTAAATTCAAACATCGTTCTACTACAGAGAATCGCTGGGATCTATGTTACTAGTATAAGGCATACGAAAAATGATTCGTTATTTATTCAACATTACGTAAGAGCGCGTGTTGTTTGAAAATGCTTTTACAAAATAGTAATGATACATTTACTGAGACTAAATAACTAAAATAAGAATTTATTGCTTGGAGTGTATATTATATATGTATATAATGAAAGCAGAATAAATGGGATGGAGATTAGATCCTTAAGACGTTTGTGTGATTAAACTATGTATGACAGAATTTCAAAAACTGATATAAGGAGCACAAGCCGCAGAGTTTAAGAAAAGAATTGGACTAAGCTGGGCAGCTTCAAGAAAATTGGGTTACATCCTTAAAAATCAGAAAATACCGATCAACCTGAAACGAAAAGTTTATGAATCCAGTGTTCTGCCAGTGTCTACTTATAGTCTAGAAACTATAACATTGTCCAAACAAAGTGCCGAGAAACTACGAGTGACAAAAGAGTCATGTTAGGAATAAGCCTAAGAGACAGAATCAGAATCAGAAACGAAACGGTGAGAGAAAAAACAAAGGCACTGACATCATCCACCGGGTAGCGACTCTAAAATGACAATGGGCAGGTCACGTTGCCAGAAGCTCAGGTGAAAAATGGACAAGAAGACCCCTGACTTGGAGACCGTGGACGGCAAAGAGAAGTGCAGGGCGACCGCAACTACGGTGGAAGGATGATGTAAACAGACATGTCGGAATAACCTGGATGCAGTCTGCGCAAGACAGAGTGACATGGAAGCGAAAGGAGGAAGCCTTTGTTTAAGAGTGGATGAGAATAGCCTGAGGAAAAAGAAGAAGGAGATGTTAGGAAGGAATGTAGAGCGGAAAAACGTTCTATGAACAAAATTATGAAATGATCAATGCGTTAGTTTGGACATGTCGAACGCGTGGATGAAGGAAGAATGGTTATGAAAGTATACGTTAACGATTGTAAATGGAGTAAGAAGTCGTGGAAGCCCGAGGAAACCTTGGGATTACCAGATTAATCATATTTTAAAGGTCTGTTTATGAAAATCAATATATTACATGGGATTGACATAGTTTTAAAGAGTTTATTAATAAATCAAATCTGATTATTCTCTCAAAATATATAATAACAATAATAAAATACCAGGTCATTACTAAGAATATGTAGAATTTGGGTTCAATTAATTTTTAATTCCTATCAAAATGAGTCTAGCCACAAATTCATCTCATTTTGGCGGATGCTTTTGGACCTTGCACAAGATGGATATTATAAATTAACCATAAAAAGCGAGATTCTCTTGCTCACATAGATTGAAAATTCAACACCTTTTTAAATTAATGTCTTTAGATTGCGTATTTGTGTTATAAGTCAGGTATTTGGGAACTGGTCTTGCATTGTACCCCACGCCGAAGAGATACGAACTTTGTTCGTAAACAGATATTATGTGTGTCTCCTCGGGGTGTCGTTATACCCAGCAAAGCATAACTCAGTACCTAGTAGCTTCACCCGGTAGCATTCAGCGAACAAATGAGGCGCCAGAGCATTAAGTAAGCAGATATTTAAACCTTGGAAAACGGCTTTTATGAACAAACTTTACACTTAGTCACCGGGAGTAGTGCATTCGGTCAGGATTTATGTAATTATTGTTCAAACTTGTTGTGTGCAAGTTTCCTAGCAAACAGCGTAAGTAGCCAAGTTTTCAATACCCTATGATATATGCCGCGGCGGGTCAAATTGATGGTGTTTTGTCTGGTTATTCTGTTGCATGTAAGCTAATGGAAAATTTCGTAGAAATATTATATTCTCTATTACAAACGGTTGCGGTCGGTACATTTCCGGCGGACATATTATTTTATTCATCTTTTAAGAAGTTCAGTGTTCCAGCTTTTCTATTAAAAATTCAAAAGTAATCATGACTTTCCGTGCAACTGTAGAATCAAGAAATACGTTTTAACCACTCAAAAATAACGTTATTATTTAAATAGAAAAAATTGTTTTTTTGTATTAAATTATTGTTTTTAATATTTCTTGTGATATTAACCTACGTTTAGAACATTTTACTGTCTATTGTTATATAATGTTTATTTAACTTATTGAAAGTTAAGGCATTAACACTATGGAATTCCATAGTAATCTACTTTGGGAATTAATTAACAAATAGCCCAACTTAATTTTTAATTTTGAATTTATGTATCGAATTTTAAATGCGTTTTTTATTAGTCTTTGCTTGTTTGGTTTTTATTATATTTTTTACACCTGAAGATCCTCTGAAGCACGTCGTGTTTTTTAATATTTTTTTTATTAAAAAAGTGGTCTAGGCAATGTTTAATTAAATTCCAGAAGTAAATGTATATTTAAACTGTTAATAATAAACTTTGTTTTTTATCACAATTGTGTTTTATTTTACGCGACAGCTGTTTCATCAACCAATGTTGACACCTGATGATGTCAACATTGGTTGATGAAAATATATATTATATAATTGTGATACAAAAAACAAGTTTATTCATTAACAGTTTAAAATGTTAAGGTATCATAGTGTTTCGGCCAAAACAATGGACTATTTAATGTATATTTAGGTAATCGATTGTAAAAATGACTCAAATGACTGGAAGTGTCACGGTGGGATGGTATGTACGAGTACCTCTAAAATGCCATAAAACGCCACCGTGTATGACAACATCAAGACTTTTAGTAAGTCCAACTCTCTGGCATCCTAGAGTAGTTCTCGTGATCCTGCAAGTCCCAGGAAATGTGATTACTGAGAGTAGCATCAGGGTCATGGCAAACAGGGAGCATACAGAGTATCTTCGGCGAGACAAAACCGAGACCCACCAGCTTAGGAAAGGTAACCCCCACATAAAATCATTGAAGAAGACAATGAGAAACCACGCCACCATTTAACGTAATTTCACCTTATTTTGTTTTTTAAATAACGACTGGTTTTGCTTACAGCAAAGCGTTTTTCAGGGTAATAAAACAAAAGGAAACAACATTTTGAATGTATACAAATACTTGGAGACAAACAACTGGATTGCACCCATTGCGGCCTATCAATTCAAGAATTCATTCTTGAATTGATAGCCCGCAATGGGTGAAATCGAGTTGTTCGTCTACAAGTATTTGTATACATTCAAAATGTTGTAAAAAACAACAACTGGTTTAAATTAAAGCATATAGATTGGAGTGACATCTCCAGGCGGTTTCTAGCAATGTGGTAAATGGCGGTAGCCTTTTACATTGCGTTAAAAAGATCTTCTGCTTAATGCTTAAAATACAATCTTCAAAGATGGCGTTAGTATGTAGATTGAATATACTACCATGTAAAGGGTGGTGTTGGAGATTAACATATATACAACTTCCAAAAATTTGTCAGACATGGTGGTCATAAGAAAAATATGTGAAATGGGGAATGTTGTATTACATAAAGCGTGCGCTTAACCCAACCAATGACAGGTCATAAGTCCTGTTAACACCTTGATCAACCATATTCTGTTTCCAATTTGCATCTCCGTCTCTATTGAAATACAATTGATTCTTCAAACGGAAACAGTTTATTTTATTATCAGAATTGTTTTATTTATTGACGATCATAATGCTTATATATGTAAAAATTACTTTGCAAAGCTGCGCCTGTGTATGTTATTATTAATGCGAATAATATTGGATGAGTAAACATGTGAAGTTTTTCCACTTAAAGGATCGATCGATGTTACATAAGAGATAAAAGCGCATCTCCGATCCGAAGAAGATTGTAAAAACAGAAAGAAAAGACACGTTTGGTAGTTCGTGGCGACGCTACGCTTAAGGAGTCAAGGAGAGCTCCAATATGTTAAGAGCTTTTCCGCCAATCTCCAGTGTCCGCGCACTTGGTTAAAGTGGTTCCACCAATATAGTACATAACATATAAATTCTCTCATAGAACTTCGATACAACCTATAAATAATTTATACACTAAACATTACACACGTGCAGGTTTTGATAGTGAAAATTGTGAGACTTGTTGCTAAAACAAATAAATGTAGTGACAGTAATTACACATTTTATATTATATATCCATTGCGCCGTTTCTTCGAATAAGTAGGCAAAGAGGATAGGCTGGCACAAATTCTGTCTTGACATATATTTCAAGATTTCAATACATTACACACACTGTGGAATGCATGCCCTCAGATTGCTTTTTTAAGCACACTTTTGATTTTATTTCCATTTACAGTTTTTGATACAATATTTTAAACATGTTATCATTCATTTTATGATAATAATGGCTCTTAATATTTTCTTTATAAGTATTCGTAGGCCTCATTTTTCTACATTCCTTATTATAGTTATTTTACTTAAAATCTAATAAGAAAACACATTTTTTACGAACACGTGTAATATTTTTTCCATGTTGTATTTAACGAATTTGATACTTAAAGATATTTGTAAATATTATAATAGAATTTGTTTGTAAACGAAACATAATCTTCGAATAAAGATTTTGTGATATACATTTAAAATGTTTATTTCTACCGTTACAACAAAACATAGATACGAGTCATTAGGGGATAATGTGACAGAAAAATCTTTAGTTGATTACTAAAGATAAATAAGAAATCTCAACGGAATAGGAGAATCCAGAGTGCTTTAAGTACTGGAAATGGGTTAAATAAACCGATTCGTTTAAAGCTTCCTTAAGAAATGGGCACTTATATAAATGGTAATGGTTTAAATGTATGGACACTAAAATAAATTTATTTCAAATTATGGGTAGGACCCGACGATACTGGAATAAATAAATAAAATATTTTAGTAGTTCCAGTATCGTCGAATAAAGCAGATGATGTATAGAATAAAGAAACTGAATACCATTTGAAAAAATAACAATCCTTTTGAATAAGACTTTGACATAACATTAAATTTGAAATATACATAGAGTACATGAATACATACGTGAAGTGAAATATATCTATCTGTCATGTTAGGGTGCGCTCTGATGTTTTTACAAGTCAATAAAAAACATAAAAAAAAAACAATTTGATAAAACTTTGACTGAAAATGAAATGAAAAATTGGATTTTTAAAGTTTCTTTTTAGCAAACCAGGGTAATCAAGTTCTCGCATATAAATATTAGTGATAGTTGAAATTTTGTTTGGAAAACTTTATTAATTGCTTCTTGAACAATGATGTAAAACTCCATATTAAATTATTAATATGTATAAACAAAGATAGTTTTTAAGGAGTTTTACTATAATATTTATGTATGACATGTTTTGCCCTTCTAAGGCATTATCAAATGTTAAACATTTGAATTGCTTAAACATTTGATAATGCCTTGGAAGTGCAAAACATGTCATACCTAAATAGTATTATAAAACTCCTTGAAAACTATCGTTTTTTCATACATATTAATAAGCGAGTGCAATTGTTTTACTGGTTTAACATGGATTTTATTTTATTTAAAATATTAATATTAGTTATACATGGCATTTTCAAAAGGTTTTGAGACCAGTTAAATAATCGAGTTTGATATAATATTTTTCTCGTATATCGTTGCTTAATAATGTACACGTGCACTTCTTAAGGCAAAAAGTCGAGTTATTATTTTTAAATACAAATTAACTTAACGTGTGGTGTTCCGTCTTAGCCTCCACCACCCCCCGAACGCGGGTTGAAACCAAGCGATCACCGTAACGACACGAAGCGTTTCTACACGTGGCTCCATGGAAATGAGAATCTTCTGTATGATTTTGAATCATTGTGACGCAACACGACGCACAATGACACGTTTGTGTGTTTCTGCCGTAATCTGACAAAGAATTATTCCCAATTAAATTGCCGATTAATCACGCCGACACAAAAGCCTCGGGGTTAATAAATTCACTGGCTCCCAGCAACACATCTTCCTAATATTTTTAATAGCTTATTTTGATGGCCGTAACAAAAAGTTCGCGATTCGGACGATTAATTATCCCCAACAGCTTCCCTGTCATTTGCATTTTCTTAATGGCACATTCACTTAGGGGTCATAAGGAAAATAAAATTTGCGAATTCACTTTAAAAACTTCCGCAAATTGTAGTCTGGGGAAAAGAGGTTGTACAATTTTTTAAAGTAAAATTCCACGACGTTATTTTAAATTACCTTAATAATGTTAATAATCTACAAATATGGCACTTTTTGAGAGTTAGATTCTTGATTTACAAATACCTCAGGCACGTCTATTGTTGACAATGATATGAGATATTTTTTTAGATGAGTGCCAAAGAGTGAATAGTTTTTAAACGGTATCATTTTCACCAAGAGTTGTTTGTAACCCCTGATGATGCTCACATCGGTTGAAGAAACAGCTGTCACGATATTTTAAAGTTAGCAGTTAATAATGTTGACGTATTACAGCAAATCTTTGGAATTAAAAAAAAAACAACGCTGTTTATGTTCCACTTTAATTTCTTAAATTTAAACAATAAAAATATTAACCGTGACATGTTTTGAAGGTGACCTCCATCTTACAGGAGTAATGAGATATCTACTTCTGGGAATACAATAATACGAATGTACGTTTGTAAAAAAAAAGATGCCACTCTATTTTCTTATATTCTGAATACTCGTATATACAATAATACAAATATCACGTGTATAACTGGTTCTACTGACTTTTTTGTCGTTGTAGTCTTTATCTTCAGGGTGTTTTAAATGGATGATGAATGCTGCGTTAAATGTAAAGTTCCATTCGAACAAGGTGCTTGAGCAAACGTGGTGTTTGTTCAAGCACTGCTGGTTACCAATATACGTTCGCTAGAGGCTGCCGCCCATAATGGAAAAAAAAATTTCCAAAGGCTGTGTGAGTTTCGAAAGATATACTCTTTATTAAATATTGAAAGATGAATATTAGCTTTCTGTTATATGAATCTGAATAAATTACTATGCAATATCAATGTTGTGATTATTATCTCTATGCCTTGTCTTTATGTCTATTTTTTAAATATTATTTTATAAAATATTTTTTATTATGTCATTGTGAGGTTGCAGACGATTCAGATTAAAGCATCTGTATTTTTTGTGACCTTTATGCAAATAAATGATATATGGTTTTAAAAAGATAAATGAACGAAATAATTACTCGTAATACAAAAACATTAATTTAATAATCACAATACTTAAAATGAGATTCTGGAAGGGAGCAGCATGTAGCAGAAGTGGTTGGGGGCGAATACTGATGTAGGCCAATACTCGATATGAGTTGTAGAGGGATCAAAGAAGCATACATAATTTGACCAATATTAACAAGTTTCGAAAGATTCAAAAACATTAAATAGAGAAACATTACGAAAAGAAATGATTTAAGCAATCTTTTTATTATAAGAGTGAACGTATATCGAGTATTTTCATCAACCTTGTCATAAATTCCAAAATGATTATAATTAAAAGTTTAACTAGAAGCTCAATCAGAGGAGCAAGGAAGAGACATTCACGTGTAGTGTCTTTACAACTTTAACACTCGGCGCCTCTTGAAACGAGACAATGTCGGCCAAACCTTCCACCACAAAAGCAAGGCAATAAAAAAAGATAGTGCTCTTCATAGGGACATCTCTAAAAAACTAGCTTGTCATTGAAACGAATAAGAAGAAAGAGGTGTGGATAACACGATTTTTTTACTTTGAAATAATACGAATAAAAACGCATGTTTTCTCGAAGTTTTGTTATATGTTAAGGGATGACATATTTCACCTTGATAAGTCATTATCACATGTGCATACATTTGATAATGCCTTAATAAAGCAAAACATATTATTCTAATAACATATAATTAAAATTCTAGAAAACAGACGTTTTTATTCGTATTAATTATTTAATCGGGTGGTGGTCTAGGGGATAGAACGCCTGGTTCCTGATCCAGGGGGCTTGGGTTCAAGCCTTGACACGACCAGATTCCTTCTTCATAATAATGAGCTATTTTCTGCTCACATTGAAGATTGTAATAATAAATTCTAATATCATTGATTTAAATCCTTGGTGTAAGTCTTTTTTATAACAAAAATAACAAAATATGGAGTTTTACATCATTGTTCAAGAAACAATAAAAAGTATGCTTTTGTTTGATTCCGATTAGTCATCACATAGCAGAAATAGATACGAGTAATTGTTCCTACCCACCAATGTATATGAATTAGATACACAATTACATGCTCGAATAAATTTGTGATGGACAGCTGAATGTAATTAAATAGTGATTAAGAGGGTTATAACGTGAGAGAGTATAGAAGCCTAATAGGCTATCGTCAACTAATCAGAGTGACCGAGCAGAAAATATATTCTAATTTTTAATTTTAATACACCAATTCAGCTTTTGCCTGAAATATTTATTCCAACGTGATGATTACATTTTACAAATTACTAAACATAAGAAAACATCACGGTTGTATTATAATCTTGAAGAATTAATTCAATTATTGGAAGCTTTCTTGTTAAGATATTGGAAAACATTTGCATTCCATAGTTATTAATTGTTTTTGAACAATGATGTATTTCTATATATTAAGAAGTATTACAATAACAATATTTTATGGGAGAATCAAGTTTTGTCTTGTCAGGATATTACCAAATGTATTATCATAAAAATGTTTAAGTATCCTAAACGGTTACGCAAAAAAAGTAATTTTTGTTTATTATCAAAGGCAAAAAATGTAACTCTCTAATATTGTAATAAAATATCTGGAAAACAGACATATCTATCGATATTTAATCTTAAATTGTTTAAAAAACAATAAACCCTACAACTTAACAATAGACTAAATGTAATTTATGTTCTAATCATGCATGCGTTATGTGTGTGTTTTTAAACATTATAAATGTATTTCCTATTTGAACTTACGAGTATATAAAACTATAATAAGTAATGCTAGATATAAATGTATGTATAAACCATTTGCTGTATAAAATTACAACAAGTTTATATTATTCTATGTTCGCCATACTTTGTGTTGTAGATGTTTTATATTTTTCTTTTTTATATATAATACTTTGTATACAACACTCACTTTTAAACAAATTTAAATTAAATATCAAATATGTTTCGGACTACCCAGTCCTTCCTCAGTGATATTATACAGATATTTCAAATATTATAAAATTGTTTACAATACCGAACGATGAAATAGAATACCGAACGATGAAATAAGAAAGAAATGTAAGACAGATGACTGCATCATGAATAAAATTAAGAAAGGATCCCTGAGATGGTTCGGACATATGGAACGAATGGATGAGAGTAGAATGGTTAAAAAGTTGTACACAAGCAGTGTGAGTGGGAAAAGAAGCCGAGGACGACCGAGGAAAACATGGCATGACCAAATTAACCAATTACTAAAAGGCGGCCAAATTCGAAGTCGGAATAACCGACGTGCGTGCATGGTGCGATGTATGAATGTGGAGGAAGCCCGAGAGGTGTGCCAGGACAGGCCAGTGTGGTGATCCATCCTCTCTGCCTACCCCTCCGGGGAAATGGCGTGATGGTTAGTTAGTTAGTTTTTTTTATATTTTATAAGTTATATAACATCTGTCAAAACTGACCATGTTTGTAAACAATTTTATAATATTTAAAATGTCTATATAATATCACTGAGGAAGGACTGGGTAGTCTGAAACATGTTTGATATTTAATTTTAATTTGTTTAAAAACTGAGTGTTGTATTCAAAGTATATATAAAAAAGTATATATAAGTTTATATTCTATTTGAAAAATACCCAAATCATGGTATATTCGAGTTCAGAAGCAACATAAATTCTTACTGTCAAAGAAAGTCATGTCACTACAATAAAATATTACGATATTCCTTAATATGGAGCTTTACATCGTTACAAAAATTGTAATGAACATTTAAAAATTTAGTTAAGTTTTACATAATTTCACTTAGCATTGTATAAAGAAATAAAAGGTTATAATTGTAAGAAAAACAATACTAAATTAATTATCTTCAAGACGTTTTATTTTACTTTTACCTTTAAAGTGGGATTTTTCGCTGTTTTCAAATATAATAATTCAAGGGGTCTCGATCGCTTCGCTTCTTCAGAGGAGAAAAAATGGAGTAATTTACCAAACAAGCGGCAAAATGAATAATTGTACCTGGAAATGACTAACGATGCCTCTGCGTGACAAGCTGCGGGGGGCGGCCCCGAATAGGACCTCGCCCATAAAAACACCAGCCTCCTTCCCTTATGCCCACATAAATGGCACATTTTCAAAAATGTCACGCGAGATATTTATGCTAATTTTGCAAAAACACCCCCTTTGTTACGGCGCTTTATTGTAGACAAAACAATTCCTATAGCATTTTACATACGTGCTATATACCATATTAAAGTATATACATTATTACTGGTACTTTGTACTTGTATACCAGTGGTGTGAAATGAAATATATTTTGACAGTTTAAATAAAATATTGTTACTTATAAAATAACACAATTGATTTAATTTCTTACGAATATTTCGCGACAGCTGTTTCGCTAACCAATATTTGCATCATCAGGTGTTACAATTGAGTAATCGATCATAATCAGTTGATTGTTACACCTGATATTGCTATCATTAGTTAGCGAAACAGCTATCGCGACAATTTCATAAGAAATTAAATCAATTGTGATAAGATAATCAAATGATTTAATGAAATCTCTTGATGGAAGTTCATTTAATACTTAAATAAAACGATGTTTTTTAACTACTTCCACTTTTGTCTTTATTTCGACAGCAACCGGTTTCGCCAGGCTCGCTGGCATCGACAGACTGGTAAATAGGTGCCTTCGCTCAATATTCAAGATCTATTAGCCCCAAACAGTGTTAAATGCCGTTCTCTGGACCATGGCAGGCAAAAAGCTAATTAGAGAACAAGTCGCTAGATTCAAATGGTTGTAGATCGAGTACGCAACTCGGCATGTATCGCTTAAGGTGCACTAGACTGGTTCCCTATTGAGGGGGGGGGGGGAGAAAGCGAGGCAGACCTAGAGCCATCTGGAGAAGAGCCCTACTGGACAAGGTCAAAGCAGCAGGCCTCAGTTGGGATGATGTTGGGCATCAGGCATGCGACAGAGTCGGGTGGAGAAGGTTCCTTGAAGCCCTATGCACCACGGAGGTGTAACAGGACAAGAAGAAGAATAATATTTTTTTGAAAAACAAATAACAATACAACAACAACAACAATTGTTTTCATTGTTTATTGTTAGAGAAATTTGAGCTCATTTCATAAATTATATAAAAAAAACAATCTCTATTTCTCAACTGTATGTCTCCTTGCTTTGTCTCAGCTTTATGTCTTATCTTTATGTCTAATCTTTACGTATAATCTGCGTTCTACAAACATCTCTATGTATAATGTTTCGCTGATTGAATTCACAAAAAACTCAAAAAATATTAAAAATAATTTTTTGAATGTATACAAATACTTGTAGACAAATACTGGATTATCCCATAATGGGTAAAATCCAGTATTTGTCTACAAGTATTTGTATACATTTAAAAAAATGTTGTATAAAAACTGGTAAAAGTTAAAAGCATATAAAAATAGAAGAGTTTTCTCCAGGCGTTGTCTAGTAATGTGTGATAATTGGGTTGATGGCCTTTCACATCACAATAATAAAGATTTTCTGCTTAATGCTTACATCTAGTCTTAATAGATGGCGCTAGTGGAGATTGAACTGAAATATGTGAAATGTTTCTCAACATGCTAGCGTATATACAATCAAAAGTAATTGTCAGACGTGGTGTTCGTAAAAAGGGCGGAACGGGTAATGTTGTGTTACATAAAATGATCGCTAAAACCAAACAATGACAGGTCATTAGTCCTCTAAACGCCTCGACCACCATATTCTGTTTCCAAATAATTTACATCTTCGTCTCTATTGAGATTGAAAAAGCTTACGCATTTATTTAGCGTAGGTTCCATTTATTCGAATAAATTCATAACCCGCCAATGAGGAATGTGTATATGGTATATAGTCGTATTTTTGAATGTAGCAAATGTAATGAGTAGCATTTATTTCTGACGCATGAAGAATACGCGGGAGACAGTTGACACGTTGACATTACGATATTAGTTTTTAAAATAAAACGCACATTTGGTAATATTGCTTTGAAATATACAATATTTTCGTGTTAATACTCGTAAGGTATTCAAAGCATTTTTTAAAATTATGTCTCATATATTCTACCACGAAAAAGTAAGATTATTAAATTTTTATTCAAAACATAAAATTTCAGAGACCAAAAAAATAATAAATGCTGATATCTGATGCTCTAAAATCCACAATATGAAAAAAAAAAGATATGGCCATTAAGAGTTAGATGAGAATCTATAAAGCATGCGTAAAACCAATAATAAAATAATATGGTGTCAAAGGTGGCAAAGACAGACACAGTCAAGACCAAAAAAGTTCTGAGAACTTCCAAGATGGGTTCGATTTCCAGTGACGACAGTGACCGGAAATCTTTGGTCAGGTGTAGAATTCGCGTGATAATAAAATGGCGATAGATTAGCTATCCATCAGATGTAATAAGAATTAATAACTAAAAAGTTGTATGCAATAATTGAGTTCAATTAACCCGTGGAAAGTAACGTGAAACTAACACATTAAAATTCCCAAGTGGCATCCCTGGAACCAGCAAAAATGTTGCACTTTGTTTCAAACCAATCCTTTGGATTGAAACTTGTGAAGAAGAAAGTGCTTTGGTGTAAAATAATTTAACAAACTAACTAACTAACTAACCATCACGCCGTCTCCCTGAAGGGGTAGGCAGAAAGAATGGACTGCCACACTTTTCTTTCCTGACATATTTCTCTCGCTTCCTCAACATTCATACATCCTCAACATTCCTCACATGGCCGACATTTCCTCGGTCTTCTTCTATTTCTGGTTCCATTTACATCGTTTACGTATAATTTTTTTACCATTCTTTCTTCATTCATTCTTTCCATGTGTCCAAACCATCCTAATGATCCTTTCATTATTTTGTTCATGACACCATCATTCGCACCGCATTCACTTCTTATATTTTCATTCGACACTCTGTCATACACAGAGTATTCACACATTCGTCTAAGAGATCTCATTTCTACTGCATTTATTCTACATTCATCGTTCTTTTGCCAGTTCCATGCTTCGCTTCCATACATACAGTCGGTAGAAGAACACCATTGTGCACTTCCATTCTAGATTTTTGGATAGGTTTTTGTTTGTGATGACAACTTTAAGACAATTTTAATTATTATTCTCTGCGTAAGTATGTATGTATAAATACATTTTATTATAAACAGTGTCCTTACAATGTTATAAAAGGGACGTTACTCTTGATAAAACCAAAATGAAGTAAGTTATTCTCCTGATTTGATCTGAGGGAGGCCGTTAACCTATTTCTTGTTGAGAGATTCATTATGCGGAAGATATGGCGGTCGGCAAACGGGGCTAAGTATGATTAATTGGCCGAATTCATGACTGAAATTTCATAGGAAGCTGGGCGAGCGGAGCTTCTGTACAGCGAGGTTTTCTCCTCCACTGGAAATTGATCCACGTTTTTCCCTTGGAGGAAAAAGAATCGCAGTATTAGAACATCGGCAATTAATATTACTTAGTTGTATTGAAAGCGCCGGATTACTTCAATACATTCTGTTGTTACGGTAAATCTTGTCTATTGAGAAAATTACTACGTGGATTTATTATTGTTATTTTTTAATATTAATTACAAGCATTAAATAACGCTATTTAGTGAAGTGTATTTCAGGAAGCCATGGCTCGATACGGACTGTAGAGTTACCGAAGAAGAAGAAAAATAAGAAGCCATTACTTGGTGGTCGGACATATTTAACACTTAATTAAGACACTGACGAAGCTCGCACCGGTAGGCCCGCATCCTCACACAATAAAGTGTTTGCATACCAAGTATATTAAAAAAGTGTTTAATTAAGTGAAAAAATAAGTAGTTTGGATAATCTATTATTTTCATGATAATCAAATGATTTTACTGAAATCTCTTGATGGAAGTTCATTTTAAATAATAATTAAATAAAACGATGTTTTTTAACTAGTCTTTTTCGACCATTCTGTCGATGCCAGCGAGCCTGGCGAAACCGGTCGCTGTCTAAATAAAGACAAAAGTGGAAGTAGTTAAAAAACATCGTTTTATTTAATTATTATTTATTATTTTCATTATTATTGTTAATATTGAAATTATTGAAATATTGAAATCCCGCGGGGCGAAAAGAGAAGAATGGAGTGCCGCATCGATTAAAACGTGACGGTCCATTCTTTCTGCCTACCCTTTCGGGGAGACCGCTTGATGGTTAGTTGTTTAGTTTTTTTTGGTAATATTTATAATTTGTTGTATCGCTCTTTACATCTTTATAGGTATGAAAGGCATAGCTATCATAGGTATGAGAGTTATTGCTATCTTAGGATAGATAGGTAGCTAATCAATCGCCATTTTACTGCAAAGTTTATTCTACACCAGACCAAATACAGTGTGACAATCACACTGCCATAGCCAGGAATCGAACAAGCGACGTTTGGTGTGGCAGTCGTAACACTTACCACTCGGCCACGAAGGTCGTCAACGTTTTGGCCGAAACACTATGACACTTCAATTGATTGATGGTTGTTAATTGACGTTTGCTTACGTGCAAGAAAACTGGTAAATATAATAATTAAAATTCCGTGGTTAATTTCAAAATATTTTTAAAAATGTAGTAATTTAAATGTCTAACCTCGAAGTGAGTGCTTTAACCACGAATTAACGTGGAATAAAGCAGTGTTATAATTCACAAAAAAACGTTATTTATATTTGATTAAATTTCCAGTTTTCGGTGGTAAATTCAAATTGACGACAATTTACAGGAATTTACGTGAACAAGTATTAACTCGTTTGGCGGATTAATTTCAAACGGGGATTAGATCCCACAAAAGCCTTGTGAATATGAAGGAATAATAAGATAGCAAAGACCTTATGATTAAAATCTTCTTAAAAGCCTTACAAAATTGTTTTATCCGGTAAAATGTTCCACTGCACAGTCAAATCGGTTGAAAATTGTTAATAAAGATGGAAAGATCCAACTATGATAAAAAAATGTTTTTTAAATGTTATTAAAAGTAAATGTGTGGGTGGTGTATTACAAAATCTCATGGTTCTCCTTTTATAAAACATCACTGATATTTTTTTTTGTTTAAAATAATAATGCGAAAAGAAAAGCTTCTAAATATGAATATTGTAAATTGAAATTTAGTGGTAGAGGGTTTTTTATAAATGAGAAAAAAATCTGTATAATGGATTCTTCTGGATGGAAATGGCCGAGAGTTGCTGAAACCAGTCACATACAAACTAGAAGAATAAATTGTATCAATTTTTAATTGTTTAGAAAATATAAATAAAGCTTTTGATTAAGAGGTTTCATTTGGTTGTCATACGATTTTTTTTATCGCTATCTCAATTGTAAACGATTTCGTATTTATTATTATGAAAATTATGCGTCAAGTTTAAAAAAAAGTATAATCCAGGCGAAAAAGTGATTGACTTTTATATAGTGTATACGTATTCATACAATGTTTTATAATGGAAACTAAAAATTATTGATAGCGGAAAATGATACGAAATCAGCAGCAAGAAAAATAATTTGAAAAGTCGTGTTGCAGTTTGAGGATAATTTATGAAAAAATCAACTTGGGTTTGATTTTGACTGTTCGATTTAAAGTTTTGATTTGTAGATATAATTAGATAACATATATATAGTATATTTGGAATCTACAAGACATGCGTATGTCCTATAATGACATATGGAATAGAAACGAGAGCTGAGACACCATCAAAACAAAAAGTCTCCTAAGAACTGCAGAAATGAAGACTCTCTGGTCCGTTGCGGGAACGACACTCCGAGACAGAATAAGAAATTCTGAAATAAAAAATATCTGCAATGTAGAAGATGTCGTGCGATGGGGAAGACTGAGAAGACGCTACTGGAGAGATCATGTGGAAAAGTATGGTCTGAAAGAGTGATAAATATCAACAGGAAATCGACCTGCAGGAAGACCAGCTAAAATATGGCGAGACAGTTGGACATCTGCATCCCAGGAGCAGGCTCAGAGAAATAACAGGACACAGTCCTAAAAAAGCAGAAGAAGAAGAAGAAGAAAAATAGTATATGGTTATAGCTTTAGATAATTCTCCCTAGAACGCGTTACCCCAGTTGGGAGGTATAATACATTGTACCTGGTAATTGATGATTAAATAAATAAATGTTTTAAAGTTTTAGTTATTTTATTTCAAAGTATGTTCAGTATTTGAATATTTTGATTTGTATATAAATATCCATATAAATATCTGTCCTTTAAAAAATATGTTATTAAAAAACGTATATATGTATTACAAAAATGTCTTGACTGCTTTTTAAGGAGAAAAGATTAAGGAAAATGATTTGCTTTGTAACTAAAGCGATACATACATAGAGACACTTAATGGCCCAGTAAAAGCTAAGTGCTCTTCTGTTGTGAGCTTATTTTTTGTAGAAAGACGTTAAATTTGCGCAGGAAAAAAAATTAGTTGTGTTTATGAGAAAATATAAAATAACAATTTAAACAAAATAATTCAACTATGTTAACTGGATTTAGAGTGTCAGAAGTATAAAGGAACACGGTAAGAGCAGCGTGCAAGTGTCTGTTTGAATAGCAGTTTCCTACAAATAAATTTGTCACCCGTGTGATGTTTGTATGTCAAGTCGCATAACATGCGGAGATAGTTCTTCACCTGATTTATTGCGGGTGCGTCACAAAGTCGAATGGAAGTTTAATTAATAACGGCTCTTATAAACGTCAGCGTATCTGGAGCGGGTATTTCAGTATTACGTGGAGTCGCTTATTAATTAATTAATCCGTGTTTTGTGTGAATGGTATATGGCGCGTTAACTGTTGCGTGGTATTGAGTGATGGAGCACTATACGCATTTATCATATGTTATAACACGTGTGTGCAAAAAAAACACGTTTTCAATGTGATTTACCTTTGTATTCCAAATATATTCGAAATGATATATGCATCCTGTAAATTGTACTATGTTGAAATATTATTTTATTAAATATTAAATTTACAACTCAGTTATAATATCACATTTTTATATTACATACTTTTTGAGAATGTCGTGACACCTGTAACGGTGTAAACGGACTACGGAGTCAAGGTAGACTGAGGAAAACATGGCATAATCAAATTAATCAAATTTTATAGTTTGATTATATTAAAAGTCGGAAGAATCGACGTACATGTATGACTAGTTGTACGCGAGTGGAGGAAGCTAGCGAGGTGTGTCAGGATAGAGTTGGATGGGGGTCCATTCTCTCTGCCTACTCCTGCAGCGAAAAGGCGTGATGGTTTGTTTGTATTATTTGCAACAGCTGTTTCGCAAACCAAAGTTGGGATCATTAGTTGTTACAAAGAGTTATTTGTAACACCTGATGTCGCCAAATCCCGTTGGCGAAACAGTTATCGCGATATTCTCAAAGATTGTAGAATTAAAGAAATAGTGATATTATAACAGTGTCGTAAATTTAACTGTTAAAATTGTCGAAATATCATAGTGATAGTGGCCACAACAATGGACTATAAAACATAATATCGTTTTATGTAATACAAATTTTTGAAAGATGTATATATGCTAATATGTTGAGGAACACTTCACATATTTTTGTTCAATCTACACTAGCGCCATCTATTAAGATTATATGTAAGCATTAAGCAGAACACTAACATTAATAATAATATCCTAATAATGTAAACTTGTTATTCCAAAAACAATGTAAAAAATCATAAAATGCTTTCCACGGTTTTAAATAACCTATTTAAAAAAAAAGAATGTACATCGATTCGGTTAAATTTGTACATCGAAAATGTCTAAAGCACAACTGAAATATGTTCGTAAAAAGAAAAATAAAGTGTTGCAAAAATATATAATATATATTTTTTAATCAAACCAACATAAATTTGGAGTTTTTCGTCGCTTCTCAAGCAACAATAAAATAAACAAAAGACATTATATATTACACTCAATGCAAATGAACAATCAACTAGAGTCAAGTTAGTAGGCAATAAAGTTAAGGTGGAACATTGAGTTATGTTGTATGTAAGCACATTTGTTTGTTTTATGCGAGTGTCGGCTTCCAGAATAGTACCACTCAAACCGAGTGAAACTTTTCATAGGGCCGACGGTAAGGAGAGACGCATTGCGCTACACCACGAACAGTCTGCTCACCTTTCGTTCCAAAAAACTTTCGGTAAAGTGTGGTCTCCTACCTGGATATAAGTTCAAATCTATCTAGATATAAATACATATCTATGTGTGGGGCGTTTGGTGGAAACTTCTAGCCGGCGTGGTGGTTACAAAAAAAACTAAATTGAAAAAGTTAATAAAATTTACTTATATACACGGGACAGAATCTATACAACTAAGTTGTGAATATCTGCATTTTTATCATAGAGTTAAAAAAGGTTATAAGGAGAGGACAATAAAAATAACAATTAATATAATAGCTAACTGCATTGACTGCCTGTTCCGGGTTCGATTCCCGGCGAGGCCAGTGTGATTGTCATACTGTTCTTAAGTCTGGTGTAGAATTCACGTGACAATAAAATGGCGATAGATAAGCTACCTATCACATGTCATGAGAATCATTATGATAACAATAATACCCTTTACATCAATTTGGCTCATGCTGTCATGATGTAAAGAGCGATTCAACAAAATAATAATAAACTAACAACAAAATAAATAATTGAAAGATTGGACTTGAAGTTACATTTTTTGATTATTTATAATATTTAATTGTTTTTTTTAATTCTAAAATTACGAGATTCCTTAATTTCGAGATACCTTCATTTATAATTATCATGCAAAAAAAAATTCAAAATATTTATTGTTCTAGAAACAATAAATATTTTGAAATTTGAGTTAGAATAGCATAGTTTTATTAACCAAAAAAGTAAAATATACCCTTCAAGTACCGCTTCTTAACTTTCCAACATTGGATCCCCTTTTGCCAAAAGTCGTCAAAAATATATTTCTCTGGAAGGATCATTTCCTAAAACGAGGAGAAACTTCCTCGCCGTGTTCGTATTTCAGTTAAAATATTCCCGCAGGATAATATTTATCGCCGGGCCGAGCAGTGCTCCATTCGGCCCTCTCCGAGCTCCGGCCTAACTTCGGCATTACAGATGTTTTAGCGGTTTGTTTACGATCTATTTTTTATTCGAATGTTCTGGAGAAGTTTTGCGACATAATGCAGCGAACGTGATGAAGTTGAACGTTGAAAAAAGCTTTTTACAAATTGAATACAATAAATCATCTGGGAAAAACGATAACGGCTTTCGAGTTAAAG
This sequence comes from Lepidostoma basale, assembly GCA_022606425.2. Classification (NCBI taxonomy): domain Eukaryota; kingdom Metazoa; phylum Arthropoda; class Insecta; order Trichoptera; family Lepidostomatidae; genus Lepidostoma; species Lepidostoma basale. Next base: position 454,650 of record JAHDVF020001081.1, on the reverse strand, counting down.
TGTCCGACTTTGCAAGTTGCATATTCACAAGGTGAAACATTTATTTAAAAAAAGAACATAAAATATGTAATATTTAACATTCTAAAATATCTTTTGTTTATTTAGTTAAACATGAAACTATCAAACTGTTAATGAATAAACTTTGTTTTTTGTATCACAATTGTATTTTATTTTACGCGACAGCTGTTTCATAAACCAATGTTGACATCATCAGGTGTTACAATTATGTCAACATTGGTTGATGAAACAGCTGTCGCGTAAAATAAAATACAATTGTGATACAAAAAACAAAGTTTATTCATGAACAGTTTAAAATGCTAGGTATCATAGTGCTTCGGCCAAAACAATGGACTATTTAATGAAACTATCATATTTTATTGTGTGTTCTAATCAATTTATGCCGTTGGTAGTCTAAATCCTGACGTTTTCTAGAAATATTCTAGATATAGTAAGACCGTAGGTATGTGTGTGACCGTGTGACCGTGTGACCGTGTGTGGTAGAACGATGTACGACAGAATCTCAAATGCTGATATTAGGAAGGAGTGTAGAGCGAAAGAAGGTATTATGAACAAAATTATGAAAGGTTCGCTTCGTTGGTTCGGACATATGGAGCGCATGGGTGAAGAAAGAATGGTTAAAAAGTATACGTTAACAATGTAAATGGAGTAAGGAGTCGAGGTAGACCGAGGAAAACATGGCATGACCAAATTAATCAAATTTTAAAAGTTGGTCATGTCAGAAGCCGGAAGAATCGACGTGCGTGTATGACTCGATGTATGAATGTGGAGGAAGCTAGAGAGGTGTGCCAGGATAGAGTAGTGTGGCGGTCCATTCTCTCTGCCTACCCCTGCGGGGAAACGGCGTGATGGTTTTGTTTGTTTGTTAGTAAGACCGAGGAAAACGTGGCACGATCAAATAAATCAAATATTGAATGTCGGCCATGTGAGGAGGCAGAGAAATCGACGCGCGTGCATGACACGATGTATGAATGTTGAGGAAGCGAGAGAAATATGCCAGGAAAGAAAAGTGTGGCAGTCCATTATTTTTGCCTACCCCTTCGGGGAGACGGCGTGATGGTTAGTTTAGTAATTGTGCCCCACGCATGGGGCTACACGCTTTCTGACTTGGTACTTCAGGGCTCTACGGTTAGGGCGGTACGCACGGAGAGGTTGATATGAATAATATAATATATAATAAAAAGCAAACAACATGACGATTGTAAAAGCTTATTATGCTACGTACTTACTTATGGGCGTATAACTCTTCATATGGCCGGTCAATTCTTGAAGAGTTTTAGTCTCGTTGTTATTTTTTTTCCAAGTTCCTTGATCTAGTGCCTTTTGCTCCCAGCAGTCCGTTTTGCCGAACCGAGTCAGATTGGCCAGAACATTATCCATTAGGTGACCAGCTCCCACGATGCTCGTTATAGGGGCTGTTGGGTCATTTTACGAATATCCTATTTTCTCTTATGTCTCCAAGTTCCCTCTGCAATTTCGATTTGAATAGCATTTGTAAAACATTATATTTTCACAACACTCTTTTGAATTTCCATGTTTCAATAAATTTGATTAAAGATAAACGGTAATCAATTTAGGTAAGAAATACGCCGTGGAAGGACTTCTGCAGTCCGGAACATGTTTGCGAAAGTGTTGTAAAAATAAATATATGTCAAGAGATATTCAGATGTACAATACAACACAAAGATTGAGATTGAGATTGACAAATATTGTAACACCTTAATTTAAATCTTTATAACATCTGTCAGATCATGTAAACAATTTTATAAGATTTTAAATAATGTATCTTTATAATATGTATCACTGAAGAAGGACTGTTTGTCCGAAACATGTCTATGTTATTTTATTTTTTAAATATAAATGGTGTATATACAAAGTATATAAAAAAAGGAAAAGAGAAATAAACGTTGAAGAAAAATTCAATAACTTAAAAATAACGTTTCCATTTTATTTCATGCTTGTAGAGTCAGAGTGTATTTAGTCATATTATTTAATTTAGGTTTTAAAACTCATAAATATAGCTTAGAGACACAAGAGGGCGTAAAAAAAGTGAAATATGAACCGGATTTAAAATTAAAATTAAAATAGCGCAATCTCAAAGCTTCACAATATCCTGAGATATCAAAACAATCTAAACATAAAGAATTTAATCAGGCCATACTCACGATCTCACGAAATTATAATAAGATTCAAATATTTTCATTCCTTGCCATTGTGGTGAAAGGTTTGGTCGACTTTGTTTCATTTTCAGACGCGTCGGGTATAACACCACATGTGGAGTCACCTTCGCTGTCCCCATATTGACGATTACAAGTCCAAAAGACAATTCGACCTTACTTGTAAATTCAAATAAACCTGACATAAATAAATGAAAAAAATATGTATATATCAACAGTAGGGAGAACATAAAAATAAATGAAATAAATTTACCGAAATTATTGTTAAACTTTGGAAATTGAAAATAAAGTTGTTTATAATCCACAACATAAGAAAAAACACGACATGTTATATAGTAACATCTGAAGATGGTGGTATCCTACGAAACATGTCGTGATTTTTAATATTTGTGAATTATAAACAACGTTATTTTCAATTACTAAAGTGTAATACTATGGAATTCCAAAGTGTTAATGCCTTATCGTTCAGTAAAAAAAATATTCTTATTAGAAAAATGGTTTTAAAGTCCATATTAAATAATTAATATGAAAGGAAACGTCTATTTTTAGAAGTTTTATTATATTTTATAAGAATATCCTGGTTTTGCCTTGGTAAGGTATTAAAAAATATCATTTTCAGAATATTTGTTAATTACTCAGCAAGACGAAACTTGTCATTCCCATAAAATATAATAAAATTATGTAGAAAACCGACGTTTTTTATTCATGTTCAATATCAAATTACAAAGATTTCTAAGCAATAGAGATACTTGTTTTTTTATAATATTTAACAAGATTGTTTAGTGGTTTTACTAACATTTAATTGATATAAATTATATAAAAAAATTAATCCAAGAAAAAACACTGAAAATCGTGTTTACTATTATTAACTAATAATGGAGTTTTACAAAACTAATCCCTCAACCATCAATAGAGATACTTGTCATATTTCGTTATATACAACATACAAGATTAATCACTCTACAACTCACAAAAGCTTTACGATTAAAAGACAATGTAGTAAATATACTGACAATATGCAACAACTTTTTGTTGCATAGTGTATAGATTACTAATACCGTAATTGATTAGGCATCAAAAACAAACGACCCCCACTTCGGTTAATGGCACCGCAATATTGCTAGAACAATAATACGTCTATGGGTTAGTTTCAAATGTGTTTGTTTCTGCTTCCGAAGTTTTGGGACAGAGTCTTATGGTAATTGTAGTTTCTAAGTGGGGGTGGCCGTCATTGTACGGGCCGTAATACCCTTGTGGCGGAACTCCATTGTGGCAGCGAAATATCTATTATGGTTACTCGGGCGACGAGTACTTAGGGAGACGTATTATGTCGCGAGCATTATGGACAAGATGTGTGAATAAACTGATAATTTATACTCGATTTCAAGTGTTTCTTCTGCGTATAACTTGGTACGGCGTATACGAGAAACTTTCTAAATGTGTATGACAAATCACCTCGTTACTGTACAAACTTTTGATTTATTTTCTACAATATTACGTATCTTACAGACAATAAGAATATAAATTAGTATTACGGAATTTTTATTTAATAAGTTTAAGATATAAAACAGTGGTTTATTACAATTCCAACTAACTAACTAACTATCTATCTAACTAACCATCATGCCGTCTCCCCGAAGGGGTAGGCAGACAGAATGGACTGCCACACTTTTCTTTTCTGACATATTTCTCTCGCTTTCTCAACATTCATGCATCGTGTCATGCACGCGCGTCAATTTCTCTAACTCCTCACACGACCGATATTCAATTTGTAATTTACGTGATCGTGCCACGTTTTCCTCGGTCTTCCTCTACTTCTGGTTCCATTTACATCGTTAATATATAATTTTTTACCATTTTTTCCATACATCCAAACTATTTTAATGATTCTTTCATTATTTTGTTCATGACACCATCATTCGCACTGCATTCACTTCTTATATTTTAGATCTATCAAAAAGAGTATTCACACATTCGTCTAAGAGATCTAATTTCTACTGCATTTATTCTACTTTCATCCTTTTTTTGCAAGTTCCATGTTTCGCTTCCATACATAAGGGTCGGTAGAAGGCACCATTGTGATTACAATTACAATTCTAAATACGAAATATTAATAAAAACGACTTTTTAAAGAAGTTCTATTATATTTTATGCGAGTAGCATGTTTCGAAATATCTGGAAACGGACTCTCATCATTTATATTTAAACTAAACTAAGTAATTATCACGCCGTCTCTCCGAAAGGGTTAGCAAAATGATAGGATCTCCATACTGTTCTTTCCTGAAATGCTGCTATCGCTTTTTTTCGTGTTTTTCTCGGTCTTCTTTTATTTCTTGTTTCGTAAACATCATTAACATATAAATTATTTGCTATTATTCATACATTCATTTTTTCTATGTGTCAGAACAATTATAGTAACCCTTAAAAATTTCATTCGAAGGATCATGATAAAGACAAGATTTGTAAACGACATTCCTGGAACAATAAATAGAGGATGTCCGAGGAAAATGGGGCATAATCAAATCGGCCAAACATTAAACGTCGGCCGCGCGAGGAGTCAATCGATGAACAATCATAATATGATACATATATAAACGTTGGGGAAACGAGAGAAGTATGTCAGGAAATAAAAGTGTATTTTTTTAAATAAATTATTTCTACTACCCTTTCAGAGAGACTGCTTGATGGTTAGTTAGTGTCTTCTTAAAGTTTCTATGGGAGTGACGTGTTTTGAAGCATCTGGAAATTGGACGTCATCATTTATACTTAATATGTGATATTCAATACAGTACGTTTATGAATAAAAAAATCCATTTTAACTGTTCTGTTCTATTCGATTTATCACGATATACTTTCAAGGTAGTATGATAACTTAATCATAAGTTGAACATGAAAAGATCAAATTATTAAATTATCAAACGTCGACTTCGTGAGTCGTCGGAGAAATCGACGCGTGTGCGGGAAACGCTGATTGATTGTTGAGGAAGTGAGAGAAGTATGTTAAGATAGAACAGCATGATGATGCATCTCCTTCTGAGGAAACCGTAGACTTTTAAGTGTCTAGTTAACGCCTTAAATATAATATATGATAAATTTATTTTATCTTGTAACGTTTTAATTCTAAAGTATTGCTTCATAGATTCTAAGCACGTATTTAAAATTACGTTATTAATATTCACAGTACTTTAAAGGCTTGATATTCCACAGACAGCATCACACTTAGAGTAAGATCTGAGTAAGCTATCTTTTCAATATTAGGAGTGCAGCCGGAAAGTAGTTTGTCTTTTTATGTTCTCTCATCATACGTCAGATGCATCCAGCAGACTTGGGTTGCGACAATGCAGTAATCAGCAAATGGCTTTTTGATGTCGCGTTTTTGAAAGCGTGGCCTAATACAAAGATGGCGATCGTTAAAGGGTGGGAAAGTTTGGCAAAAAGCTTTAGAATGCTCAATTTACTTTACGTTCTCATTAATTATTCAAGAAAAATCTAGATAGAAATATGACGTCATAAGTAATTTGCCAGGAAAATGCAGGATTCCTCTAATATTTGAAAATATGATCGGAGAAACAGGAAAAACAATACTGTGTCAAAATAAAGTGTTGTGCGATAACATGTAGAAGTTTTGTATAATTATTTTAACGAATTATTTTGTTTCTTCCACAAAATACTAATTATTATGAGTGGTTTCATTAAATAATTGCGTAGATTTTTAAAGTTGGTTGCAATATGTTTGTTTTGGATCTAGGAAAAATTCGTGTTACTCATCTTTCTGGATCGACGTTTCGGAGATAATTACAGTCTTCATCTTCAGGGTGGTTATGTGTAGATAATAACTACCCTGAATAATGAGACTGTAATGATCTCTTTGAAAGGAACATAGAAGTTCCCGCCACATACCCGAGAGTGTTATAGGACGTAGCGGCACCCTTTTGTCAGCCTCGCTCATAAACTCCCTGGGCCAGTCCCCGGTCCATCCGGGACTTACATTTAAAGACGGCAACAACAAGGGGGCGCCAGACCACATTTAATCTACCCCATCTTACTTCAATGGTCCGCTGTAATTTATTGAATAAATAAGCTTAATATATAATAACTGAACATTTCAAAAACATTAAATAAAAGATAAAAAGAATCATACACCACAGAAATATACAGCGGGTAAACAGGAGAGGCAAAGGTAACAAATGCGGGATGGGAAAAAAAGTAAAGTACTGACACTGAGTACGGAAACTCTGGTTTTCCTTCAATACGAATAAATCTTTCGCATTTTACTGTAATGATCTCCGAAACGTCACAAAGACGAGTTACACGAATTTTCCCAAGATCCCCAAAAATATATGGTTTCATTAACTTCGCAAAGCAATCATCAGCATTTTGAAGTTTCAATTTATTTAATTTTTGAACGATATTACTATATATGGAAAAATCTCTTGATTGTTCCAAAATTTTTGGTGGACTTCCAACATATTGAATACATAAAAATACAAGAATAACAGCTCCAACTTCTTATAAAAATAACGAGTTTGTGTTTTTAAGTAAAGTTTAAAAAAAAACTTTCATCCGAGAGTAATCGAATATTGTTTTTTCAAGATAAAAAAACGAAATAAAAGCAATACCTTAAAATAATTTCGAGAGATTTGTATAAAAAGAGAAAAGTAGAGATTTTTATTTATTTTAATAATTATTGCGTTCAGAGAATCCTAGATGAAAGAATATTCTCGACTTATGAAAAAAAACACGTAAAGAAAATACCGTTCTTCAGCAATCGCTGTGAGGAATGTAGTTAAAGTAATTGGTGCCTTAAAAAATGGACATGATCTAATAAGAAAAATACTAGCGCATCGCATAGCTCTAAATAACAACAAAATTAAATAAAAAATGGACGACGTTAGTCATAAACTAAAGTGTAACACAAGATATAAAAATCAATTTACTATATGAAATACATCAATGTTTGACGGTTTCCATTTTTCACCGATAACGGCGCATTAGAGCAATATAAACTACTATTTGGTTGCAGACTAAATCAATGTCTTCTGTAGAACACGCTCTCGGGGGAACAAATAATCCTGATATATGTTTAAAAGAAAAGCCGGCGAGAAAAGACAAAGTGAGAAGACGTTATATTTTTTGAAAACCGAGCGCTATTTCTCAGTGGCGGTGGGCGCTTTTTAAAATGCTAAACTTGCTGGAAAAATAAGAAAATGTTGGTTTCCAAAACAACAAACCATCAGTCCGTTTTAACAAAAAGAGTGGCAGAGAAAATGGATCGCCATACTGCTCGATCTTGACACACGTCTCTAGATTCCTTCACATTCATACAGCGAGTGATACACGCGCGTTAATCAGTTTAAAGTAATATACCTATAAACCGAAAATCATTGGTTTATTTAAAAAAAAAACAGTTTTTCCAAACAATATGAAGTCTTTAAACTCCCATATCTCCAAATTATATATTTGCACTTGTTTCGGTTTTACACTCACGGTGCGATATGTTGATCTGCAACCCCACCCTTTGCATGGTAGTTTATTCAATCTACACACTAACGCCATATATGAAGATTGTATTTTAAGCATTAAGCAGAAGATCTTTTACACGCAATGTGAAAGGCTACCGCCATTCAGCGCATTGCTAGAAACCGCCTGGAGATGTCACTCCAATCTATATGCTATAATTTTGAGCAGTTTTTCACGTAAATATATTGTTCACGGCGCCACTGATGTGCCGGGAATGTTACTGCATTATGATGCTTGGCGAGAAACGTTGTCTGAGGGTGGAAATTAAATTGTAGTTTTCCAATTCCAGATAACCTTACTTTGTTACACGCTAGAACAGACAGCTCGGAATGTCAGAAAGCGAAACACTCAATAAATTTTGATCCTTCGATTTGGTACTTTGGTGTTCGGTAAGTGAAGTTCTATGGGAGATACGTATGTGAAATATCCATTATGTTACTTACGATTTTTATCCGAGATGAATACTTAGACAGCTCTTACCTGAAACAGAAAAAAAATATTGTTAGTGAGTGTTAAAAAAACAAATTTTATTAATATTACTTTATTAAAGATTACTTAGAATAACATTTTTATAATAAAAAAAAATATTGTAAATTTCTTCATATTTTTCGTTACTCAAACAATGCTTTTAAATTAAATTTATAAATAAATATTTTTCGTTACTCAAAAGTTGTATGTTTTCTAGAAGACATATTTTAAACGGAAGTAACATGGTCCATTGTTTTGGCCGAAACACAATGATACCTTAACATTTTAAACTGTTAATGAATAAACTTTGTTTTTTGTATCACAATTGATTATATTTATATTATATGTAACATGTTTTACTTTCCCCTTGTTATTATTAAAAGGTAATGTACAAGCAAAACGAAACATGTCACATCCATTCACATCTCTTTCGGCAAACATTCCTTCATAGCAAATGGAAATAATTTCACGAATTTTGATAAATATGCATATGTACCCAGTCATTAATAAACAGCTGTTTTTATTTATTTACAAGCTTCCTAGCTAGTTTCCTCCATATTCATACAACGAGTCATACACGCACGTCGATTCTTCCGACTTCTTACATGACCAGCCCTTAAATTTTTATTCATTTGGTCATGCCATGTAAAAACTGTATAATAAAAAAAACTGTTATTATAAAAATGTAGTTTTAACAGTTAAAATATGTGTATTATAAATTTAAATTAAAAAATATTACAAATTTCATTCATTGGGGTCATTTTGAGTCATCCTGTGTGAGTACTAATTTCTTGTCGTGTATCGTACGATATAGCAGTAAGTCATTATCTGAATGCATGACTCAATTAGTTGTAACTGCAGTATACTGTAGAAACTAGAATAATATTCATCTTCACGTGTAAAAGCGTTACAACATGTACTTTTGAGGGAACACGTTTCGTAATTTAAACTAGACCACTTCCACGGTCCGATAGCAATTTGAGCCAATTACATCTCCTGTTATGAGTTAATTGGTTAGAACTGAGATCAATGTATCAGAGTTCAAGTCGAGTTAATATAAAGGTCAGACCTCGGAAATTTCTTTGATGAACTTTGCGCTGACTGCCAGCGTTACTCGGAGCTAGCTCGCAGTGCATACGGTAGGAAGTACACAACTAACATATAAGTTTCTGAACAAGTTAGATTCTTTGGCGATTCCTTGTATGTGTATATTTTAATCACGTTGATTGCTGAGTGCGCGCTAGGCGCGTACTACCGAAGTGCTTAATACGCGCCTAGCGCGTTTGTGGTTTTTTGTAAATTATCACCGACGAGAATAATATAGGATGTTTTTTTTAAAGGTTTGGTTTTTAAACAAGCAACATTATTTCTACAGATTGCCAATTTGACAGTTAACAGTTGATTTATAGTTAAAACATTTTGCCATTTTACCATAAAAAGACTAACGTCAGAACAACGCTTGCAAATTGTGCAAATTTAATTTGAAAATCATGAAAATCATTCGGTTCGCCAAAATTATCGTGCAATACGTCAATTTTACGGTCGACATAATCGTCCATCCAAGCAAGTTATTCAGAAGATCATGGATCGTTCTCGCACCACGTACACTCTAGTGGATAATACGCATCCACAAAGACGACAATTGTCGAAAATTGGACTTCACGATTGCGCTACATTCGAGCTATCCGAAATCATATTTAAACAATAATGGCATAAAATTATCTATAAAATAAAACCAATATCATAGACATTAACATTATTTTAATGTATTTTTCTAAATTTAGAATATGTATTGTATACCTCTAAAAACCACCCTATATTATTCACGTTGATTGCCAATACGCGCCCAGCGCGTTTGTGGTTTTTGTAAATGCTCACAGATAAGTATAATATACAAAAAGAAAAAATAATTATGTATTAGGAACATTTTTAATTTCTTAAGGTTATATTTTATTAACCGTTGACAATGTGGCACGATCAAATAAATCTCATATTGAATGTCGGCCACGTGAGGAATCAGAGATATCGACGCGCGTGCATGACACGATGTATGAATGTTGAGGAATCGTGAGAAATATGTCAGAAAAGAAAAGTTTGGCAGTCCATTCTTTCTGCCTACCCCTTCGGAGAGACGGCGTGATGGTTAGTTAGTTATTTTAGTTTATTAAGTAATATTTTGAATATCTACCAGATATCTGGAAATGTTGCCAATAAAAGTGTTAAGGACAAATCTTAATTCAAGAAATGCCTATATCTAATGTTTAAATATACGTCCAACTTCGAAACAAGTGAATTATAATTGAAAAATAATGTTATTATTTCACTAAATGTACAATATAAGTTTTCTTATGAAACTCAACTGCCAAAATATATAATAAATTTTAAAGTTTGCATTTGAATTATTGGCAGCAAAGGATAGACGTATAGGGTTATGTTTAAAGAATATACACCACTAGACTCCCTTATATTGCACTACATAATAAGCCTTACGAGACTTGACTAAAAAATAACACATACACAGACAGATCACATAGATTTTTAGAAGAAGGAAAAAGAACTAGATTTATATTCTTCTAATGCCGTGTCAGGTCCCCCTTAATGTTGGCGATCACTGCAGCAAAAGCATCTCTATCTTGCGCTACTTGGAACAGGTTCTCAACTCTCCTAATTCCTGTCCAATCCTTTATATTCCGCAGCCAGGAAAATTACCTTCTACAAATTCCACACCGTCCCTCTATTTGCCCATGATTATCTGCTAAAAGAGATGGCATTTTTCTCTCCTTATAACATGGTCCAAATATGAGACCTTTCTTAACCACACACGCGACAATAGCTCTCTATTCCGCATTTATAACACCCCATTTTAAAATCAACAATTGTTGTAATTTTTAGGTCCATTTAAGCCCAACCTTTCAAATCTTTGTCCAATGGGTGCAAACAGATCATTTTCACTTCCTTTTAGCGCATAAGCATTTCGGGTTATTTGAAATTTGCGAGGGTAAAGTATAAAAATAAATATTTGCAGAATCCAAAAAGTCCGGGCGGAAATTGAGCGCCGCTACTTTGCATACGAGAAGTACGTGAAAACGGAAAGTGCTCTCAAAACACGAAGAAATCGATGGGTCCATAAATTTGATACCAGTTCATTTTAATGAGCAATGAAAACGTGGGAAACTGCTATTAGCGTAAATTATATGACATAATTACTTGTTTTTTTTAAAGTCATAAAGCGACACTAGTCACTTTAGAATTACCAGTATCGTATGTAAACTATCTAATTTTTGGAGAACGTATTTTAAATCACGTACAATATATTGTTAGTAAAATACACACTGCTTACTGATTTTTACCAACTGTTAACAACTGATAGTCTTGTTTAACATATTTTGGACTAGTGTTACTTTAAAAACACAAAATGTACAATAATTCAATTTAATTGTGAAATATGTTTTAACATCGATCCCTATTTTTTTCAAAATATATTTTTCAATTGCTAAATCCCAAAAATATATAATACATTCATATTGTTTAGAGCGTAATTAAATTGAATTGGATATTTTCAAATCTAATGTATGGTTGGTTCGGACAAAATGTGATTTAACAATTGTCGACCTTCGTGGTAGAGTGGTAAGAGCTCTGACTTCCATACCGAAGGTCCCGGGTTCGATTTCCGGCGATGGCAGTGTGATTGTCACACTGTCTCTGGTCTGGTGTAGAATGTAGAATTCTCGTAACAATAAAATGGCGATAGATTGGCTACCTATCACATGTCATAAGAATCAATATAATAGCTAAAATAATTTGTATACAGTAATTGGGTTTAAACGACCTGTTGTATACAAGTAAAAAAATATAAATGGGGCGCATGGATAAAAAAAATGGTTGAAAAAATAAACGTTGACGATGTAGAGTACAAAGACGAGAAAGACCGAGAAAAACATAGCATGACCATATTAATAATATACTAAAAGGTGGCCACCTTCGAAGTAGGAAAAATCGACGAGCGTGCATTTTACAATGTATGTATAGAGAAATCTATAGAGGTATGTCAGGACAGAGCAGTATAGCAGTACATCCTCTTTGCCTACCCTTCCGGAAAAACGGTGTGTTGGTTGGTTAGTTAGTTTGTTCGGTCATTAAAACATACATTCGTGCTATGGGCGTTTAACGTTTTCAAATACAATGTATTCCTATTTATTGTTTCTTGAAAATTGATGTTAAACTATATATTAAAAAATGAAAACGCCTGTTTTATAGAAGTTTTATTATATTTTATGTGAATGATATGTTTCGCCCGTCTAAAGAATTAAAAAGTGATGTATTTGATAATGCCTTAGACAGGCAAAACATATCATTCGCATTAAATATAATAAAACTTTTAGAAAACATACTTTTTCATTTGTAATAATTAAATAATATGTTCGCTAAAATTTTGTCAAGAGTGACTACCGCTTTTTCATGAATATCATTGACAACCTTGTGCCCATTTCAAATTCAATTATCTGTCATTTTAATTCGTTTTTGCTGACGTGGCATTAATGCATCAATCACGATAAAGCATTTATCGGTGACTCTGCAGAAATGATTACGAGTCTCACTCTTCGTGCACTTTATTCACTGTCTGCGCCAAAAGCGTCCATGCAGGGTGCTGTAAGGACCGGAACCCGGAAGCTGGAGGGCCGTCTGCAGTTGATTAGTTTACGACCTCTTGCAGTATGACTTAGAGCCGTGTGCGGTGTAGGATCTTACACCTGAGTGGGATCTGCTCCAATTGTCTTCTGGCAATATCGATTATCTCACAGCGGGATCCCGGCTAATACTAATCTAATTGGATTCTGGTATTGTTTCTGCTCGCCTTTGTGCGAATCGTTCGAATGTAAAGCATATTATTTTATTATTTTATTATTATTTTGTTAAATCGCTCTTTACAGCATTACAGCGCGAGCTAAATCGATGTATTGAATATAGCTATCATATTGATTCTCGTGCCATGCGTATAGGAAGCAAGTCTATCGCCAGTTTATTGTCACGTGAATTCTGCATCAGACCAAATACAGTATTGAAATCACACTGCCATCGTCGCTAATCGAACCCGGGATTTTTGGGGTGGCAGTCAATGCTCTTACCACTCGGCCACGAAGGTTGTTGTGAATAGTTATTATTAACAAATATAATTCATACAAATGAAAACACGTGTCTTCTAGAAGTTTCGTTACGAGTATTTAACTGATAGGTGACATTTTTTGTTTCTTGAACAATGATGTAAAACTCCAATTGATAAATTTAATATAAAAGTAAACGTCTGTCATCAAGGAGTTTTATTTAGTTTTTTTTTTATGAAATGACATGTTTCACCCTTCTTTCGCGACATTTGACATTTGATAATGCCTCAAAATGGCAAAACGTGTCATTCCATAAAAAAAAAACTTAATAAAACTTCTAGAATATAGACGTTTTCATTTATGTTATTCATAGAAGACATTTCATTTCATGCCTTAAAAGGCAATACATGCCATTCCCATAAATTATAATAAAACTTCTAAAACACAGACGTTTTCAATTGTATTAATAATTTAATATTAAGTTTTATACCATTGTTCAAGAAAGATTACCGCACCTTGCCCTATGGGAAACCACTGGGATTAAAATTACCTGGAAGACCCCCAAGAGATGGAAAGACATCAAAAATAGGTTCTAGTGGCTTCTAAACAGTATAATAAGAAGAAGAAGTTCAAGAAACAATATACAAGATATTCATTTATTGTTTCTTGAACAATGATGTAAAACTTCATATAAAATAATTAATACGAATGAAAACGTCAGTTTTCTAGAAGTTTTATTATATTTTATGGGAATGACATTTGACATTTGATGCAGTCTTAGAAGGGTGAAACATGTCTTTCCCATAAAATATAATGAAACTTCTAGAAAACTGACGTTTTCATTCGTATTAATAAATTGTAAAAAATATTTAATTTTAATTGCACACAATGAACTTCTCTGAGGAATTTTTATTGATCAAAATGCATAATTTATGAAACTGGTCTGCATACAAATATTTCAATGTTTTCAGATGATACGCTTCGTGTACTATACATAACTAAAGTACCACACAGAATTGGTGTTTCGTAAACTCTAAAGCCGGTAAAAAGGATAAGAGCGATCGGGTAGGACTTTTCAGCCGTTCCCGATCGTCCTTAGGGGTGAGAGCTCCTATTCACGTCGGTCCCGGGAGAGAACGTGTCAATTCTTCTTCCGGAATCCCATCCTAATTTCACGGTACGAACATCTTACTTGTCGATACAACGTCGCTGAGCGGTGGATGGAGCCGCTTCCAGATTAAAGATCGTTTATTGATGTGTTTCTCTGCATTTTTTTCGATAAGACAAATTTATGCGTTGTAACCGCGAATTGTCGGTTATAAACGCGTCATATTGCATCAATTACATACAAATTTATGTCGATGTAACCGTATGTGTAATATAATAACAATTACCAATAAAATGGATCGTAAATATTGTAGATATTGCGAGATGATAATGTTTTTTTTTTGTTTTTCATTATAACATAGAGCGAATTGCAAAGAGTACCAGTACATTATAGATCTAAAATAATGTGATAGTGAACACATGTATTGATAAATCTATTTGCTTGTATAATTCGCATACTTTACTTAAGGTGTCAAAACTTTATAATTTGATAAATACAATTTTTAACATATTGAAATATTAGAAAAAATACGATTGATTCAATTCAATTGAAAATATTGATAAATTGGTGTTTTACTTTCATAGAGATTTCAGTGAAAGATTCCTTCACAATACCGAAAATGGTTAATGTGGTGTTTTTTTTAGAGGTATAGACACAAAAAATATTCAAAATGAAAAAAAAAATACATTAAAATAATTGTAATGTCTATGGTATTGGCTTTATTCAATAGATAATTTTATGTAATTATTGTTTAAATAATTTCGGGCAAATGAGCGCCACGCCTAGCTCGAATGAAGCGTAATTGTGAAGTCCAATTTTCGACAATTGTCGTCTTTGTGGATGCGTATTATCCACTAGAGGGTACTTCTCTATAGTCTGGAGATTCATGGTTTTCCGAATAAATTGCTCGGATGGATGATTATGTCGAAAATAAAATGGACGTAGTGCACGATTAGTTTGGCGAGCCGAACCATGATTTTCAAAATAATTTTGCACAATTTTCAAGCGCTGTTCTGACGTCAGTCTATTTATGGTAAAATGGCAAAATTTATTGATAATAAATCAACTATAAACTGTCAAATTGACAGTCTGTAGAAATAATATGGCTAGTTTAAAAATCAAACCTCTAAAAAAACACCCTATACTATCCTATATATAATTCTTAGTATCATTTGAATATAAAAACATGACCGGATACTATATTGCAGTAAGTAGAATATATGTAAAACAACTGACGTAAGACGTAGTACTTACTAACATACCTATATTGGTTATAATTTAACAATTTCAACCGATAACAACACTAACCATCACGCCGTTTTCCCGGAGGAGTGCGCATAAAGGATGAGCTGGGTCACTATTTTTTCCTGACACACTTCTTGAGCTACCTTATTAATAATTTGTGAAAGGGATTGTCGTCGATTTTTCCGACGTCAAATGTGACCACCTTTTAGTAATTGTTTTATTGGATTTCCTCGATTTTCTGAAATTTATATTCCTTGTATAAAATATTATAGATCACCTTATATCATAATTCGATCCATGCACAAAAATCTACTATTTGTTTAACTAAGGATGAATTAATATAATTTATTTATTCATTCTTCATCAATTACTAAAAGGCGGCCACATTCGAAATCGGAATAATCGACGTGCGTGCATAGTACGATGTATGAATGCAGAGGAAGCTCGAGAGGTATGCCAGGACAGAGCAATGTGGCGAACTAACCTCTCTGCCTACCCTTCCGGGGAAATGGCGTGATGGTTAGTTAGTTTGTTAGTTTCGTTCTACATTTTGTTTCTATAGTACTTATCATTATTTCATCATTTTTTATCAGCTCTAAGCTTCAATTTCAGATACAATAAATAGATCAATTAACCAACGGTTAATCGTATTAGTTTGTTGCATATCATTTGTTTTGAATAGTGTTCTATTAAGTATATTTTATCATTATTCCGAATAACAAAATAACCATTAACTGTTTAACATCGATGTTTAATTTCATATTAAAATTCAATTACTTAATAATTTATACGACTTCTGTTTTCTAGAAATTTTATTATATTTTGAGTGAATGACATATTTGTGAAACACGTCTTTCACATAAAATAATATACGATAAAGCTTCAAGAAAACTTAGATTTTCACTAGTATTAACCATTTACTTCTTTCACTGGGTCAATGGGCAGAGAATTACGTATATAATATTTGAAATTGTATTAATTTTTCAAAATAAATCACCCAATTTCTGTGGATGCAAAGCTAAATTAGTTATATTTCTTAATTACTGGGAAAATCTACAAAAAAATCACAAGACAGTTGATTTCAATTCTAAGAAATGTTCAGCTCCAATAAAAAAACCGCTAAGTGATAAGGACAGACAAAAAATGTTTTCAAGCGTGACTTCAAATTATTTACGAATAGTTGAAAACTAAATTTGAATACGCCTTCGCAAGTCGACATTTCGTACGCGAGCATAGTACATACAGATCACATAAGTACATATAAATATGTAAGTACGTACATGCACGTCTGTGTGTGTAAAGTTTTTCTTTCGAACCCCCGCATACATGAGAATAAGGGATGAGCCTGGGGAAATGCGAGGGTAGCTTGATGTCTGAGTTTTGTACACCGCTGTAAAAACACACGGGTCGGGTACAAGACCCGAAACGGTCAACGGAAAATTCTGGCGTCAAATTCGAAAATTGAATAAACTTTTGGATCAAAAGTCAGTTTAGTTTGAAGGGTAAATGGAATGAGGATAAAACGTTTTCTATTTGATGTTTATTAATACACAAAGTAAACGTATTACGTTAAGTACATATTCAATATATATTTAACTAAACATGTTGTATCCCTACAACGGTAAAGGAAATAAAACACCATACTAATCTTTGTTTCGTGAAAGGACCACGCTCATATTTCGATCATGCTCATGTTTCGTGGAGGGACAACGTTACAAATGAAGAGGTTCTCAGCAGAGTTGTAGAGATAGGCACATGTTGAACACCATAGTGGAGAGGCGCGCGTGATGGATTGGTCATGTGTTGCGACACGAATGTTTCCTGCATGATGTATTTGCGGGAATGGTCGAGGGATCGATTGGCAGAGGACGACCTCGCCAGGAGTACATAGACCAGATTTGCCGAGATATGGGTTGCACCTCTTATGCGGAGTTCAAATCAAATCAAATCAAATCAGTTTATTAACTCAAAAGACATTACAAACAGGAAAATGTTTAAGGCATCTATTGAGTACAGGTAAAATATTATAAAAATACAACAAAGTACCAGGAACGCATTAGAGATGGTTAGACATTAGGAAGACAACATACTTTCTAAAGTCAAGAGTATTTGTCCCCTGAACGTACCTTCTTTAATATAAAAGAAGTCGATCTCCGAGGAGACCGCGTTCAGCAGACTAATTGCTCTTCCCACCGGTGTCACCAGAGGCAGATTGGTTCTGGTGGCCGGTTGGTAAAACAATCTGTGCTGTCGCTGTCGGAGAAATCTATCAGGGACAAAAAGACCAACACCCTCTAGCACGGCCGAGTTCTCGAAATATCCCCTGATTAATTTAAAGAAATGAGAAGAGTTGAAGAGAGTTGCCGAGGACCGAGCGGAGTGGAGGAGGAGATGCGTCGCCTTGCTGCAGACCAATCATTATACTGAGACTGGAGAAGAGAAGACTAATCTATCCCGACATACTCATTTCTAATTCAATCATATTATTTTGCAAGCGCATCGTTTCTGTACATTCCAAAATTTTAAATTTGAATTATTTGGTCGTGCCACGTTGTCTTCGGTGGTCCTAAATTTTGTATTTCATTCACAGAAGTTATGTGTACTTTCTTTACCATTCTTTTTACATTCATTATTCACTCGTCCAAATCATTTGAACGGCCCATTCTTATTTTTTTATCATAACTTCTTGCTTATATCTGTGTTAGACACTTTTTTAAAATATAGATTAACCATCCATTCGTGTATGAGAATCTTTTCGTCGCATTTATTTAACTTTTATGCTTTTGGCAATGATTCAGTTTCATGCATAAGGTTCGATATCAGGTTCGATATATAAACGTTCCGTACAATAATAAAAAAGTACGGAAATATGATATATTAAGTGATCCGAATTACCACACAACAGGACTTAATATTATGTATCTAAGGTATATATAATACAATATAGCTAAACAACTGCATCACATGACGAAATTTGACATCATGTGTAAACAATCGCAAAATCCATATTAAGGGGAGGAAGAAGAAGACGAAGAAGGTAATGTGTAGATTAATATTCATTACATATTTTTCAAACCATCTTACTAATTCTTTCATTCAGTCGATCATAAAGCGATGTCTGCCCTGGATATTCCTGTTTACAAAGTTTGATATTTTGTTATCCAAAGATTTATCAAGTATTTTTAGGATATTCATATTCTTCTGTTGTTCCATGTAGTGGTACAATACGTGAAGGTCGGCAAAAGAAACGCATAAATAACCTTTTTTCTAATTTTGTGAACCATTCAATTCTTTAAAATATACAAAATACATTTATTAATTTTTTAATATTTATTTCGCTAGAGAGGAAACAATGGAGTCCGCTTTTTCTTGTTTCACAGCATCCCAATCAACTTTTAGCTCTTCATCCCCCGACCTATTGTGCTGTCACAAGTACCGGCAGTAACAGGGGTGTATGTCAAGGGTGTGACGTCATAAGGGTGAGGCGCTGTCATAAGGAACTCGAGGGTGAAGTGTCACGGATGATACGATGACCCTTTCCGGATCCTCACACCCTTAACAAAACAAGGTTAAGCTTTCATTAGTCGAACATAACGAATTCGGAAATAATATTTTATTCTCTTCCCAGAATACTTTTTTAGCCAACATAAAATTTTTTTCGGTAAAAAAATAATGTTTTTTTCGGTTGAAGTAAAATGGAAACTCAATAAAATATAAAAAAATCATATAGTTTGGTTCTAAATGCCATATAGAACAAAACTGCATACTTAATTTGATTTATTTTTGTATTTGGTGCCTATTTTACTTCAACCACTAAATTGACTAACTTTAATAAAAAAAACGTTGTTCGTAGGAAAACACAGATGTCTTAACAGAATAAACTCCAAAAGATATAAATCCTATATATGCTTTCAAATGGAAATCGATTAAATTATAAGTATGACTTTAATATAAATAAAACAAGAATACATATTTTTTTGGAAAGAGTACTAGAAAATGGCAGCGAGCTGCCAAAACCTGCAAAGCTAAAAATCAAGTGAAGTTAAACTAACTATGTATAATTAAGGAACATTATTGAATTTTCATTTTTTTTTCATTATAAACATACTATTTTTACAAAAGTACAAACATCTTTAATCGGTACTCAACTCACTTCAGTGCACAAATATTAAGGTTAATAAAGTAAGGAAGGTCTGAATTTGTAAGACGAGTAACCTCCGAATCGTATTTGTAAATATTTTAATAAAGTATTGTGAAAATATGATACAATGTTTCTCCAAAGTTATTTAAATGTAATATCATTACAAAAAGTGATAGCGATTTTGGAAGAAATATTACAATATGCTGAAAATAATTGATTATATGATGATTATGTGAAGTGATTTAAATATATTTTGATTTAAGGGGAAAATTATGTGATAGTAAGTGAAGAATCAAAGGATTATGTAGCTTGGTATTTTCTCTAACAAAATGTTTACAAAGCAGCAAACAAATCTTCTTAAATGAAGTTAAGGGAACTCTTCTACAAGTGAAATATTGCTTATGTTTGGTCCGTATGTATTGTTGAAAGCAATTTAATCTAAAAATATATTTATAAGTTTAATTTTAATATCACGTTTAAAAGAATTGTCTGAACGAAGTGGTTCGTCCAGAAAATTCTTAAATTTATTTTTCAATGCATTCAAGGATTCATCTTGACGATTCAAGTAGTAAATAGTTAAATGATTTTACTGAAATCTCTTGATGGAAGTTCATTTTAAATAATAATTAAATAAAACGATGTTTTTTAACTACTTCCACTTTTGTCTTTATTTAGACAGCGACCGGTTTCGCCAGGCTCGCTGGCATCGACAGACTGGGTCCAGGGACTGTCTATGCCAGCGAGCCTGGGGAAACCGGTCGCTGTCTAAATAAAGACAAAAGTGGAAGTAGTTAAAAAACATCGTTTTATTTAATTATTAGTAAATAGTTATTTCTTAATGTGCAAATGCAAGTATTTGATGATGCCTAAATAGGCGAAAAATGTAATAATCACGAAAAATAATAAATTTTCTACTAAACCCACGTTTTATTTCGTATTTATTATTTTAATATAGGGAAAATACTTAAAGTTGTCATTTCAAACAAAAACCTATCCAAAAAAGCTAGAATGGCAGTGAGCAATGGTGTTTTTCTACCGACCCTTATGCATGGAAGCGAAGCATGGAACTGGCAAAAGAAGGATGAAAGTAGAATAAATGCAGTAGAAATGAGATCTCTTAGACAAATGTGTAGATACTCTGTGTATGATAGAGTGTCGAATGAAAATACGAAAAGATAAATATCTCGTATAAGAAGTGAATGCGGTGCGAATGGTGGTGTTATGAACAAAATAATGAAAGGATCATTAAGATGGTTTGGACGTATGGAAAGAATGAATGAAGAAAAAATGGTAAAAAATTATATATGTTAACGATGTAAATGGAACCAGAAATAGAGGAAGGCCGAGGAAAATGTGGCACGATCACAAAAATCAAATATTGACTGTCAGCCATGTGAAGAGTCAGAGAAATCGACGCGCGTGCATTACACGATGTATGAATGTTGAGGAAACGAGAGAAATGTCAGGAAAGAAAAGTGTGGCAGTCCATTCTTTCTGGCTACCCCTTCGGAGAGACGGAGTGATGGTTAGTTAGTTATTTAGTTAGAAAATACGATTGTGCAAGAAATAAGAATGTTACAATTGTACATATAAAATAAAATATTTGGTATAAATCCGACAGTGAATTTGTTAATTCATCATTGTAACCGCCTTCCTCGAATTATTTTGTAAAGGATTTGTTGAGAAAATTGCAGTCTCCATCATAAGGTTAAGTGGTACATGTATGACGGATTCATAGTTACTCCATGAAAGTTGATTACACGTACTTTGACAATTCCAAGAAAAAAAAAGTTATATTTGCATGTCGTTTTATTTTGAGATGGACGTCATATTTTTGTGGTAGCACTTATGAAAACTAATATTCAACAACAACAACAAACCATCACGCCGTTTCCCCGCAGGTGTAGGTAGAGAGAATGGACCGCCACATTACTCTATCCTGACATACCTCACTAGATTCTTTCACATTCATACGAGTCATACACGCTCGTCGATTCTTCCAGTTTATGACATGACCTATCTTAAAATTTTGATTAATTTGGTCATGCCATGTTTTCCTCGGTCTACCTCGACTTCGTACTCCATTTACATCGTTAACGTATACTTTTTACACCCCTATTTCTTCACCCATGCGCTCCATATGTCCGAACCAACGCAGCGATCCTTTCGTTATTTTGTTCATAATACCTTCTTTCGCTCTCCATTCCTTTCTAATATCAGCATTTGAGATTCTGCCGTACATCGTTCTACCACACATACGTCTTAGGGACCTCATTTCTACCGCATTTATTCTGCTCTCATCTTTCTTCTGCCAGTTCCATGCTTCGCTTCCATACATGAAGGTTGGGACCAGAACTCTATTGTGAATTAATATTCCATTCTCAAATTCATCTATCAATAAACCTACCAACAAGTTCGTCTCCCCGAAGGAGTGGGCAGATATAATGGACCACTACACTGTTATTTTCTGATATATTTCTCTCGATTCCTCAACATACACATATCAAGTCATGCACGCACATTGATTCTCCGACTCCTCACGTGGCCGACTTTTAATAATCGATTAGAATGTTTGCATACATGTTGCGCAATACATTTCAGGAATAGTATTTTTGTCATGTTAACCATTCAAATTCTAGAATAAAAATAGTATGTTTTACTTATAATATACAAATATAAATCAAAACACGTGAACGTTCTGATGCGATCGAAGCTACGAGAAACATTTCTCATTTTATGTGCTACTCTAACCTTAAATATAGGGAACTAAAATAACCATAAATATATAAAATTATACCTATATTAAAATTGTTACATGAAATTCAGTAAATTGTACTCACGTAATGTAAGATCCCAGCGAAACAAACTCAAATTATACCAAAACTGTAACTTTCTTTCTCGTCAAGGCTTAACAAGTTTTTTTTGCGGACATTCGTCACGAAATTTATAGCGTGTTTGCTGTTTTCTGTTTTTGGGAATAGTTAAACATTTTATCAAAAGATGGCAGTAAATTTAAATCGTGAACTCAATATGCGTCGTGGTAGGATTAAAGAGGTGGAATAATATATGACACTTTTCTGAATTCAGGTAATTATACCTATTTTTAAATGATCGATATTTGTACGAATATATTTTTATTAAACAAATGAAGCTTCTGTGGATGAATATGTTAAACATAAAACGTATTTCAGTGTTTAGTCATAAAATATAATATTTTAGGACTGAAAAAAAAATAAAACATGCAAAATATTAAGAAAATTATATCGTTGTAATATTTTCAAAAAGTTATGAAGATCCACCTCTACTGAATTTTGAAAAACTGACAGCATCCACCGGGTGGTGACTCTAAAATGGCAATGGGCAGGTCATGTAGCCAGACGATGAAAAGTGGACAAGAAGACTGCTAACTTGGAGACCGTGGATGCCAAAAAGAAGTGCAGGGCGACCGCAACTACGGTGGAAGGATGATCTGAACAGATACGTCGGAATAATTTGGATGCAGTCTGCACTGGACAGAGTGACATGGAAGTGAATGGAGGAGGCATTTGTCCAGGAGTGGACGGGAATAGGCTGAGGATGAAGAAGAAGACATATTATGTGGTTAGAGAGACTACAACTATTCAAATATTGTATGCTCCAGGATCATGAGGGTGATTGAAAATGCCTAACCAGCGACGTGTGATATCGAAAGGTTAAAAGCAAAAACCATCGGAGAGATATATAGAAGTCTTCTCCTTCTTCTTCCTCTTATTTTAGGTCTTACGATATGTTTATACACGATATTTCTTACTGTGATGAATACGTCCAGTCTTCCTTCCATCTCTTTGGATTATATTCAACGAACATTTCAGACTATATATTGTCAATCTACCTTAATTATCATCGCTAGTGGCCAGTCTCTAGGGTACTCGAGGCTTTATACTCCATGAAATCAGTCGTGATTGGTTTCCAACTAATTGATATTGCAGGGAGCGTTGGTGCTAAATTTATCAATGGAAAACTAATAACAGGCGATCTCTGATACCTGGTAATTAAACTCTAAATTCCGGACAATTGGATGTACTTTAATCAAATAATTATTATAATTAAATAACAATTAACTTATATTCTAAAAAAGGTGATTTTGAAATGCAAGTTAAATAAATAGATTTTGATACTTAACATAAAATAAAGATTTCTAATTCATTTTATCTTAATTGATATTTTTATACAGAAAATACTTCTTATAACTGGAATTTATCCAAGAAAATAAATGGCACATTAAGATAAATTAAAATTAACTTTGATAGCGGAATTTTGATGAATGTTCATTTTGTTGATAAATCATTGCATATATCTATTAATTAAAACTTAGGTAAAATAATTAATAGTGGTAAGGAAAGTATCTCCGTGTGTGATATTACTATAACTATATCACATGGCGCCTCGCCATGTTGGCCAAACTTTCCAGCATAATGATAAGAAAATAAGAGAGATATGGTACTTTTTATGGCCATCCCTACAACCATTAACAACCATTGACACTTCCATTCATACGACATGGATTAAGACATTAATATTTAATAAAAAATTAGGATTGTTAACCAAATTATTTATTGATACAAATATAAAATTTAATTCATCAATGAATGACATGGAAATATATATACCGTAACTAACTAACTAACTAACCATCACGCTGTCTCCCCAAAAGGGTAGGCCGAAAGAATTGACTGTCACACTTTAACAGATGAGGCACTCCATCCTTCTCTTTTCGCCCCGCGGGAGACGCGGTGTGATGGGTTACGAACCTCATCGCCACCAATAGGCATCTCCCGCGCACACTTCGATAGTCTAACACCCACAAAATAAATCTAAAACAAATAATATAAAATACAATAATATAAAATAAAATAACACAATAAAAATAATTTAACACAAAATGTTGTTTTTAGATGGTGCACATAATAACTTAATTAATTCATGTTCCACGTATCCAGCGTATTTTTTAATATTCAATAGTTGTATTTTAGTTAATCAATATGAATGAAAACGTCTGTTTTCTAAAAGTACGAGTATTATTATAATTTTATGAGAATAACATGTTTCGTTTGTCTAAGGTATAACAAAATGTTTGATTATATCTTAGACATTAACATTATAAGATGCTATAGACAGGCGAAACATGTCTTTCACATAAAATATATTAAAACTTCTAAAAAACAGATGTTTTCATTCGAATCGATTATTGAATATGGAGTTTTATATTGTATCATTGTTGAAGAAACGATAAATATGTATTTTAGTCGTCTTAAATTTAAAATAAGAAAATATTTAAATGGCATAAAAGCAATAAGAGATGGTAATAATGTAACTTTGTTAGAAAACTTTTGACAAAAATAACGAACTACTAACTACGTTTCTCGGGGACTTGATAAAAAAACGTAATTTAAAAAAAAAGTGCGATGTAATAATACAGTTAGCAAAGGGAAAGTTTCGGAAGACGGTCAAGAAGTTTGTTTATTACAACACGAACAAGGAATTTTAAGAGAAATGTTTTACAAGAGCTCGGCACAAAAAAATCCAAAAAATTCAGTCCGTAATTTCTTGATCCGGTGGAAAATTCAGACGGTTTTGAATTATTAAGCGGCCTCCCCCGGCGGGGGAAATGTCGCAAAGAAAATGGGTTATTTAAACAAGAATACAGCCGTGCAGAACTCGCGGACTAATGATATTCATATTTAAACAATTTCCTCTTTCATCTTGACTCGTGCGCAGTTTCATTGTACGGAACTTTCCGGTTCACTCCGATGTGCCGAGATTCATAATTCAATAAGGGTCTTATTCAGTTTCGGATTAAAAGCTTTGATTCCTATGCGCCGCGGCTTAAGAAGGTTCCGTCGTGAGCACACATATTCAAGACACATTGTTCAGCTTTTCTACAATCCCTTAAGGCATTCTTATAAGCCGTTTAGTTACATTTTACTAAAGAACTGTGAATTGTTTATTTTATAAACCAAATTATTATTATTATTCTTTTGTCGAATCGCTCTTTACGTCATTACAGAGCGAGCCAAATCGGTGTAAAGTATAATCTTGATTCTTATGACATGTAATAGGTAGTTAAACTTTCCAAGTTTTATCTTCTTCTTTCGGTACCGTGTCAGGTCCCCCCAACGTTGGCGATCACTGCAGCAAAGGCATCTCTATCCTGCGCCACTTGGAACAGGTTCTGAACTCTTGTTATTCCTGTCCACTCTTTGATGTTCCGCAGCCAGGACACCTTCCTTCTGCAATCTCCCGGACGTCTCTCCACTTTACCCATTAATATTAGTCGAAGGAGGTGGTATTTTTCTCTCCTAAGCACATGACTCAAGTTTTATCGTCACTTGACAATCACATTGCCCGGGACCTTCGGTGTGGTAGTCGTAGCATTAACCACTCGGCCACGAAGGTCGTCAAATACGTGTCACGATCAAATCAATCAAATATTAAATGTCGGTCACGTGAGTGATAAACAGACGTGCATGTAGGTATGTCAAATTCAGAAGCTAGGGAATTATGCCAGAAAACAAAAATGTCTTTCGGGGAGACGGCGACGTGATGGTCAGTTACTTTCTTTAAAACAAATATTTTAATTACATTTGAATTTAATCTAATTCAGATATGTATAATAAATACGCAAGAATTAATTGTAAATTAAACACCAACTAACTAACTATCCATCACGCCGTCTCAGTTAAAGGGTAAGCAAAAAGAATGGACTGCTACACTGTTATATCCTAACATACTTCTCTCGCTTCCTCAATATTCATACCCGGTATTCATTCATTCAAGGTACATTGTGTCAACAATATTTTAATATTTGAAAACCAAAAAAACTATTATACAAACATACTTAAAAAAAAAACAATTTCACCAGTATAAGAAAAGTTAATATTTTAAAATTTCTTAATATCCGACAAGAATATTAAGTAATTTTATATTACAAGGAATATTTTTATAAATATGCATGGTAGTTATCCGTGGCTCTATCCCACGTCATTTATTTTAGGAATGCTTGGAACCAATTCTTTACAGCTTCGAAGAGATGAGCATCTCATTACCCATTTTTTTAAAATTAATCAGGGGATATTTCAAGAACTCGGCCGTGCTAGAGGGTGTTGGTCTTTTTGTCCCTGATAGATTTCTCCGACAGTGATAGCATATATTATTTTATCTATCGGCCACCAGAAGTAATCTGCCTTTGGTGAGACCGGTGGGAAGAGCAATTAGTCTGCTGAACGCGGTCTCCTCGGAAATCGACGACTTTCATATTAGTGAAGGTACGTTCAGGGGACAAATACTCTTGACTTTAGAAATTATCTTGTCTCTCTAATATCTTATTATCTCTAATGCTTTCCTGGTATTGTGTTGTATTTTCATAATATGTAACCTGTACTCAATAGATGCCTTAAACATTTTGCTGTTTGTAATGTCATTTGAATTAATAAACTGATTTGATTTGATTTTTCTTAAAACAATTTTGTAAACTAAATATTCAAATAAAAACGTGGTCGGATAGGTTAAATACTTAAATAGTATAGACTCAACAATATTTTGTTTACTTACTAGTTAATTTTTTTTGCAAATTATAAATTAATTCAAAACTTACGTGTAACGGCAGATTGAAATTGAAATATGTGTTTAGTAATTAAATCGACACAGGTATTGATATCAAAAAATAATCATTTTTTAATATGTTTTAGTAAATTTTGGATGGAAACAGAAAACGTAGGCGGTTAAATGCATGTATTTAACACTCATTCAACGTGTAATGTTACCAAATTAATTGAACGATTCATTGAAATACCCATAGAACTGTGTAGACAGACGTCAAACAAAGACCCAGAAGAATTCATGAATTTGTCCTGTAAAATTATAATTTCACGGAGATGTTTGATTTAATGAGACTTCTGAAGTTCCTTCATAATATTTATGTATTCAAATTTATACATCACAAGCGAGAATTGTGATATCAGTTCCTTGGTATATTTTTTCTCTTGCGAAACGTGTGCTCTAACGAACGGCAAAATTATTTTTCTTTGATGTTAAAAAAAAAAAACTTTTTGTATAAAGTTAAATAACTCTTTGTGATAGCATATACGAGTATGTCATAACAGAAATATAAAGTAAACGCCAAGAGCTAATAATGATGTAAGAAATAATAGATCTAAACAACATTTTTAAGGATAAATAAAAATTGATAATATTTATAGTGGGTGGGTGTATTTTTTTAATGGAAGGTCGCGTTACATAAAATGAAACTTTTTAGTATACAATTAATTCGAATAAAAAACGCCTGTTTTGTAATGCCCTGTTTTGCATGTCTTAAGCATAATCAATTGAGTAGACAGGCGAAACATGTCATTCACATAGAATATAACAAGACTTCTAGAAAACGACCTAACTAATCATGACGCCGTCTCCCAAGGGGTGGGAAAAAATAATGAACTGCCACTCTTTTCTTTACTGACATACTTCTCAAGTTTCCTCAACATATCGTGTCATGCAAGCACGTAGATTTTTCTTCACTCCTCAGGTGGCTGACATTCAATATTTGATTTATTCGATCATGCCACGTTTTCCACGATCTTTCTCTATTTCTAGTTTCATTTACATCGTGAACATATCATTTTTTACCATTCTTTTTCCATTCATTATTTGTAAGTGTCCAAGCCACCTTTTTATCAAGCCATCATTTTATTATTTTGTTTATAACACCATCATTCGCACCGCATTAACTTCTTATATTTTCTTTTGACACTCTATCACACACAGAGCATCTATTTACACATTCGTCTAAGAGATATCATTTCATCTGCATTTATATTACTTTCATCCTTATTTTGCAAGTTCCACGCTACATGACATATTTTAATGAAGCTATAAAACCTTTTTATTTTAAACTTTTAAATTGAATGACTTTGTTTTATGTATCTCAATTGTATTTTATTTTACGCGACAGCTGTTTCGTTTCGATATCAAATATGATATATTATTGTAATACCCGATGATGTCAACATAGGTTGACAAAACAGCTGTCGCGTAAAATAAAATACAATTGTGATGCATAAAACAAAGTTATTTAATTTAACAGTTTAAAATGTTAATGTATTAGAGTGTTTCGGCTAAAACGGTGGCCTTTTTATTTTATTTGTTTACTGCTCAATTGTACGATATTATTTGTTTACTGCTCAATTGTACGATATTATTTGTTTACTGCTCAATTGTACGATACTCAATTGTGCAATATTGTGGTGAACTGGTACTATCTGTCTGAGCTCGTTTATTTATTTATTTTTACTACTAATGAACACAGTCGCACAATGGGGGTTAAATATATAGGAAGAGGTATGCCAGGATAGAAAAGTGTGGCGCCCTTTCGAAAAACGGTGTTCTGGTTATTAAATTAGTTAGTTCTTATTTATGCAGATGAATGAATTATAACGCTATTATATAAACGAAAAGGAATGAGAAGAAAGAGAACTAGTCCGCTTTTAACTACACAAATCACTCGGAGATATAAACACGAAGTAAATGTGACGCGAAGTATCGCATTAATTAATCCGGACTGAAGCGGATACTAATTCCGTTGAGGTACCGAGCGCTTCAAAAACACACTTAATATCATTTATGACTCAGTTTTACCTTGCGATGTGTGCTTACCACGTTGAATTCTATTTCTCATTGAAAACGCCCACCTCGTACAAATTTTACACGTGGAGATTACGTGCATAAATTATGACAAACTTTTGTTTGTATAAAAATACAAAAAGCTGTATTTATTCAAAACTATCTTTTATATATAATACTAACATTTATTGTGGATTTGTTCAATGTTGTCGTGATTTATAATGTGATTAGAAATTTTTGTTTTCAGATGTGACATGTAAAAAAAGTAAATTTATTTTTATATAAAAATTTTAGTGTGTTAGAAATTTAATATGGAAATAAATAATCAATTCCATATTTTGCTTAAATTTCTAATTACGTATTTGATTGATTAATGCATCTTTCAATTGAATTTATTCGTAAAATTGTCACATTTTGGGCATATATTACAAGTAATTAATTTGAGATTTTTAGAATCAGGCTAGTTATGGTGGAAAGATGTAGACTGCAGACGAAAGATGGAGACTGCGATGATCTCCGAAAAGTCGGTCGAGTAAAACAAATTAAATGCATATATCCAAGATTTCAAGAAACTGCCAACCGTGAAAATGTACGCACCATAGCAATTTTATTCAGCAATTTGATTGCGATACCCACTGTCATCATTAGAAGCAGGTTGGATCCGCATGATAGTAAATATAATCATAAATGTTATCAAATGTTTTTACTGAAATCTCTGGAAAATGGAAGTTCATTTTAAATAATATTTAAATAAAATGATGTTTTTTTTAACACTTTCACTTTTGTCATAATTTTGACAGTGAGCCTGACGAAACCGGTCGCTGTCGAAATATAAACTAATGTGGAACTTTAAAAAAAATATCGTTTTATTTAAATATAACATAAAAGTTATCGTTGTCTTCGGGTGGTATTAGTAAATGAATCGAAACATTTGAATACTAAAGAATTGAAACACTGTTTTCCACTTTTGAGTTTTTTTCTCGACATGTTTCAAAGGTTTTACACATTCCTCATTGGGAGAGCAATATAAACTTTTTATATCGTTTTACAACTAAAAATAAATTAAATTCATCATTCTACAGCGTTACACCCTTAAGTTTATCAACATTTTGAATATTCGAATTCATTGAATGTTCGAATCAGAATTTTTAAAAAGTAATCAATTAACACATTTTATTGGATTGGTTAAAGTTTGTTGAGAATCGTTGGTAATGTATATTATGTGCAAAGAGTTGAATTTCTCTCTCTTTGTCGTACAATTGAATCTATGTATTATATATGAATGCCTCCTAAAGTGCCGCGCATTCAATATAGCCATGACTCAAATTTCAGCCGAAGCAAGAGGAAACCATCCTTATTTATGAAGGAAGTTGCATATTCCGTTTCTCCGTGAAATACCTTGCATTGAAAATTTTATTCCACACGCTACATTAGCCTCTGAAGTTTAAATATCTCAACTGTATGTGTTAACTGAAGTGGTATAGAGTAAATTTAGTATAAATAATGAAAATATATTTTTAACATAAATAACTTTCATTCTGATATTTATCGAGGGCCTATTGAAATACATGCACAAACATTAATATTTATATAATTTAAAAATGAATGTTTGTGTTTGTGATTAGTTAAAACATTGTACAGTTATTGTTGGTACAATATTAACACGTTGACTGCGTAGCACTGACTGGTACAATGGTAAGGGGAGAACTGAAACGGTATACCCCGATCCATATCAGGTCCTATCCTACCTTTACCTGACGGCTTAACTCCCTTCTATTTAGTTAAAACCTAACGGTATATGGTATATCTTTTGGCAGGGGCCCCCGTTTCGGTTCTCTTCTTACCACTGTTCCAGTCAGTGGTCCATAATCAACGAATTAACTGACATCCTTTGTAGCTGATAAAGTATTGAAAAATAATGTAAAGAGGCATTGAGACGCATGCCGGGTTTTTTTTCTATAAAAAAAACTTCTTCCGTATTGTGGTATCCATATGAAGATTCATGGGTAAAGGGGTATTTTTTTACAACAGAATTACTTATGATATCGATTTTTTCATATAAAAATATTTTTGTGTTTAATAGAATTTAACAAAACAACTAGCTAACTAACCATCACGCCGTCTCCCCGAAGTGGTAGGCAGCAAGAATGGACTGCCACACTTTAAGCAATGCGACACTCCACCCTACTCTTTTCGCCCCCGCGGGGGACGCGGTGAGATGGGTTAAAAATTCTAAACTTAGTTAGTTTGGAATTTAACAATTTATTAAAATAATTGTTATGTTGATTGGTATAAATGAGTTATGAAATTAATTTCACTTACTAAGCAAAACGTCGTTTCCCAAAGGAGTAGTCTTTTATCCTGATGTTTCTCTCGCAGCACATATACAGTAAGTCACTCATGCTCACATAACCGATATTTAAAATTTGATTTATTTTATGGTTGCACGCTTTCCTTGGGTTTTCGGAATTTCACACTCCGTTTAGATTCACATACATATTCATAAAGCGCACTCTTTATCAATTTTTTCTCGTCAAGTAATGAAAATAGTAAAGTAAGTGATTTGGAAATCACTTGAATTACATTGCCATACTTATATTCATGTTTATATTCATATAGAATTATTAAATATACACTAAAAAATACGAAAAATAGATTGCTCCTTATTCATGGAAGTAAATTTTGTTGCCTCTCATTAACTGGGTATTCGTTTAAAATGTTAGAGCACTTGAAGTATCTGCTTCGTTATTCCACTAGAAAACATAGATACTTATCTCAAATTTGGATTTTAATGATGCCTAATAAATATTTGGAAAATTCGTGATTTTTTTTTATAAAATGCACTGCATGGTTTTAACAATGTTTTCCCGATTTAAATTCGATTCTATAAAATTAATATTTTATTCACGTTTCCAGCGTCTAATGTTTAATACAAAATTGTTAAATTGAGCTATTGTAACACCTGATGATGTCAACATAGGTTGACGAAATAGCTGTCGCAAAAAATACAAAAACAATTGTAATACAAAAAAACGAAGTTTTTTAATTTAACAGTTTATAATGTTGAAGTATCATAGTGTTTCGGCCAAAACAATAGACTATTTAATCTCATTTTGAGTCATTTATTCATCTTACATACTCGTATGGTCTTGCGACCATGATCGAAGTAAAAAAAATGTATCTCATACTTTCTGCCAATCTCTCCAGTAAAACGGCGTTTATGATTTGTTAGTCAATGATGCTATGATTCTTCTTCTTCTTCTTTTTGTCTTGTCCCCCCTCCGTGGTGCATAAAGCCTCAAGGAACCTTCTCCACCCGACCCTATCGCAAGCCTGATGCCTAACATCATCCCAAGTGAGGCCTGCTGCTTTAACCTCGTGCTGCAGGGCTTTTCTCCAGGTAGCTCTAGGTCTGCCTTGCTTCCTCTTTACCCCATAGGGGACTAGTCTAGTGCGCCCTGACGATACAGGCTCAATATTCAAGATCTATTGGCCCCAAACAGTGTCAAATACCGTTCTATGGATCATGGTAGGCAAAAAGCCAATTACAGAATATAGTCGATAGACGCAAATGGCAGTGGACCGATCACACTCTGAGACGGAACCCAATGATGCTATGCAATTCGTTAAAATATTTGTTGATTCCATTCTTGTGCAGAACAACAATAACACCTCAAAGACGCGTCTTAATACTTGTGTAACAGTCCCACGAGGCACTAAAGGAGTCGGAAGTCGTTGCGTTTATTTATTTCAGTTAAGTTTTGCTACTAAACCGTGTTATGGGGATGAAAATTAAATTTCTTAACATCTGGGACAAAGCTGAGATTGGTTGTAAACCTCGGCGCAGTAATAATCATTTCCCGGCCACCGCGATCGTTATATTTTATGGTCGCACCACTCACTGTCAGGATCCCGTCTTCTGGAAAAATACTTTTATTACAACTTAAAAAACGGACACTCTTTCAGTGTCGCTCCGATGGAAAATAACGTATTTCGTGTGAAAACTTTCTTAGAAATCGCTTTTCTAGAGAGCTTACAATGATACACTAAACAAATTCCAAATAAGAAATATTTTTATTTTTTTGAATGTATACATATACTTGTATACGAATACTGGATTTCACCCATTGCGGGTTATCAATTTTTATGATTTAATTGTATCTCAATAGAGACAAAGATGCAAATTGGGAACTGAATATGGTTGATCAAGGTGTTTACAGGACTTATGACCTGTCATTGGTTGGGTTAAGTGCACACTTTATGTAATTACAACATTCCCCATTCCACCTTTGTTATGACCATGTCTGACAAATTTTTAGAAGTTGTATTGTATATGTTAAAGTTCAACGCCAGAATTCACATGTCAGTTTCAATGCGCCATCTATGAAGACTTTGATTATATATGTTAATCTCTAAGATTAATCTACATACTAACGCCATCTATGAAGATTTATGTTAAATCTTCATAGATGGCGTTAGTATGTAGATTATATATAAATATTTTAATTTTATTTTGACAAAAAAAATATTGGTATTATTCAAGGGCATTACTAAATGTCAATGTCAGCTGAAAGAGAATTAAAATTTGATGAAATACAAAATATATATTAAAAAAAACATTTGAGTTATTGTATTTGATCTAAGAGAATGAAGCATTTCATCTGTGATGGGATATTATTAAAAATAATTTTAAACGCTTTGATCTTTTATTTTACATAACTATATTTTGTTTTATCGAACCAACCGGTTTCGCTCCCACCGGAGTATCGTTAGGGTTAAAAAAACAAACTATAGTTTGTGAAAAATTTCGACAGGAGGTAAACTGGTTGGTTCGAAAAAACAAAATAAAGTAATGTAAAAACAAAGAACACAAGTGTTTTAAATTATTTGTAAGAAAACATACTATACATATATGATAGGCTGGCTTAAAAGGCGTTGAGAATCTCGAGGTTTTGAGTTAAAAGGGATAGAAAAGTCTACTCTCAAGTAATATTCATTGTTGGAGGGACCTGACGATGTAGAAGTGGAAAACAAGGATCTTAATGGATGGCGCTAGTGTAGATTGAAATAAACAAAAGAGAAGGGTTTCTCAACATGGTGGCATATATACATCTTCCAAATATTTTTCAGACGTGGTGGTCATAAGAAGGGCGGAATGGGGAATGTTGTTAACATAAAGCGATCGCTTAGTCCTGTAAGCGCCTCGACCACCATATTCTGTTTCCAAAAAACAATTTACATCTTCGTACCTATTGAGATACAATTAATCCTTAAAAATGACTAACCCGCAATGGGTTACATCCAGTATTTGTCTACAAGAATTTGTATACATTCAAAATGTTGTGAAAAGAAGAAGGTTTAAAAGTTAAAGAGATATATGAAATAATCTAAAACAAATATTTGTATCAAAATAATTTTAAAAAGTTGTACAAAACTGAAGCGGTTATCTATTAAAATATTCGTGTTGTACTAATCCAGGGATCGTCACAAAAGCGTAATAAACATAATTATAATTCATACAGGGATGACATTTAATTCCAATAATTACGGAACGTGGTAGGAATTCGCGGGAGAAAATGTATTTAAAATATTTTAATTGCACTTTGTATGGCGATAAGATTTTTTTTATTATACCCTAGCCATGGTATAATAAAAAAGCCGCCCAGTTTCACCAAGCAAGGCTTGCATTGCGTGCTACCAAAACACATTATTCTGATAGAGCCCGCGGTATAAATATTACCTGTTCACAAGCGACATTTTTTTTTTAATATCACGCACGCCCACGGCTAATTCTGAAATATGGACATGGATAAATGAAACGGAAAAACCCGTACTAAAAACGAGGCCATGGAAACTAACATATTACCGTGCACGTAATAATTATTTTATAACAAAGTACTCATACATGTTGAGGAAAACTTACGTATTTTAAAAGTTTTATTTTATTTAATGGAAGAGACATGTTTCACTAATTTAAGGTTTTTGGATATTATCCTTAATTCATCATCGGTTGTCCCTCGTGTCCGAGGAAGACTGTCCTTCACGGTTGTGGGTCTGCATGTGACTGAAGAGCTCAATCCTGGACCCACATATTCTGGGGCATCTGGGGCAGGGTAAGGTGCTTGTAATGGAGCCGTCACCGTCTCTCAGTGGAGTCTCCTTTTTCCTCCTCCTCCTCTCTGCGACGTCGTCTCTGCGCTGTGCTTCAAAGTCTTGTGTGCTTTTATGTACTGCTGTTTTCCACCTAGGTCTGTCCTCTGCAGTATTTTCCCAGCAATCACAGTCGATGCCAGTCATTTGTAGGTTTCGTTTAAGGGAGTCCTTAAAGCGTTTCTTCTGGCCACCATGTGAGCGTTTCCCTTGGGTAAGCTGAGAGTAAATATTCTTGCTTGGGAGTCTTATGGGAGTACGTAATTATTTATTTATTGTATTAATTATGGGTAACATACGGCGATTTTAATACATATACTATATTATTATTATAAAATTTTAAAAGTTAAAGGCGTTTTTCTTAAACTAGCTGCCTATTGCACTATCTTACTTTGACTATGGACGACTCTTAGGGGTACTACAATCCTGCAAAATCTCACCCCGAAGTCAATTTCATAAGTCGTATCCTCCCCTTGTAAGACAAATTGAAGTGTATCTAAATATTTAAAAATAATAATCGCAGTGGAAAAAAAGGTAATTTAATATTTAGGTCTCATCTACGCCAAAAGGTTGCTCCGATCATTTTTATGAAATTTCACTCGTTCTCGAAAATTATAAACAATTCAATTTGGTTATGATAAAAGTTTGACTAATTTCATTATTAAAATGTGATTATGTTCAGAGATTAAAGAGCGTGCGTGCGTGTCACGATGTAAATATAAAGACGAACCTAGAGAGGTCTGTCAGGATATAATAGTATGGCTGACCACCTTATATAAGTCAATTTCCTGAACAGCGTGATTGTTAATTATTTAAACAATTTCTGATAAATTTATTTGTTTAGTTTTGGGCATAAATTATCTTTCGATATCATGGGAGCGCTTAGACAAAAAATAAATAAAAATATAATAAATAACTACGATACTTTTATTACATGCTACTCAATGTGAGTGATGGTGAGTTGCATTTAACAAATAGAGTAATAAAACTCCATTCTTTTACATCAGATGTCACTGGACACAGTTGTCACAAACACGAAATATCAGTTTCATTTTTTTCCCGTATCATATATGCGCTGCAGTGAATTCAACGAATGGCTAAACTTATCAATGTTGACGGTAGAATAAAACGAGAAAATAAAATATCATTCAATTTGTATCACAAAAACAACTATTCAATTCGCTCGGCCAATAAAGTCCATTTTTTGAAAAGGTTTTTATGTTCATCAATTAACATTAACTTATTGAACGCTAAGGCATTAACACTGTGGGATTCCATAGTTTTATACTTAGAAAATTGAAAAAAATTGTTTAATCCACGATTTAATGAAAAAATATTAAAAAAACACGACATGTTTCGGAGAATACCTCCATCTTCAGGTGTAAAAATAAAATAAAAAACTAAACAATGAAAGACTAATAAAAAAAGCATTTAAAATTCGATACAATAATTCAAATTTAAAAATTAACCTGTGCTATTTGTTATAAGTAGGTACTTACAATTATTTTTTAACAGTAAGAAGTAATAAATATTATTAAATAATAATAATACATGATGATAATATAAAAAAATAATAAAAAAACATACATTTGAGACGACATAATTTATATAGAAATTAATAAATGATTAATTTGCATTTGATATATTTTTACACATAAAGATGGAGGTATCCTCCGAAACATGTCGTGTTTTTTTAATATTTTTTATTAAATAGTAAACAGAGTTTTTTAAATTTCCTAAGAATAGTTGAAATTCTACAAAATAAACTTTGTTGATGTATCATTTCTATTTGAAATGGTAAGAAACTTGTGAGTTGAAAGATATATAGGTATATATTTATTACTGCACCACGTATACTTTGAACATCGTCATTTGGTAGGTGAAGTAGTGAAATTTTACTGCTGCTGCATTTTGTTTTGGAAATAGTTTTGAGGGACAATCGTATACGAAATGCGCTGCAGTGTTCCCGGAAATATGGGCACGAGATGGACGGCGATAAATTGCGGCGCATGCAATGTACGTCATATCCATCCTTTACGGCGCAGTAAATACCTCCTCCCTCCGCCGGTTTCTTAATGCATTCTATCCTATTTTGTTCGTAGTGGACAGCATCCCACAGGTTTAGTGGGCGCCGCGACGCCGAGCCGTAAATAACGGCGCTGCCCTCCCCACACCCGGTCCCGCGGCGGCGGGGGCGGATCGGCGGACAATAAAATGCCGTGCCGTAAAGCAATTCGGAACATTTTACTCTTCACCGCATTGCGAGATTGTCGGCATGTGATCCGTCGGTATTTAGGATATATAAAGAGACAGGTGTTTCAAAAACGAGCACCATCTTCAAAGGAGATACGATTATTTATGCTGATATCTTTGAAACGATTTGTACACGCGTAGGATGCTAAATCCATTGAGAAGAAATATTCTTTTTTCTTTACCTCATTACGTCATTCGGGGTTTATTTTTCTGTTAGTAAATACCACGATAAAATATGTCTGAACAAAAATTTTGTATGTCATTTGATTATATTAATTCTCGTTGTCAACTAATCGATATTGATTGTAACTTAATCGAGAAAAATATAACAGTAAAAGAAGCCAAAACCAAAATAAAATCCATTGTATTGAATATGAATCTTCTTGAATACCTGTAATACTAATATTTAAATTCAGTAAATTTTACAGATATATTTGAAGATTATTTTTGTATAGAATCATGTTTGCCGCCCCTGATCTGTATGTATATAAAGGACTAAGTTTACAGTAGTGTCACCAGTTTGTCGATGCCAGCGAGCCTGGCGAAACCGGTCGCTGTCGAAATAAAGACAAAAGTGGAAATAGTTAAAAAAAACATCGTTTTATTTAATTTACTGTTTTACTCGAACATAGTTTCGATTAATTTCCTTCATCTTGTTATTCGATCACATATCGTCAGCCAAGAAGTCTGCCAGCTAGACTGCACTGCTAGACGCCTGAACCAGATCTTATCCGTGCATGTCACAGAGCAGCAAATGCACTTTTTTATGCGCAGCATGTATTGCACCATGTCACAAATCTAGAGAGTCGTACCACCCCAAAGGATTCCCCATTGGGAATCGAACCCGAAACCGTCAGCCAGGATTCGGTGTGGCAGTCAACGCATTTACCATTCGGCCACGAAGGTTGCCAATACAATATGTAGTATATATATTATAATATAGCACATACGAACGTAAATATAAAAATGAATTTCAATAAGAGTTCAAGAGGAATGAGGGTAACATTCAACCCTTAATGGATCAAAATAATTCACTGACCGTTTATCAATCCGACACATTTATGTGAGCCTTGCCCTTTAAGTGAAAAAAACGAGTTTAATTCAAATTTCATTCTTTCTCTAGATGTGAAATAACCCGAAAAGTACCGATTTATCTCCTGACCCTCGCGGCTCCACCTCTGACCCTAACGACTCCGCTGCGGACTGGTCTAACGGATAACGAATAGCGGGGGAGATGTAACGAAAATAAAAACTCATCACAACGAAATAACGAAGAATTTTTCAATCTATTCTGCACATTGAATGGGTAACAATTTAGTGGCAAGCTTAGTTATGTTTATTTCGGTAAATTCATTTGATTATCTCAAAAATAAACTAGTTTTTATCGTTCTCCCGATAATGTGGGTAAAAATCCGTCATGTTGAGCAAAAAATAATATATTGTTAAAATTGGAACCTTTGTAACACCTTTAGTAAAATAATCTCATTGGTGGAGAAAATAGTGCTTTAAATCATAAAAATGTGAACGTCGAAGTTAATATTTTTTTTAAACGTAAACTTTAAACTCCGCCAGAGAATGATCAAATGCTATGTGTGTTTTGTTTTATTGTACGGGTGTGAAACTTGAACCTTGAAAATGAACAGACTGGAAGCATTTGAAATGTGGCTCCATCGCTGAATGCTCAGAGTTCCCTGGACAGACATGGTTACCAATACCGAAGTCCTGAGGCGAGCTTGAGTTGACAGGGTATTGTTATCAACTATCAAGGTTCGAAATATCTCACATCTGGGTTATATACTGCGTGGGGAAAAGTACCACATTCTCCAACTGATATTGGAGGGGAAATTGAGGGACGCCGAGGGCGCGGAAGGAGACAAATATCCTGGCTGCGAAACGTGAGGGAGTGGACCTCCATCCGAAGTGTGGATGAGCTGTTCCGAGCGGCGCAGGACAGGGACAGGTTTGCCGAGGTAATCGCCAACGTTGGGGGGACCCAACAGGGCACTTGAAGAAGAAGAAACTTTTTTTCTTATTTCTACTTATTTTCAAAGAATTGTATACAAAAACAGTTCCACAATCGAAGAATATTTTAATTTTTATTAAAATATTAACACAAACATATTTTGCGACACAAAAGCCCGTCTTCAGAAGAAGAAATAAAATTCCTTGAAAATAAGTAGTGATAAAAGTTAGTAGACCGAATTGTCATTTTTTGTGTTATGTAAGAATAAATCTCCCACAAGCACAAAGCCGAGGTCAGCATTACAGCAATTACAGTTGGAATTTCTTATAAAAATGTTCAAATAATGATAATAGTTCCCTTTTTATGGGACGAAGTTGGTAAATAATCAATGCGGGTGTTCAAACAAACATTAATTGATACGCACAACACTATCGGCTTCCACCCGACAGTGCGGCCTGCAAGGATAGGAGTTTTATTGCTTTTATTTTGTGTTTTTCTTTCAGAATCGTTCACGCATATCACGTAACGTATCCTAAGAGGGATCCAAAACTACCAGAAACCGCAATTACAGCCCTTTTCTAGGACGTGATCGCATTTGCTTAGTCTATAGAGGGCACTTTATGAAATTTTAATTCTTTTGCCTGACCCCGCCATGCCATACAACTCCCGAGTGAGTAATAACGCCAAGTTTTTTTTACAATGTCCGAATACACGAATAAGAGCATCTCTTATGATAGTCCAAAACGTACGAAAAACGCACTCACTCCGGTTGGTACAGTTATTCAAATACTACTTCTTTTAGTTTGAAAATATTTTAATACGTAGTTTTGCCTCTTAAAAACTATCTTAAATGTAAACTATCTTAGAAAATTAATGTTTTACATTAATTAAACAGAAAAATTTATTTATCATGTATTTGATAAATTACATTGACATTGACAGAGAAGTTTCTGGCCAAAAATCGCAAACTTTTCTGTGCATTTGTCGACTTACAAAAAGCATATGATTACGTTAATAGAGAAAAGTTGTGGAAAATATTGTCTGAATATGGAATAAGTACAAAACTGATCACGGCCATTAAGTCGCTATACACGGAAAGCACTGCTAGTGTCAGAGTAAATGGAGATCTTACAGCCTGGTTTGATATCAATAAAGGTGTCAAACAAGGTTGCGTAATGTCTCCGTGGTTATTTAATCTGTATATGGACAATTGTATGAGAGAGCTGAAAGGGTTGGATGTAGGTGCCAAAATGAGCGGAGTGTCAGTAAGCTGTCTCTTGTATGCGGATGACGCTGTCCTACTTGCAGACAACGAGCATGAACTACAAGTCCTGGTGAATTGTATGTATGAGGTATGCATGCGAAATGATCTGATGATGAATGTTAACAAGTCCAAGGTAATGATTTTTGAAAAGGAAGAAACCACGACAGTCTGCAACATTAGCGTGAATGGTGAAAATTTGGAGCAAGTAGTTGAGTTCGTGTATTTAGGTAGTATGTTTACAAGAGATGGGAGAGTGGAGAGGGATATTGAAAGAAGGGTTGGGGCAGGCAACAAAGTGAATGGTGCACTTAAAGTTGTCATCGCAAACAAAAACCTATCCAAAAAAGCTAGAATGGCAGTGCACAATGGTGTTCTTCTACCGACCCTTATGTATGGAAGCGAAGCATGGAACTGGCAAAAGGAAGGATGAAAGTAGAATAATGCAGTAGAAATGAGATCTCTTAGACGAATGTGTGGATATTCTGTGTATGATAGAGTGTCGAATGAAAATATAAGAAGTGAATGCGGTGCGAATGATGGTGTCATGAACAAAATAATGAAAGGATCATTAAGATGGTTTGGACATATGGAAAGAATGAATGAAGAAAGAATGGTAAAAAAATTATATGTTAATGATGTAAATGGAACCAGAAATAGAGGAAGACCGAGGAAAACGTGGCACGATCAAATAAATCAAATATTGAATGTCGGCCATGTGAGGAGTCAGAGAAATCGACGCGCGTGCATGACACGATGTATGAATGTTGAGGAAGCGAGAGAAATATGTCAGGAAAGAAAGGTGTGGCAGTCCATTCTTTCTGCCTACCCCTTCGGGGAGACGGCGTGATGGTTAGTTAGTTAGTTAGTTAGTTTTTTGATAAATTACGTTTTTCTGTAGCTTCTTAGTAAAGCGCTCTTGAGATGAGTTACCCACAAAAACGGTGCTATAAAAATTAGCCTAATTCTTATTATCTTATTTCATTTGACATTTTAATGAATTTTGATTCTTGAGTTTAACGTCACAGCTGAAACCAGATTTGATGTATTAAAATTATTATCTAAAGGTTGCTATAGTGAAATAAACTTTAACATAAACGACAAGAAAAATATTCATGTTCCACTTTTATACGAGTTTTCCATTAAAGTATACCATTTGCATTGGATTATACACACAATTTAATTTAAAAAAATATTGATATTGAACAAGTATTAATCTTCTTCTGGTTGTAGAAGTAACATTGATCTATAGATTTATTAAACACACAAATAAATATGTATATTTATATCAGAGATTGCTATTGTCTTATCACTAGATAAACCAAGATTTGATATAAAATATATCCTTCGTGTTTTACTAACAACCTTATAGAATAATCAACCAACAAGCGGCGAAAATATTAAATATTTGAAATATAAATGATTTTAAAAGTTATTTTGATTCAATTTATAAATGCTAGGATTCTCTTAAGATAAGAAATAAGTTTAACCAGTTAATAATTATGGATTTTTTGTTGACTTCAGCTAACAATAAATCTTTCTCTTGTAAGACTGGGATATTATTTGATTCGTCAATTAGTTTAACCTTAAATCCGTTTTGAAAATATGTGAACATAATAAATAAAAAAAATTCTCAAGAATCATTTATTTAGGTTAAGGTTGCGTATAACTTTCAACAGAATCAAGGCGTTCCAAGAGGAATAAATAAAAAGAAACAAGTGTATTTGATTTTCCCTAGTTTTTCGGCCTCGTGTATTTTATCCGGTAAGGGATTGAGCTTCGAGTCTAAAGTAGCGCCCTGTATGCAAAACCTTAGGCGGTACTCGATTAAAAAGCTATAAATATGGAAGCAAATCGCGCGAAAAACAATATGTTTCAGCCCCTACTGAAAATTCTCCGAGCTCATGACAAGGGGTAGGCTCGAGAAATACGCACCGCCGTTCCCGAAACACTCTGATTTTATTCTTCTACTCTACAGTCTCTGAGGGAAATAGAGCTATCATAATTTACTCGCTTTTTATATCCATTTTTCCACTAGGATCAAACGTCCATTTTATGTATATTCTGAAAATTTCCTAACCCCTTGTAACCCGAATAAAATAAGAATGAACTCCAGTAGGGTTAGATATGTTTTATATATAAAACAGTTCTTTAATATGGATAAAAATATGTGTTGTATTAATAATTGAAATTAGAGGTCAGTTGTGACACCTGATCATACAAACATAATTCGGCAAAAAAGCTGTCGCGACAAACTCATATAAATAAATTAGGATACGCAATAACAGTGTTTAAAATTAAAATTTAATAATGAAATTCATTGTCGTAGGAAACGGCTGTTTTCTTTTTATATATTTTTTTGGAAATGTTTCCTTTGATTTAAAAAGAAATACTTTGTGGTTTTGAAGGATTTACAATTGATTTGTTAAGCCATATATAACATATTATTATAGCAAGGAGACATGCATCTTTTTATTATCAACTTAGAATACGCATGTAAAATTTTAAAATAAATTTAATGGACTTTAGTCATAAATATTAATGATGAAAAAAAACATACATCGCCATATAAATCATTTGTTATTTAAATGTAAAATAAGTAACTAAATAAAATTTCTTCACATTTTGACAAAAAAGTCAGCTGTTGTAAATGCAGATATTCAAACAAAAGAAGGGAACCGAATGGAAGAGATTAATAAACTTCCATTTAACTGAAATGTGTTTACAGCATTCGAAGGCTGATTCTGCTCCCCTTGCTTGTAAGATTGTAATGGTGTTTCCGGCAAATCGACCGGAAGGCGCCGCGACGGTAGCGCCTCTAGCGGCGTGATCCGCAAATGAAACGGAATTTATTGCGTGGCGGCAGTGCATAACCTAAAGCGGAGGAAATCATAAGGTTACAACGAACAAAATAAATAATAATATTCTAAAATATAAGTAAAAAAATTGGTAGTATTTTTTGATAAAATACCTAATATCATAGTAAATAAATATTTATTTATTATTTTGCTAAATCGCTTTTTACATCATGACATTTTCCAAGATGACCGAGCAAAAACTGTAAGTATTATTTTTTCCGATACTGTGATTTATAATGTTCACAAAACAATATTAAAAAAAAATATAACACTGTTAAAATATTTTTTAGGTCAAAGAATATATGAAAATTCATGGGATTCCAACACTGCATTGGCCCAGAAATAGCCCTGACCTAAACCCTATCGAGAACTTGTGGCATAAAATGGCAATTGAAATAAATAAACTTAAGGGTCCGTCAAAGGAAAATCTTAAAAACATTACCGAAAAAGTGTGGAACAACAAAGTACTGATTTTGTTAGTTTTTGATAATTGTTAGTGTTATATACCTATGTAATTTTATTTGAAATAAATATGTGTTTATTTAAATTATGTGAGCATTTAAAAATTTTGTGGCAAAAAAATCGAAAATCTACAAATTAACTTCAAAATTAAGATTTTTTTTTTTGATCCCTAAAAAGGCACTTTTCTTGCAGATCATCTTTAAACAGTATTGTTTAATAATTTGGACTTAAAAGTTATCAAGGAATCACAGTTTTTTAAATATAATTACAAAAAAACGATATTTTCAATGTGGAAAGATTTCTGTGCTCGGTACTGTACATACCAATACTTTATTGAGTCAGAAGCATTTCTTTATGTTTAACTCAAAATTTGCATATAGTTCACAGTTTTCCAAAGACGACCTTTGAGACAGGGTGGTAAAAGTTATGACTACCTGGTGTAGAAGTACTAGTCTGGTGTAGAATTCACGTGAC
Organism: Lepidostoma basale; assembly: GCA_022606425.2. Lineage (NCBI taxonomy): Eukaryota > Metazoa > Arthropoda > Insecta > Trichoptera > Lepidostomatidae > Lepidostoma > Lepidostoma basale. The sequence goes on along the minus strand of JAHDVF020001081.1, from coordinate 409,796 downwards.
AATAAAATGGCGATAGACTGGCTACCATGTCATGAGAATCAATATAAAAGCTAAAACCAATTTAATACAGTAATTGGTTTCAAACGACTTGTTGCATAAAATATACTGTATATCACAATATCGGTAGAACAAACTACTTGTGCTGAGTCAATCAAGAAAAAAATGTGGGCTGAATTTTCATTATGCAGATTTATGGGCATTTTCATGTTTTTTCTTTGATCATGGAGTGGCGGGAAAATTCATCACTTTGGGGCGCGCGGGAAAAAGCTTGGAAATGCATTTCGGTACGCTGAGTGTCTGTGATCTATCACCTTCTCGTATGCTCACTCTTACGAGATTTGCTTTTTACGTCGAGGTTTATTATTTCGCATATTTCACTTTTAATAAAAGGCAAAGTCGAGAGCGGTGCTAAGAAATTAAAAAAAAAAAACAATTCTTGCATTTAAAATATTTTATAATATAAATTTAATTTGTTATGTACTCATAAAATATTCGAAAAATAGCAGTCATAATAAGTCGTTTTATTTTATAAATATAACATCAAACTTCATGATCGTATGGTTTGATTTTATTTTTTATATAATATATAGACGATACACTAAAAAAACATATATTATTTTTGAACACAAGTTTATTAAATAATAATGAAAAAACAATGTTTTTTCAAAATTACTTCCTTTTTTGTCTCTAATTCGACAGCGACCGGTTTTGCCAAGTTAGCTGACATCGAAAGACTTGTCTAGGCTGAGTGGCCTGTCGATTCCAGCTAGCCTGGCGAAACAAGTCGCTACCGAAATCAATACAAGAGTGGAATGAGTTATTAAAAAAACGTATGACTCGTTGTAAGAATCTGGAGGAAGCCAGATAGGTGTATCAGGATGGAGCGGTAAAGATAAAATCTCTTATATGCATATGTGATAAAACGATGTACGACATAATTTGAAATGATAATAAAAGGAAGAAATAGAGAGCGGAAGAAAGTATTATGAACAATTGTATGTTAAGGTCACTGCGTAGGTTTGTTCACATGGAACTCATAGATGAAGAAAGGATGGTTAAGAAAGTATATGTTAACAATGTGAATAGAGTACCGAGTAAAAAATAGCATGATTAAATCAATGAAAGTTTAATATGAAGAATCGACGTGCGTATATGACTCACTTTATAAATGCGGAGGAATCTAGAGAGGTGTTTAATGATAGTGTGGCGGTTCATTCTCTCTGCCTACCCTTTTGGGGAAACGGCGTGATTTGTTGTTGTTGTTGTTTAACTGATTATATCTTGGATTAAATCTTTACTTTATTTACGATACAAGGTAAAACATATATTGTATTTTTTGTTGTTTTTTCGATTAAGATTAGTTTCAAAGGAAAAATAATGATTGTTTATGGTCTTGAGATATCATAAAATTGCTGTTTTTTCCAAGTATTAAATACAGAAATAAATTTGTAATCTTAAAATATCAAAATATAATGGATTTATGAATGCCGTTATAAATTATTTAGCCCGGAATGGCAGTAAATCTGGATTGTTTTCTCTGTTCACGAAAATAAATGGAATCACGCGAAATATCGTGCATCCTGCAATAAGCGTATTACACTGCTTCTGGGAACTCTGAGAGCTTGAAAACGAAAACACATTAGAAGAACATTTTCCTACATAATACTGTAAAACGGGCGCATTGTTATTACATGGAATTTCTCGGTATTCTACCAACGCAATGTGAACAAAACAATTTTCAATACGTGTATATTTAACGGCAGGTGGGTGAGGTATATTTTAGGCTTGTGTCGAAGAGTGATCCGATATTAGGGCGCTATGATAATTATTGATCAGTTTGGTTATCCTTTTATAGTAAGATTGCTATTTCTACTGGGAAAACAATAAGCAGGCTGATTCTACAATGTGACAGATAAAAAATCTATGATATTTTTCTCAGAAACTTATACGATAACAATTACTTATATCTTTTTCAAAATAAAATATAAAAATAAACATAACATGTTGTTGGTAAACATAATTATTAATGTTTTATAAATAATAATAAAAATAATAATATTTTCTTATCAACATTATTCAATTTTTTTTTTAAATTTTATGATTCGAAAATTTATAAAAACGTCTTCAAAAATACTAACCTATATTAGTTTTATATATAATTATACATTTATGTATTAATGCATAATCGAGATGTTTTGAAATAAATAGAACTGCTTATTTTTTCTTCAACAATGGGTTCGATTCCCGGCGATGGCAGTGTGGTTGTCACACTGTCTTTGGTCTGGTGTAGAATTCACGTGACAGTAAAATGGCGATAGATTGGCTACCTATCACATGTCACGAGAGTCAATACATAAAAAAAAAGAAAAAAAAAACTCCACAATAAACATTAAATATTGATGAGAAATACATGTTTGCCTTATCATAATGATAACGCTCTAGCAACACATAAACATCTGATATATCTCTAGCAAGCAGAAACATGCCACTCTCATAAAAAATATAATAAATACTAAAACTTTTAAAGGCAAATTTTTTCATAAAAATTAAATATACTTAGAACATATTTAATAATCATATAGCGCTTCAACTGAGATTCTTGAAATTTAAAGTAAACACAATTACTTTAGTTATATTCCAAATAATAAAACAACGAGATGAAAAAAACATCTTCGTGTATATAAAAAAGGGATACTATCTAACCTCGTCCTCGTAATTTTTTGATGCGCTTATAAAATTTTTCATTAAAAAATAATGAAAGCATTCGCGCGTGTTTTGTCTCTCTAAGATATTGTGTTAATGTTCCGTTTTACGAACGCTTTTGTTTGATAATTTCTCCGGAAAATATTGTTGTGTTTTCGTAATCCGTTTTTCTTCTGCCCGGAGTTGAATAATAACGTAAAGCTGTGTCTGGAATGTTATTGCAAACAAACGTACTTATACCCCCTTATTCATACGGATGTGTATTTTGCTTATTTTACTTTGTTTGGTCACCGAGCGTGTCGACGATTTTTTCATTCATTTCTATATGTATATTCAGTATACTGTATTACTTTCGATAACCGTGATTTAGTATAGTGCAATGGAAGCGATAACCAACAAAAGATACTCGTATATATAAAAATTCACGTCATAAAATATATAACTGCTGTAATCTGTGAAAAATAAAAAGGGTACCACTTAAAAAATTATTACATCATAAAAAGTATTATAACTTCAACAAACAAACAAACAAACCATCACGCCGTTTCCCCGCAGGGGTAGGCAGAGAGAATGGACCGCCATACTATTCTGTCCTGGCAAACCTCTCTAGCTTCCTCCACATTCATACAACGAGTCATACACGCACGTCGATTCCTACGACTTCTTATAACTTCAATAGATAATATTATATAAATTTCAATTCTTATTTTTTAAGAAATATTAGATCATCATAATTAATGCAAAATATATTAAAATAAACACGTTTGTATATTTAATAATATTTCTGTTACTTTGTATCACGATACTTTATAAATAAATAAATAAAATTATTAAAATAAATTTACATAGAATTAAAAAAATACCGTGTTATAAAATTATATAGTATTTAAATAATAACATGTTTCGTGACACGGAAGCCTTACATCAGTGTAAATAAGGAATTAATATAATACGAGTATTATTTATGTATACCACGTATGTAACTTTTAATATTTAAATTGATGGAATATGGGCTTCTGTGTCCCGAAACAGGTTTGTTTTCGTTTTTAATTTAAAATTTTATTTCTATTTTTAATTTTAGTAAAGTGTTGTGTGAAAAAGTAATTTTATTTTATTATTCAGTTATAAATCCACAACAGAAAGGGATAGTAAAATAAGCAGAAACGTTTGTATTTAAAAAAAAAAGGTATTGAAATCTAATTTATAAATAAAACGATTATTCATATATTCAAGCAAACGCACATATATAATAATGTACTAATATGATATATTAGGACCTTTGGGAAATACGAATAGAGTTAATTTGATTATAACTACACGAAAGTTCTTTAATTTACTTTGCATATATTAAGAGAATGAAATTGCTTTCACAATAAATTTATGAGAACAGTGACTCAGGGTTTCGAAACAAATGTAAAATATAATGCATACATGTATATGTTTTATTATTTATAACATACATTATTTACATAGTTTCAAAAATCATCCCTTGGAAATACCATAAAAAGTTATTGGTTTAAAAAATGGTAATATTTATAAATCGTTGTATCAAAATGAAAAAAAAATCTTTAAAAAATTATATCTACCCTTTCACTTCTCACCTTTCAAGAAGAATTAAGATGTTTCTTGATGGTGTAAAAAAATAATAATGCATTTGCGCTATCATTAAAACGCTATTAAAAAAATAGTAAATAAATCAAACTATGAATGCAAAAAAATCCGTTGAAATTTACCGTTGTTAGGGTAAAAAATTAAAAAATGCATTTGCGCTAACAAGCTTGCACCACGGACCGACCGAAAGCTCCGTCGTTAAGCGAGGGCGCTGCTCTCGAATTCCCAATTCAAACAAACAGAACAACACCGCAGACAAAACGGCGCCGAATTTGCATAGAACCTTCATCCCGCGACCGGGTATCGGTAGTGCACCCCGTTAATTAATTACAACTAGTTAATATTCAGACCAAATATCCGAGGGTCGCGGCGATCGGGGTCGCCGGCTTTGGGTGGATAACAACGAAAACCAATTTGTTTCTTTATCGAGCCACCACGCCCATTCATGATCGGGTACGTTGTTAACACTGGCTGAAATATCACATTTGAGAGTTGATTCCATTGTCGGTGTTATGAACCCTACCGCTTTTGTTTATCGCGTGTGCGAATCGTAAAAAAACGTTTGAATTAAACAGTTCGAGTGGCGTTTTACTGATTTGCCTACACAATGTGCCCCGTGGCGGGATTTACATTTTTGTACCAGCACGCGCGTATATTTTATCGCGGCATTCTGTAATATTTTACTATTATTCTTATTGACCTATTTGTTGTTTGCCTTGTTTCACGAAGCAAAGGGAACACTTCACAAATAATCTGATTGCATCGTAAAAATGTTATATTCGTTGCTCACGTAAACCAAGATGTCAAATAAATAAATTTGAAAATTGACAAGAAATTTTATAACAACGGATTATTTGAAAGGAAGGCTTTATTTTTATAAATAATATAAACGCACTTTAACTGTCATAGTTATTATATCACTTTATTTTTATGTTAAATCCAGCCGGTTTTGCGTCTGCCGGAGCTGTATGTTATGTAACCCTGACGAAGCTTCGGTGTAAGCGAAACCGGTGTGTTTTCTTTAAGTCAGAATTGATAACACAACTTTAAGGCAAATGTTGAAGAAAATTCATGGGATCAATGGAGTATATATAATAAGACAAGAAAGAATACTAAAATAATGTGGACATTCTCCAAATGACCTATGCGAGGATCATAAAGGTAAATACCAAAATTGTTGATATTTTGTACGTACCACAATTGTTTTATTTTAAAATGTATTTTTGTAAATGTAAAATATATACAGTAATTGGGTTCTAAAGACCTGTCGTATACAAAAAATAAAAAAAATAAAAATAAGGCTCAAAATTGGAGAAAAAAACTCCCTGATAAATAAAGCTCTGAAGATGTTTGAGGTCAGAAGTGAGAAGAATATTAGTAGATTCAGAGTAGAATTAAGTAAAAATGTAAGAAAATTGTAACCTTTTAACTTGTAGGAGGTTAAATTTTTTAATTATTAACGTTTTTATACGAATGTGTATACTATTTTGAGTAAATTAATAAATAAATATAAATAACAAAATGGTTATGTCCGTGATATATAGAATCCTTTTCGTTTAAGTATCGGCACAATAACACTATTGTATAGATGTTCCGGAGACTTTTGCAGACTTCAAGATGATAGTTGATCATGAGACATGGGCATGTTCTAAATCACAGGGAAATAAATTATGTTATTCGGGGCATTTGTCCACATAGTCGAAGGAAAACAGTATTTTTTCGTTGCTTCAAATTTGTTGTAGAACAGAAATACAAAGTGGTAGAATAAATGACGTTTGTTTCCCCACGTAGGAAATGAGAGATTTCGGGACAAGTAACGTTCGGCCTTTTGTAGGTCCTGGCATCCATATTACACGGGATGTAGCGCGGATTGAGAAATCGGTCCACGGGAGATGGGGGCGGCGGTGATCGATCTATCGAATAAAGATTAATAGCGCGGAGAAAGTGGTACTCGGCGGCATCCGCACAAATGGGGCGACTGTACCGGGCGACTTTATAAATCAATATGTATTGTGTTGTGTATGAAGAAGAATGCGTGGACTTATCGGGGTATCAGGTTCGGAGAGGTGAAAGGGCGCCAAAGGAAACATTAATCAACCGGAGTCTACGAACAAATTTTATTTACTTACTTCAAATATAATATTTCGAGGTTTTCGCAATTTTATCACCCCTGCTACCTGGAAATTCACCAAAAGCACAAAACGCGTTTATTTGAAGTTAAACTAAAAAAAACGTTACTCAATTTCCCAGAAAGGGCCGTTTTTATAAGTTTCATTTCTAGGGATGGCATAATTAATACGAATGAAAACGTGTGTTTTCTAGAAGTATTTAAAAAAAAAAAATTATGGGAATGACATGTTTCGCCTTTCTAAGGCATTATCAAATGATACTTATTAATGCCTTAGAAAGGCGAAACATGTCATTAACTTAAATTATAAAAAACGGGCGTTTTAATTAGTATTAATTATAATATTTAATAAAGATTTTTACACCATTGTTTATGAAACATTAAATAAGTATTTATTTATGGTTCAAAAATTTTAAAAAGTTTTGCGTCATTTCCCCAGAAGTTTTTTTATAGTTTCAATCTAAGGATTGATTTGCACTAAAGTCTATTAACATATTTTTTGGTTCTTAAGATACTACTTGAGTCTTCATAGTGATAGTTTCCCGTTGTTTTCCACATTAAAAAAATGACGAATTTACAGAAATGCATAGAGAATGCACCGACAGACCATAGACATAGAGATATTTCATAAAACTTCCTTCTGCTCTACATTCCTTCCCGATATCAGCATTAGAAATTTTATTTTGTATTTTTTTCTACACATTTATCTAAAGAATCTTATCTCTCTATCTTTTCATTTTTCTTCTGCCAGATCTATGTTTCGCTTTCGCATTAAGAGATGGAACAAGAACTCCATTTGAATACCATTTTCGTTTTCATTCTTGTTTCCAATATCCGTTTATAAAGATCCATTCCCTTTGCTTCTCGCACCAACCCTTTCTTCGACGTCTCTTATCAATCGGCCATCCGCTGTGAAAATGGTACCTAAATACACAAACTATCACCTGCTATAGGTTTTTCTCATTCACACTTAAGTTACAAACGGTAATTTTCTCTTCCCCTTTAAAAATCATCCCCTCTTACTTTCTGACATTCATTTTTTGCCTTGCATACCTCATACATTCTCGATACCAAGACTCGTAATTCGTCGTAATATATTAAATAAAAAATATTTGATGATTATTTGTTTATACGTAGATGAAATATTTTATAAACAAAGTTTTCCAGCGGATAAATTTAATAAAAATGAATCTGTTGTGAAGGTATTTTTAATTCCTTTGAGCCGATGTTATATTAAGTAAACGAAATTCTAAGAAGTTTAATGTCATATTAAAAACCTACACGATTTCCAAAACATCAAACAACAAACTTAATGACATACTTTGTTGTAGTAAAAAAGAAAAAATATCATAATATTTTTACTTTGAAATGTTTATTTTCCATTTCTATATTTGGGTATTCAATTACTTATGTTTACGATGTTAATGGAACTAGAAATATAGGACGACGGAAAAAAACGTGGCATGATCAGTTCAATTTAATATTTAATGTCGGTCACGTAAGGATATCGACGTGCGTGCGTGACATGATGTATGAATGTTGAGGAAGGGAGAGAAGTATGCCAGGAAGGAAAAGTGCGGCAGTCCATTCTTTCCGTCTAACCCTTTGGAGAGACCACGTGATGGTTATGTAGTTTTATATTTCATCTGTATTCTATCATAAGATTTTGAAATTATTAAACTCAATTAAGTCAATGAAAACTAAAATAAGAAGTTGATAAAAAAAAATCCTGTATAATATACGAGTATATTTAGTTTTATTCCGCTGGATTTTTAAAAGATAGAAGAGGTTAGCAAACTGTTTAAACCGGTCGAAGCTAAAAATCATGTGTGAAATAATTAAATACATATATTACAAAGGACATTTCAATATTTTTAAATTTATTTTCATTATTAATAATTAATTTTTTTTAAGGATTAATTGTATTTCAATAGAGACGAAGATGTAAATTATTTGGAAACAGAATATGGTAATCGAGGCGTTTACAGGACTTATGACCTGTCATTGGTTGGGTTAAGCGATCACTTTATGTTTAACAACATTCACCATTCCGTGAATTGGTCTTCGTCAACTTTCGCCTCAAGCAGTCCCTGCCCTCAGCAGTCGTTCTCCAGTTCGGTACCCGAAGAAGTTGTGCTGATAAAATAATATTTAAAAAAGGGTAAGTGTAATATTACGTAAACCATTTTTTAAACATTTTTTTATCTATGTTACCAAATCCACTGACAATCAATACTTTTCCGGTAAATATTGGTTTTGATTCTGATTTTAATGGTTTATATTTTGTATGTATCATACATATTAAAAAAAAACCATTTTTTAAACGGTTTTTGTTTCCTCTGTTTTCATTGCGTAGCATACGAGTACGTGTATAATAGTGATTAATATTCCTTTAATTTAAGGGAAATATAAAAGCTGCGAATTCTTGGATGTATAAAATAGAATAATAATTAACTATCGCCCACCATTTTGCGTTAGCATTATCGGTGGCAGTATAGCGCTTAATTAAACAATGAATAATCAGTGTAGAAATGAGAGCATTCGGAGTTATAACAGAGAAATAGGAAGCTTTGTGTTCAGAAATAATCCGGATTAAGAGTATAGTACGTTATGTTGATTGTCCTTAGGCTGTTTACGTTAATTGAATTATCTGAGTCCGATCAATTATTAATTAAACTGTGTTCAAGTATAGTCAGCTTTTGACTTTAATTAAGTTATTTTACGTAATTAATTTCTGTGCTTCAGTTACAGTGTAAATTTTAACGATAAACTTAAATAATTTAAAAGTATCAAGTTACATAATATAATTATATTTTTTATATAAAATTAAGTAAAATAAGGGTTTTCTAATACATAGACTCCTTCAGAGGAACACTCCGGGCCACACAAATCATGCCCCCGCATAAACTAACAACCCAGCAAATCACCTTCCAACAATGTTCCCATCAGACGTAAGAGGAATAGCCACATGAGCTGAACTTCTGTTAGCCAGAAGATCCTAGTCCAAGTCCAAGTAATACATAGATACAAATAGTGCCTAATTACAGTTATTTAAAAGAACGGTGGAAGCGTGGAATATAAATTAAATAAACACAAAAGTCCGGATAAAAAAGAACATTTTTAGTTTTGTTATTATTATTTTGTAATTTTATTCTATTTTGTATCGGTGTATTTTATATTATTTGTTTTAGATTTATTTTGTGGATGTTGGACGATCAAAATGTGAGATGCCTATTGGTGGCGATGAGATTCGCAAGCCATCACACCGCGTCTCCCGCGGGGGCGAAAAGAGAAGAATGGAGTGCCGCATCGGTTAAAGTGTGACAGTCCATTCTTTCTGCCTATCTCTTCGGGGAGACGGCATTTTTGTAAGTTAATTATAAGTGTTAGTTTAGCTAAAAACACGTATATTACCGTTCGACAAAAAATATTTTATAGGGGAATTCAATCAATTTTTTCTTTTAATTCGATTTATTAATTAATTTATTTTAATCGTAAGAGATGTCTCATTACCGATATCTTAATATCTGAAATATGAATAGCTCTCTTATGAGTGAAAAAATCGTACAGTTTTTTTTTTAATAAATGAAAAGTTATAAAAGTATTAAGGTATTTTAATAAAATTTGAGAAACTAGAAGAAATGGGGAATATATATAGGTATTTATTTTAAAATAAATATTCGTCAATCATCATCAACATCATCAGTCAATAAAAGCTGTTGAACGTCAGTCTGAGAGACAAGAAGTAATATGAATGAATAGATCGGAGAAACAACCAAAGTTGTAAATGAAGTGGAATTGGGTCGGTCATACAGTGAGGAAAACGGATGATCGGTGGACCATACGCACCCTGGAATGGCGTCAAAGAACTTCCCAAAGAATATCGGACAGATCACGAGCATTTCGCACCTTTGGTAAGACAAGGGCATAATTGTTAAAAATTCTCAAAAATTCTCAAGTATAGGTACCAATGTATTTTAAAAACATCCCTTTATATGGAGGAATAAAGTCACTCATTAATTTCAGTCTCATTTTGTCAGAGGGCGATAGTGTATGATCAATATAGCCAGAATAACACGATATATTTCTTCATAAATCTTAAAATGTCTCTAATGAAAAATTACAAAACCTGCAATTGTGCCCTTGTCTTACCGAAGGTACGATTTGTTGATGATATAAAAAAGTGGTTTTGGATTTATTTAAGAAATTAATATTATTTGAAACACACGATGTTTAATATACTCGTATAATATAATATATATATTTAAAATTCTTTTGCTTTATATTATCCACCTGTCGATACCGTAATGTTCATAATAAACGGTTTTACAATTATTATGCGTGGTTTCTAAAACTCAATATAATTATAGAGGTATTCTAAAGATATAGACCATATAAATATATCGTGCATAAAATAGTGTACGAGTATATGCGCCTTTATACGCGAGTATTTTCGAGCACATAAATCCCCATTCGATTAAATCTGTGACACCGAGTAAGAAAATTTCCCACTGATAATATTACATCATTACATTATCTCCACGTCAGCACACATCCACACGAAAAATGACGTCACTAACCTCAAAATTGTTGGTAGACAAAGTGCTGACGATTTAATTATCCGACAAATATTAAATGTTACCCCAACAAACCGCACCCGCCCTTAGCAAACATTATCGTTTCCGTAAGCGAATAAGGGTTGGTGGCGGATTTAATGTGAACATAATAATTTCGGTGGAAGCCGGGTACAATGGAGGACCAATAAAAAACATTTACTCTGCACACTACATAGGAGATCCAATTAAGCGCGTGTATATAGAGACATATTATGTATTATCCTTGCTCGTTTCTAATGAAATTAATTCTGTTAATACCGAATACTTTGCGCCGTTATTCAATTATTTATTCAATGAGAAGTTAGTAAACAATGTTTGAATATTACTTTACTCGATATTACGCATTTTTTTCGGAGGGATTAACAGAAATGATGGACCGCAAAACTGTTCTACTAACCATCACGCTGTCTAATCTAAGGGGTAGGTAGAAAGAATAGACTGATACACTTTAACCGGTGCGGCACTCTACCCTTCTCTTTGGCGTCCGCGGGAGACGCGGTGTGATGGGCTGCGAACATCATCGCCACCAATAGGTATTACCCGCGCACATTTCGATCGTCAAACGATCACAAAATAAATCTAAAACAAATAATATAAAATAAAATAAAATAACAACAAATAATGTTATTTTTTATGGCGCACATGCCAGCTGGACGATCCGGACTTTTATGTTCATTTAATTTAAATACCACGCATTCACGTTTTTTAATCAACTGTAATAAGGTACTTATAACAATCCAACTCCAGCAAGAACTTCAAAATAATATCAAAGAAATAATTCAAATTGTCATTGGAACAAACACACATAAAGGTTCGAAAAATCACAATTTTTTTTTTAACAGCTGTCAAAACTATCCACATAAACGAAACAATTATATATTTTCAATAGTCAAATTGCACAGCATTTTTTTTTCGGTTCAAATATATTTCTTAACTATAAATTAAACATAGAAATAATTATTAAACTGAGAAAAGGTGTTAATAAAAAGGGTTCTTTGCTCAAATTTAAAGGTCTTTTGATCCCAAATAGTGTGAAACTCCGTGTTCTGGACTATGACAATCAGATAATGAGTCGATAGGCGCAAATATCTATGAATCGGTAACACCTTGTGATGTTACCACAAGGGACTAATATTATGTACAGGGTGCATACGTTGGTCCCTTGAGGGTGTAAAGACGAAACGGGGTAGAACTAGAGCGACCCGAAGAACCCTGCAGGACGAGATTTAAGAGGTAGGTCTTACAAGGAATGATGATAGGAATCAGACGTGCGATAGTCGGGTGAAGAAGGATCTTTGATTCCCTATGCATTATAGAGATGTGACAGTACAAAAACAAGTTAAAGAAAAGTTAAAGTATGATGATGCATTTAAAAAATAATAATAATATAATAATACCACATGTATTAAAGTTTTTTTTTTTGTATTTTACAAAATTTTTTGCTTGATTGATCACTTTGTAAAGTCTTATTTTATTGGCGATGAGGAAAATTATGAAATAGAAGGTACTTCTTATCTAATACACTTAATACAAATGAATCACGCGGAATTACAGTTTGATCCATTTAAAATGATAAATTACAATCTTCGTGTAACGAAAATGTAATCTTTGGGTACTTTATTCTGTAAAATAATTATGATTGATAAAAAGTACTGGAAAAAACAATCTGACTAAAGCAAATTTCACAAAGTAGTGTCAGAAGACACATAAAAATATGTCCTGTTTGATTTATTGCCGCAATATCTCAGCCGGGACTTTTAGGGGACGCGAGAGAGGAACGGGAGTATTCCTGGTCCCGGAAAATATTATAAAGGTGACAGAGATAGCCGTATTTTAGTACGTCTTTTATTCATCCGCTCCAACGCGCAAGCAGCATCAAAGGGGCAAAAATGTGAAAGGGCAAGTGATTTCAAAATTAAATTCTTAGCTCTAATTTGATTACCTTTGATACTAACAGTTGTCTCTCTCGCACTACTGGACCATAGCCTAATTGGATGTGCGATGAGAAAGACGGGCGACTGATATTATATGCAGATCGGATACAGGGTATCGGACACCGTTTAAATGGAATACGACCGATAGGAATTTATGCTCATTAATGAAATTGAATACATCGATAATGCTTTAGTAAGACTAAATACCTCAACCGTAAAATCATGACACTAGAATCGTTTATTTTTAAATGTTATATTTTTTTAATAGTTTTCAAGGCATAATATAAGAAAATACTTCAATGTCTTTATAAATGAATGCATAAAAAATACGTTTATAATTAAATAGCGTGAGTTTTATATTAAGAGAAGTAAAAAAATCACCCAATAAATCATTCACAACTATTTACTGTTTCTTGAACAAATACGATATTAAATACACAACATAATGTTGATATTAAAGATATTTTTTCTAGAAGTTTAATTATATTTTATAGTTTTATTATATTTTTAGTTTAATTCTATTTTAGTACGCGACCCACCAAACCGCGACACCCGCGGGGGCGAAATGAGAAGAATGGAGTGCCGCATAGGTTAAAGTGCGTCAGTCCATTTTTTCTGCCTAACCCTTCGGGAAGACGGCGTGATGATTAGTTAGTTAGTTTATGAATGAAATTATTGACCTTAATAATGAAAATGCAAAAATTCATTTGATAATGCCTTAGTAAGGTGAAATAATAACATACAACAAAACTTCTAGAAAAGCAGACGTAAATAAAGATGTAAAGAGTTCAGAGAACTCTCGATAAAAATATACTTTTTATTTGCAAATTTTAGTTTTACGTCACATTGCGTTGGATTGATATTATGAAACGGGTGGTTTGCTTTCTGAAGGGAACATTTTTATGTGAATAAATTTGCTTCTCGCTTTTTCAAAATATAAAATAAAGTTTCGTCGTCCAGAGCAGAGCGAAGCATGCAGTAGTAAAACTACCCCCAGAAGGGCGCGGGGTGGGGTCACCGCCCCCGACCCTGTGCGTGATTGCCGACAGAAAAATATAATTTATCATCCCCCCTTTCGTGATTTTTGTTTTGTATTATTTTTTTTTATTTGACGTTTACGCGTTTTATGGACGTGAAAATAGGGTGTACCCAAAGTTACGGCGCTTATTATTTTCCTGGGCCGTTTTAACGCGGCTCATGAGTCCAAAATTACGCAGTAAAATTTGGACTACCGCTGGTCATAATGTTTTAATGAAAGATTAAAAAATGCACAAAATATTACATCGAAATTTTGGCTACAACTTGCAAATAGTTATGAAAATTCAAAGATCCCACTGTGCTTATTAAAGAAAATAAATTGGAGATTATTTATTGGTGAGAAATGTATGAAATTTGGTATTTGGAATTTATCGTCTATGATAGAAAATAGATTGTAATTAACGTACTCACATGCATCTATTTAGTCATAACACACGTCGTTCTGATAAGAAATTGGTGGATGTCAGAAAATTAAAAAAAAGAAGTTATTTTTAACAGTATATTCTACATAATAATTATATTTTTGAAAAACATGAGGTGTCGACACTTTTATTTCATAAATGTAAATTTTATATGAAATAAGTTTTTTTTAAACTTGTGAGTCTGTTTTCCCTGACATGTCTCGAGAGTATTAAATATTTATGGTCTAAAGAACGATATAAACTAATTTATATTGTTAAAACAGTTAACATCGGTCTCTCCGTGATAAAGGTTTAATACACTCAAAACATGTTTAATACACTCGAAGGTATTAAATATTTATAGCCTAAAGAACGATATAAACTAATTTATATTGTTAAAACAGTTAACATCGGTCTCTCCGTGATAAAGGTTTAATACACTCAAAACATGTTTAATACACTCGAGGGTATTAAATATTTATAGTCTAAAAGACGATATAAACTAATTTATATTGTTAAAACAGTTGACATCGGTCTCTATGTGATAAAGGTTTAATACACTCAAAACATGTTTAATACACTCGAAGGTATTAAATATTTATAGTCTAAAAAACGATATAAACTAATTTATATTGTTAAAACAGTTAACATCGGTCTCTCCGTGATAAAGGTTTAATACACTCAAAACATGTGAAAATTAATAAACTCTTTAATGAAAAAAAATTACGAATTTAAAATTTATTTTTACTTAATACTGGTAAAAAACCCATTGCATCATAGACATTGGTGGATATCCTTTGAATATACGGTGAATGTATAATTTAAATTCGGCTTGAATAATATCTATTTTAAATAAATTCACTTTGGAAATAGGAAATGTTTCGGAGAATACCTCCATCTTCAGGTGTAAATATATAATTACTATGAAATTCCACAGTGTTACAGCCTTAGCTTTCTATACATTTTAAATAAAACGAACTAACCATCATACCGTCTCCTCGGGGGGGTAGGCAGGAAGAATGGACCGCCACACTGTTACCTATTCACATTAATCATCAAATCGTATCGCTCGCATGCCTCATACATAGACACCAGGGCTTGTAGTTCATGTTCGTTGTCTGCAAGTAGCACAGCGTCGTCCGTATACAACAAACAGTTTAGTAACACACCGTTCATTTTTGCACCTGCATCCAACCCTTTCAGCTCTTTCATACACTTGTCCATATATAGATTAAACAAATAACAAAATTTGAAATAATGCATAAAATATTTTAAATATTATAAAAACAAAATGACACAACAAAAAAACTGTATAATATCTAATAGATATTCCTACAATATTATGGAGGCTAAAGGTTTCACTGCAAAACACTTTACTTATAAAAGTTGAATCATACTTCGCCACGACATTCCAAAAAGTCATACACTCTTTTGAAATACTGTAGTGTTAAATTCATAAAATGGGCGAACACGCAACCTTCATAATGTGAAAAGTCACTCAGCAAGCAAATGTTAATGGTAGAAGGGGTAACTTTGTATGTAAAATAGCCCCCCCACACTCTGGAGTCACCTACTCTAATGGAATTTTACGGAGAAAATAAATACATAAAATATTTTAACCGAACGAAAGGTTAAACTTTCAAATTCGTTGATATAGGATTGATGAAAACGTCTGTTTTCTAGAAGAATCTTTAATGTTAACCAAAACAACAAAGCATCATGCCGTTTCTCCAAAAGGCGAGGCGGAGATAATGAAACGCCGCACTATTCTATTCCGACAAACCTCTCTACTTTCTTCACGTATTAATATTAATTTATATTTTTTCCTTATTAAAACGAATGAAAAAGTCTGTTATCTAGAAATTTTATTGTATTTAACTTTTTTTTGGTCAGTTACAAAAAGCTCTGCATGTACGGTATGTTGTGTGTACAATACAGTGATAGAATTGTGTTATTTGCAATATTCCACAGGTAAGAGTGTAATTTATAATGAAAACTTAACGCTCCGTCTGGTGTTTTATTAAGAGGAGAGTTTGGAGTGGATACGAAAGTGCCTTCACGTCATAATTAATGTGATTCAAAATGCTTTCATGGCCCCCTCCAGAAAGATAAATTTGCCAAAGTAAAGGGTAAGTTTGAAGTTTGCCAAGTGACACGCTTAATTGTAAATTAACGTCACCTCATTCTGG
This sequence comes from Lepidostoma basale, assembly GCA_022606425.2. Taxonomy (NCBI): domain Eukaryota; kingdom Metazoa; phylum Arthropoda; class Insecta; order Trichoptera; family Lepidostomatidae; genus Lepidostoma; species Lepidostoma basale. The sequence continues at coordinate 393,176 of JAHDVF020001081.1, read as the reverse complement.
AGTTCTCCAGAGTTGCGCTGCTCCTCTGCTACAGGAATGCGAACAAGCCCACACGACTTTAATCATTTCAAAGTGTTGTTTTGATTGGCGGCTTAGTGAATGATAAGACACTTATTACACCTCTCGGCTGTGCTCTTCACGGGTCGATGGCTATGACGGTAGTTAGAAAACTGCCAACTTTAATTGATCGCTACTTACTCAAGGGTGGGGAACTGTAATTACTTTTTTAACATGTTCCACATGCGAAATAACTCATTTATTTTCATATAATAAACAGTGGGGTATCAATAATGAGAGTCCTCTCACGATACTCCCATATTAAATCGAAAAATAATAATAAAAAATAAAAAAAAGTCTATCTATTTTTGTTTAACCTTCAATGTTAAAATATGTTGTGAGGACGTGAAAGGTCCTAGAATAAAAAAAATCAAAGTAATAAAGATTTCTGTATTTACTGGGAAGAGTAATTGAATAGCTCTAAATACAAAAATAATTTCAGAAAATAAAACCTTAATAGTACCCAGGATACTCAGTTGGAGACCATGGGAAAATAGACGAAGTGTCGGAAGGCCACCGATGAGATGGACCGATGATATTATCAAAAGGGTTGGAAAATCTTGGATACAAAAGGGGCAGGATAGAGACGAGTGGAAGAAATTGGAAGAGGCCTATATCCAGCAGCGGAGGGAAGAAGGCTAACAAAGAAGAAGAAGATTATTAATTAATTGTAAGAATAAAAACATATAATTTAAAGAAGTTATATTATTCACTTTTAAATTAAAAACACTGTTTTAATATCAAAAATTGAGTTAATTTTTTTATAAAATCGTCGCGACAGCTGTTTCAGTAACCGATGACTGATAAACTCCAGATTATTGTCACACCTGACGATGGTAACATCGGTTACCGAAACAGCTGTCGCGACGATTTTATAAAAAATTAACTCAATTTTGATATTAAAACAGTGTTTTTAATTTAACAGTGAATAATGTTAAAATATCAAAGTGTTTCCGCCAAAACAATGGTTATATTATGTTTTATAGAATTGATATAAAATATAGCGAGTATTATGTACTACATTTGATATGTTTTTATCAAATGTAGCGAGTGATTCCCAAAAATGCCATAGTAAGGTAAAACATGTTATTCCCATAAAATATAATAATACTTCAAGAAACTTGACGGACGTTTTTATTCGTGAAAATTATTCAATATGTAATTTTACGTAATTGTTCAAGAAACAATACATGTAATGTATTGTAATAGTAAATTCACACAAGCAAATAATCTATACCCATGTTCTTAACAACAACAATATTCTTAAAAAATATATGCTTCTTGATGTCTAAGATTGTAAAAACATTACTTACGTTTTATTAATTCAAACTCTACTTTTATGTTTTGGGATGATTTCCTGATTATATTTCAAATGTTTTATACTTTCACCGTCGGAAAAACGGAATATACATTAATTTTGTAATAATGTAGTTTACAAGTGATGTAGTTGTCGACCTTCGTGGCAGAGTGGTAAGAGCTCTGACTTCCATTCCGAAGATCCCGGGTTCGATTCCCGGCGATGGCAGTGTGATTGTCACACTGTCTTTGGTCTGGTGTAGAATTCTCGTATCAATAAAATGGCAATAGATTGGCTACCTATCACATGTCATGAGAATCAATATAATAGCTAAAATAAATTGTATCCAGTCATTGAGTTCCAATGACCTGTTGTGTACAAGAAAAAAAAAGTATATATAATAATCTATTGTTTTGGCCGAAACACTATGATACTTACCTAACTAACTAACTAACCATCACGCCGTCTCCCCGAAGGGGTAGGCAGAAAGAATGGACTGCCACATTTTTCTTTCCTGACATATTTCTCTCGTTTCCTCAACATTCATACATCGTGTCATGGACGCGCGTCGATTGACTCCTCACATGGCCGACATTCAAAATTTGATTTATTTGATCGTGCCACGTTTTCATCGGTCTTCCTCTATTTCTGGTTCCATTTACATTTATGATACTTCAATTTTATAATAAATATTTTAATTTGGAAACACTGATATATTACGCATCACAGTATTTTATCAATTCTGTGTAGTATTTAAAGTATCGCAAAATAACATTTGACTTAAAATAATTCAAAGTGGAATCAAAGGAAAATTATCTGAGCAAAAGAGCGGCAAGGGAAGAGAAAGAGAAGGGGGGGGGGGAATATCGCGTTTTTTCACTCACGGCATTCGGTCGTTCGGAAATAGTATTCGTGCAGTATTTTTAGAAGTTATACGGGCAACCGATACGCCACGGCTCGTAATTAATCATTGACATTTTGCCACGTAATCCCACCCTTTGTTGGCGGAAAAAGGCGGCCGGAGCTTTATCCCCGGGTTTTTAACTAAACATTGAAATCCCATGTTGTATTGCTCTTTCATTCGCCCTTCCTGCGAGGAAGTACCGCCGCACATGTACCGGGCACAATACATTAACGGCAACAAATATCTGAAATGACTGTCAATTCGGAAATTACGAACGCCCGAAACGATTTCATTAACTGAACATCGTTTTGTTATTTTTTGACGAATTTCTCGCTAAACGAAGCGAACGTAATTTTGTATTCATGGCTCCATATCACAAAATCGTATATTTTATATGGAAATTTTAATTACATTTTCACATACAAAGGAATTTAAATTGAGGCACATTTTTGCTAACGTATGCGGGTCTAAAATCTAAAAGACAAGCGTACGTCTTATAATGACATATGGAATAGAAATGAGAGCTGACACCATCAGAACAAAAAGTTTCCTAAGAACCATAGAAATGAAGACTCTCCGATCCGTTGCGGGAACGACACTCCGAGACAGAATAGGAAATTCTGAAATAAGAAAGATCTACAATGTAGAAGATGTCGTGCGATGGGGAAGACTGAGAAGACGCTACTGGAGAGATTATGTGGAAAGAGCATGTTCTGAGAGATTGATAAATATAGCCGCAAATAAAGTACCAACAGGAAATCGACCTGCAGAAAGACCACCTAAAAGATGGCGAGACAGTTGGACATCTGCATCCCAGGAACAGGCTCCGAGAAATAACAGGACACAGTCCTAAATAAAGCAGAAGATAAATAAGAAGAAAATAACTTCACAGTTGGTTTTCATAAGTTGAAGGAAAATATTATACAATTAATCTAAGAGTTTTTAATTGTATCTCAATAGAGACGAAGACGCAAACTGGATGATCAAGGTGTTTACAGGACTTATGACCTGTCATTGGTTGGGTTAAGCGCACGCTTTATGTAATTTCATTTGTAATTACATAAAGCGTGCGCTTAACCCAACCAATGACAGGTCATAAGTCCTGTAAACACCTTGATCATCCATATTCAGTTTCCAGTTTGCGTCTTCGTCTCTATTGATTGTAATTACATAAAGCGTGCGCTTAACCCAACCAATGACAGGTCTTAAGTCCTGTAAACACCTTGATCATCCATATTCAGTTTCCAGTTTGCGTCTTCGTCTCTATTGAGATACAATTAAAAATTTGAATTAACCACCCACAGGTGAAAATCCAGGATTCGTATACAGATATAAGTATACATTTCACAAATATTAATCTAAGAGTGTTCACAAATATTGGTTTTATTTTTTCACTCGGTCCTTATACTATCAATAATTGTAGCCTTCGTCTCTTTATTTATCAGTACATAAATTATTTCGATTTAAAATTCATATGGCGGTTAGCCTCGATTCGATATTTGTTGTGAATTCAAAATTTGGCCCCACAATCAATCTCCTCTCTTTAATCCCACTTCTTCCCGCTTTCCCGGTTCACAGGTTGAGGGGAATGTTCCATTTGAGAGAGTGAACCAATCGTGAAATTGCTAGTCCGATACGAAAAAAAGTGATTGATTGAAGGAACTGTGTGTCTAACGTTCATAGTTCCCTCCAGTTAAAGGCGGTGAATTTACTTTTAGCCCGAGAAAATCTGTACTTTCCCACAAAATCCATAAAACCTTGAATTCGTTACGATCCCGCCTTGTTAGTGTTTGAAAAAAATATTTCTTTGTAACCATTTCGTGACTTACTAATAATCACGCATCCCCGCAGGGTAAAGCAGAGAGGAGGTATCCTACATTTTTTTATCTTATATATTTTCTATTTAGGGTGAGAATCACCACTATTAGATTGGTTCTAGCACTCAGAGAATCACCACTATTAGATTGGTTCTAAAAGTTTTATTATAACTAACTAACTAACTAACTAACTAACCATCACTCCGTTTCTCCGAAGGGGTAGGCAGAAAGAATGTACTGCCACACTTTACTTTCTTGATATATTTCTCTCGATTCCTCAACATTCATACATCGTGTCATGCACGCACGTCGATTTCTCTGACTCCTCACGTCGCCGACATTCAATATTTGATTTATTTGATCGTGCCGCGTTTTCCTCGGTCTTCCTCTATTTCTGGTTCCATTTACATCATTAACATATAATTTTTTTACCATTCTTTCTTCATTCATTCTTTTCATATGTCCAAGCCTTCTTAATGATCCTTCATTATTTTGTTCATAACACCATCATTCGCAACGCATTTACATTTTATAGAGTATTTACACATTCGTCTAAGAGTTCTCGTTTCTACTGCATTTATTCTACTTTCATCCATCTATTGCCAGTTCCATGCTTCGCTTCCATTAGTTATTTTATCTTATATAATTTTCTATTTTGGGTGAGAATCACCACTATAAGATATATATTGTTTCCGTACTTTATTAACATCATTAACGTATCCTTTCTTAACCGTCGCGTTGCCATGTGGTCAATTGAGTTTCCACTGCCAATTTAAAGTTGATTTTCTTAAAACCTATGGACCCTAATATTATAAAAAAAATTGTGATCCTCCATTGAAATGTTCTCAATATTTCGTAATAAAAAAAAAAGCAAAAAATTACTTCCTTCATCCCAAAAAAAAATATTTTCTAAGACTGCCCCCACCTTCATTCGTGTTAAGGTAGAATTTGTTTTGCTAATATTTACAACTTTATCAAAAGTGACAAATACTTACTCGCTGTTTTGAACGTATTATAAATTATATCTTTGGCCTTTTCAATAGGTACGTAATAATACCGACTGTGGATGGAAACGCAGCACGCAACTTAATAATATCAGAACTGTGAAAATATTAACACTTTACCAAAAGGGACAAATATTAATACGTACTCGTTGTCTTGAACGTACTATACATTTTGCCTAGGTGCCTTTATCATACGTAAAATCTCGTAAAGTCTCGCCCCGCCGGCCGCTGCGCGGAGACAAGTTTATACTTGGTGTCCAGTTGCTCGTATGCTGTGACGCATTCCATATCAGAAATCGCATGGTTCCAGAAAAAAATTAATAATGATATGTTTTTCAAATAATCCATGTATGTTATAGATATCGATCTATTCCTAATGAAATTCCCTACAAGATGACATAAATTAAATTTTGATTCATCGAGTCATATGCTTGATATTTAGATAAAGTTAGCGGTAAACTGAATTTACCACATGGGAGCGAGCGTTTTGTTTTGAACACGGTACGTTAAGGGTTAACCATTCTTTCTACATCCATGCGCTCCATATGTCCGAACCAACGCAGCGATGCTTTCATAATTTTATTCATAATGCCTTCTTCCGCTCTACAAGCTTTTTTTATATCAGCATTTGAGATAAAGCTTCTAAGCTTTTATTTATTAATAATAAATAAATAAAAACACCGTTCCGTTCAACGCTCCATTCTTTGAATTAAAACGGAAATTTCGATTTTTATAAAACAATCAACAATTTTTATAAAAGCGGTTTTATTTTATATATAATAATTTCCATGTCAGTTCAATGTCCAAATATTGGAAGAATGTCCTTTTATTAGCTTTACGAAACTAATCATAAATAATGGAAAACGATGTAAGGTTTAATCAAAGAGTGTTAAACGTAATTAACCGAATGATAATTTAGAAATTCCTGATAAAGAGTATGAAATATTACTAAGTACAAAATCGTGTCACTTATAATGTATTGTTTATACATACCAAAAGATAATCAACGTTCCAAGCGATAATATTTGTAAAGCATGTTTGCATACCTGAAACAAAAAGAAAAATATTATTAGACATATTTCATAACAAGGCGTGGTTCACGTGAATAAGGGTAGCCCAGAGTTTTAAATATTCCGCTCTAGATGTTTTTCCACTTTTTCGAACACGAAAAAACAGTACTTAATTACGATTATTGAATAAGTTAAAATATTATTTTTTTCGCTTTTAAGTTTATTTTTCTCGGCATGATTCAAAAGCTTAACATCTTCATCATCGGGAGAAGGATATAAACGAGTTTATGTTGAAAAAATAAACTCAAAAGTGGAAAAAACAATTAAATAGTCCGTTGTTTTGGCTGAAATACTCTGATATTTAAACATTATAAACTGTTAAAATATTAAACGTTGTTTATGATATCCCAATTTTTTGTTATTATTTTATTTTTATTTTACGTGACTTTAAAATTATTTTTGATTTTTTCACTTTTTCTTTTTTATATATTTTGTATATACAACACTTATATTAAAAAAATAATATGACATAGACCAGTTTCGGACAACCACTCCTTCTTCAATGATACATATAATAAAGATACATTTTAAAAATATTATAAAATTGTTTACATGATCTGACAGATGTTATAAATCTTTATAACATCTGTCAGATTATGTAAACAATTTTATAATATTTTAAAAATGTATCTTTATAATAGATATCACTGAAGAAGGACTGATTGTCCGGAACATGTCTATGTAATTTTATTTTTTTATATAAGATTTGTATATTCAAAGCATATAAAAAAGAAAAAGTGAAATAAAGCATCATAAAAACACAAAGTATGGCATATATAGAAAAAAATGTTTGGATTTTACCTTCCACTCAATTCCTTAAATTTGAATTTTATTCCACGTATGATGATGAAAATAGTGCACCTGACGCCACTGGACACAGTTTTAATACGTTTTATAAGGATCATACAAGTGCAACATGTGACACGTTATATGCTGTATGTTTGGGGGCGTGAATTACATCTTCAGGTGTTGTTATTGAAACTATAACACCCAGCATCCCTATACATGACACAAAGTCAGCCAAACTTTCCATCATAATGAAAACGACTAAGAGTAGAGTAAATATTCTTTTAAGGGTATTTCCAACTAAGGGATACTGAACTAGTTTCCCATTGAAACTAAAGAAAAGATAATTTTAATAAATATTATACACTTTATTGATTATACTTTGTATTATTATTATTGCTTTATTGACTCGCACTTTACATCATTACAGCGCGAGCCAAATCGATGGAAATGGTATTGCTATATAATGGTTCTCGTGACATGTGAGAGACAGCTAATCTATCGCCATTTTATTGTCACGTGAAGTCTACACCAGACCAAAGACAGTGTGACAATCACACTGCCATCGGCGGTAATCGGACTAAAGACCTTCGGGTGGCCGTCAAAGCACTCACCACGAAGGTATAACATTAACGCTGCGGAATTCCATTGATAATTTAAAAGATTTTGTCATAGTATTGAATGTAATTGTTCATATGATAATTTTGTTGTTTTTCTCCGTAAATGTATTTGAAATTTTAACGATTACGTAACGTAGTTTTAACTTTCACTACAACTCAATATAAAAAATATCTGAAACAATACATAATTAACAGTAAGATCTAAAAATGTAACCATATAACCCAATTGGGTTTTAAAAAAATATAAATTAAATAATAAAAAATTTAAAAAAATTATGTATGTTGACTTCAAAAGTATTTCTTTGTTCAATATTTAATTATATTTACAACTGAGGGTGGAGGGGGTCAACTCCGAAACATTTTGTCAGTGATATTTTTATTTTAAGTGGATTTATTAAACCTAATCACTCACTTACCAACACCCTGTAGTCCCGAAAGTGTAAGCAGGAATAATGAACTACCACACTTTTCTTTCTCGACATACTTCTCTCGCTTCCTTAACATTTACACATATTTTCATAATATTATGAACATGTATAGTATGATCGGGAAAGTCAGAGCCCTACATTAACTCCTTATCTCATATATATTTTATTGGTATTTGAGTAGATATTTAATAATTAACGTATGCAATAAAAAATCTTGTTTTGGCCAAGAAAAAAGGTAAAATCGTAAAATCAAAGAACTTTTCTATTTTTCAAGATAACTCAAACCGTTATTTATTGCTAGTCATAAAAAGCCTCTTCCGCAAAAAACTTTTAGGCTTTCGCAGGAATTGCTTACATATTTATATGCGTTACGGTTCGTCCATTAACCCAGAATTTATTCAAAGTCATTTCGTTAAACGTATTTAATAAATTTTAAACTTGAGTCACAGTACAAGTTGTTACATTAAGGCTAATGATAACTGCCGGGGGAGGGAGACAGATGTAGCCTTTGAAGGATTCAATTGCTACATGTCTCTTTCTGGTTGTGGGTAACCAATCGGAGTATCAAGTTTCTTGCTATTTTTGTTCGAGAGTGTAATAACGGTTACAATTTGACTAAAGTTATTTTTGTCTTTAAAAAAATTATGTAATTATTGTCTCTTAGGTTACAAAAGGTACGAGATTTTCTGAAAAGTCTATAGAAATTTTAATTAAAATACTTTGTAATATGTAGGAAATGTATCCACTGAAGCAATATGACAGTACATAATAGAGTTCTAGTGCCAACCCTTACGAATAGAAGTGAAACTTGGAGCTGGCAAATCAATGGTGAAAATAGGATAAATGTAGTAGAAATGAGATCACTGAGAAGAACTTATGGAAATACGATATATGGTAGAATACCGAACGACGAAATATGGAAGACATGTAAGGCAAATGATAGCACCATTAAAAAAAATTAAAAAGGATTCCTGAGATAGTTAAGAGATATGGAACAAATGGATGAGAGAAGAATGTTTAAAATATTGTATACTCGTATAAGTAGCGTGAGATAGAAAAGGAAGCTGTGCAAGTCCAAGGAAAGTATGGCATGACCAAATTAATTAAATTAGCCTAATTCGAAGTCGGAAAAATCGACAAGCGTGCGTATTACGATGTATGAATGTAGAGAAAGCTCGAGAAGTATGCCATGACAAAGCAGTATGGCGGTCCATACTTCTCTGTCCTGACACTTACCAACCTACCCCTCCCGGGAAATAGCGTGATAGTACATTTGTTTTAGTAATATGCTTTTAATTTCATGAAGTGTGGAAATAAAGTTGAAGTCATTTCCAGACATCTAATATTTAAAAGATCCAGAATCTTTTTAATGGGACTACACTCACCCACGATTCGTACAAAGTTTAGAAAAGCTCCTTTCGTTAACTTTGACATTGAAAACAGCTTTCAACTTTAAACAACATTTCAAAGGAGAATTGAATATTCAGGATGCATTTAAAAAAAATAAGAAGTAAATTTTGACGTAAACAAAAAATAATTAAATTCGAATAAATTAAAAACGTAGACCATAAATGTTTATTCTTTAGAAAAGACGCGTTTTTTTATGAAACTGTAGATCTATCCTAAATATTTATTTAAATTATCATTATAAAACTTATACCGAAGAAGTGTTTTATTCTTCTTCTTCTTCTTCTTCTTGTTATAGACCTATGTGGTCTGTTCTACAGAGTGTTGCTTCTCCTGTGAGGTAGGTTCCCAGCTGTCCTTACATCTTTTAGGAGGCCTTCCACGAGGACAAGTCCAATGAGGCTGATTATGCAATGCAATATAGGGGAATCTGGCTATTATATACGTTCGAATGAAGCACTTAATTTGTGGTGTGACATTATTCAATTATATACTTTATATTCTGTAACCCTGACGAAGTTTCGGTGGGAGCGAAACTGGTTAGTGTTTATAACGAATAAATTGGTTTATAAACAAATTTTACTAGTGTATTATATATTGATAATATTTGTATTTTATACGTATAACAATATTATTTTAAATAATTGTAGGTGCTGATCAAAATTGTTAATACGCTATTATTTTATTATTAAAATGAGGAAAAAGGATTTAAAGAGTTATGACCAACTAACTAACTAACTAACCATCACGCCATATCCCGGAGGGGTAGGCAGAGAGGATGGATCGCCACAATGCTCTGTCCTGGCATACCACTCGGGCTTCCTCTACATTCATACATCGTACCATGCACGCACGTCGATTATTTTGACTTCGAATAACCATTCTACTCTCATCCATTCGTTCCATATGTCCAAACCATCTCAGGGATCTTTTTTTAATTTTATCCATGATGCATTCATCTGCCTTACATTTCTCTCTTATTTCATCATTTGGTATTCTATCATACAACGTTTTCCCGTACACTCTTCTTAGTGATCTCATTTCTACGGCGTTTATCCTGCTTTCATCCTTTTTTTGCCAGCTCCAAGCTTCACTTAAATGCATGAGGGTTGGCATTAGAACTCCATTGTGTACTGCCATCTTTGCCTCTGTGGATATATTTCTATTTGCAGTAATGACTTTGAGTGCGCTATTTATTTTATTCCCAGCACCAACTCTTCTTTCGATGTCTTTCTCCATTTTTCCGTCTCTTGTAAACATGCTTCCGAGATACGTAAATTCAGTAACTTGTGTAACTCCATTGCGTACTGCCATCTTTGCTTTTGTGGATATATTTATATTTGCAGTAATGACTTTGAAGAGTTATAAATAATGTAAAGAAAGTACGCAATGAAACATCAAATATAGCAAATTACCAAAAGAGCTTTTTTTAGAGTTTTATAGGATAAGCTTCGGCAAAGCGTAACAACTCGCAGCTACACGGTGTATGGAGCGATATCCTATGCAAATCTTACTTGTCACTTTCATTCTCCTTGGTGAGAAGGGTTGGGGTCGGGTGGTGGGGGCGGTAAATCAAGGAGGAATAAAGAACAAATAATGTAAAGCGGGCAGGTGGATCTCAGTACAAGGACTAAATTACTGGGAAGGGGAGTGATTTAAGCTTTTTCGGAGAAGTGGAGGTAATGCGTGGAAACTTATACTACATATGTTCACGTTATTAGTTTTAACGTGCAGTTGAAATACTTGTTAATTTACAACATTTTGAATGTATACAAATACTTGTAGACGAATACTGGATTTTGCCGATTGCGGGTAAAAAAATTATCCTTGAATTGATAACCCGCAATGGGTAAAATCCAGTATTCGTCTACAAGTATTTGTATACATTCAAAATGTTGTAAAAAAAAAACTGGTCCAAGTTAAAAATATAGCATATAAATTGGAGTGACATCTCCAGGCGTTATCTAGCAATACGTTAATGGCGGTAGCCTTTCACATTGCGTTAATAACAAAAAAAAAAAAAGATCTTCTGCTTAGTGCTTAATCCAATCTTCATAGATGGCGCTAGTGTGTAGATTGAAACTAACATGTTGTGAAGTTTGTTGTTACATATTAACATATATACAACTTCCAAAAATTTGTCAGACATGGTGGTCGTAAGATTGGTTGAATGGGGAATGTTGTATTACATAAAGCGTGCGCTGAACCCAACCAATGACAGGTCATAAGTTCTGTCAACACCTCGATCACCATATTCTGTTTCCAATTTGCATCTTCGTCTCTATTGAGATACAATTAATACTTGTTAATTTGCTTATTTTATAACAGCAATATCACACCGTTTCGTTGGAGGGGTAGGGAGAGAGAATAGACCGCCATACTACTCTATTATATTATGCCTCTTCAGATTTCGCCACATTTTTACAGTGAGTCATGCACCCACGTTGATTCTTCTAGCATGACCAATCTTTAAAATGAAAATAAATGATACATTATATAATGACATTTTAAACCGTAATACACTTTAAAATACTAGTATTCACTCTTTTCATTTTAAAACACTGCTATAATAAACTTACTAACCATCACGCCGTTTCTCCGAAGGGGTAGGCAAAAAGAATGGACTGCCACACCTTTCTTTCCTGACACATTTCTCTCGTTTCCTCAATATTCATACATCATGTTACGCACGCGCGTCGATTTCTCTGACTCCTCACATGGCCGACATTCAATATTTGATTTATTTGATCGTGCCACGTTTTCTTCGATCTTCCTCTATTTCTGGTTCCATTTACATCGTTAACATATAATTTTTTTTACCATTTTTGTAACATCCGATGATGTTAACATAGGTTGGCGAAACAGCTGTCACTTAATTTCATAGAAATAAAATTTGAAACGTAAAAGATCAGTGTTTCAAAATTTAAACAGTTTATAATATTGAAGTACTTTGGTGTTTCTGTCAAAATAACGGATTATTTAAAAATAAGAGACTTTGTTAAAACCCGAGATAGTGTTATATAATATTTCTCAGTATTTTGGAAGTTTCATAAAATAGTTATAACAATGTATGGAGCGAATTCTAAGTACCTGTAGTAGAACCTCTCTCGACCTGACAATACAGTGGAGAATGGTGATTCTTGGTGGTTAAAAATAAAACCGTTCTCCACACGGGGTACTTCACAGGCTGCTTGGTGGGAGCGGGGCTTTGGTCCAAAGGGAAAAACATCCCTCCAATTAGGGAGGCTGTGTCTAATGACGCCACTAGAGCCGTAAGGGTTGAGGGTTGAACGGTCGGGGCTGGTTTGATAATGGTCGCAGACATTTCCGGGTATTACTGCGTAATGGAACCTATATTTTTTAATTTGTTCATTATGTATCTTGAGTTTCTGCTGCGGCGATGAATGAATAATGACGCGATAATGAAAGGGTATTAAATTTCATGCTTGGAACATTTGTACAAAGTTCATAATAGTGTAAATAATTAACATTTTATTGTTCAAATAATTAATGTAAAACTGAACAAAAGCTTTTTGCAAGTAGTATAAAATAAAACTATTTATAATATCGAAATCAATTAAAAAATATAATAGCTGAAGATATGTAGATTTTGAAAACCTGAAGGATATTTTCGTTTAAAAAATTGCTATTATATTATATAATCAGGATAACGACATTGAAATCAATGTTTTTTTGTTAATAAAAAATATTATAAACTGTTAAATAAAAAAAAATTATTTTAAGTATCACAATTTATTTTATTTAAATTATAACAAATAAATTATTCAAATTGACATAGGAACAGATACACATAAAGGTTTGAAAAATCTCGAAAATTTGACATTAGATATATTATTGTAAGTCCTGATGATGTCAACATAGGTTGACAAAATTTTATAGATTTCGATAAACTTAAGGGAATTAAAATAATCTGTGAAATTTTAAAATGAATTTAGACAATTTTTTCCACTTTTGAGTATATTTGAGTTTTTCGGTTTATATCGCTCTCCTGATATGAAGGTGTAAATCTTTGAAATATGATTTAATGCATAAAATAGTCTATAGTTTATTTAAATTGATTAAAATAAATATATGGTACCATTAATAATAAATTGAAGTGTATTATTTGAAACAAATTGAGCTTTGATAAATAAACACATACAAAATAATATGAATATTATAATGTATAAAACTATTGATATTAAACAACGTTTCGTATTAATCGCTGGTTTCACATTTTGACTTTTATTAACAAATGAAGACAAAGATATTAAGAAGACAAAGATTATTTGAATATTAAGTGTAGAGTTGTAAAAAAATAAATTACGTGGAGGAAGATAAAAAATAAGCATGACGTTAGTATCAGCTGTGCATTTGCATTCGGTCCATTGGGTGGGCAAATCATGAATATAATCAACTGAGAAGCTGTATAAACAATCAATTAGAGGAGCGAATGAATAACAAATAAGTTACCCAATGGCTGCAAATGAGGCTTATGTTTATTATGATGGGGGTGTAGATATTCGGATTTATCAGAATTAAGAAATAAACACTACTACCCTATTTGATTACTTTGTATAGTAACCTCAATATATTTTTACACAAATGTTTGTCTAAATAATATATAACATTTTGTTTAACTCCCTGGTTTCAACATCCATCAAAATTGATCATATTTGTTTTATAGTATTTTAAATATGTATTACCGAAGAAGGACTGGTTGTCCGAAACATGTCTGATATGTAATTTAATTTTTTTAAACGTAAGTGTTGTATTTACAATGTATATAAAAAAGAAAAAGACAGATAAAACATCTACAACACAAAGAATGGCGAACATAGAAGAAATAGAAGAAAATATATAAGTCAAATAATTTTTTTTTAAATTAAGTAGGAAAATGAATGACTACTTTTGTAGCAGAGTGGTAAGAGCTCTGACTGCCATACCGAAGGTCCCGGGATCAGTTCCCCTGCGATGGCAGTGAAATTGTCACGCTGTCTTTGGTCTGGTGTGGAACTTACGTGATAATACAATGGCAATAAATTAGCTACCTATTACATGTCTACCAGTTTTATATAAAATAGTTGATAAATAGATAATGTTATTTATAAATATAAAAATGAACTTTCGTATAGCGCACTTAATTTGTGGTTTAATGTAAGCACACTTTTATTAGTTTTTATTCCACTTTTTTTTTTTTTTTGTTAAAAGCAACTGGTTCCAAGCTCCGGATTAATATTTTAACAAAAAAATAAAGTGGTTTAAAAACTAATAAAAGTGTGTTAACATTATTGAAGAAAAAAAAACTTTGATGTTATTTGCTAACGAAGATCACATAATTCTAGTTTGACTATAAATCATTTATCGATTGATGAAAATTGACACATCAATGTTGATTGAATTGATCTCATAATAGAGGGCAAAGTTGAAGGAAGAGAATAAATTAGACTAACAAAGTTAAAACTTTTGGCTGAATATGATATTACCCACGAGCCTGCCGGGATCTTAAGACCGACTGTCTCACAAGAAGAAAATAAAATTGTATTTATATATTTTTTAATACATTTATTTGTATTATATAAATCGAATTATATGTGTTACAGTATATATATATTTTTTTTAGATCAGAACCATTTCCTACTCTCACGACTTTTTTTAACATTTGAGAAATTTATCTAATTATGATCTTTCTTTAACACAGGCAAACAATATGTGAAATAATTAAAAATGTTTTTAAAAAAGACAATTTTTTTTTTAAATTTTCGATGTTGGTGGGTTTAAAAAATTGTTTTATATAAGACATATTTATTTTCACGCATTCTAAATTTATACGAGTACCACATTTATTATCTAGAAAAATACATATTCTTCCATTGTGATATAATGATATCTTCAAATATAATATGAAGTGATAAAATAAAAACGCATACCTGTAAAGCAATTCGTAAAATTTCAATTGAACATAAAGCTCATGGTAATTTTAATGAAAAATTCTTATTTAATATAATTTTAATGACTCCTAGCGAAAAACTGTGAAAAAGATAAGAATATAAATTATATAGAAAAGTCCGAAAATTTATTATAAAATATATGCGTCATTCGTTTCCCCGAATTTTCCATAATACCCAAACAAATGATAAATTTTTACTGTCGCTCGTAAAAAAATGAAAATATTTCTTGGTATGAGAGTTCTACGAATAGAAAACGTTCGTTTGATATCAATTTTTACGTTTGAAAATAATACGAAATTGATCTTTAGTCGTCCCGGCGCCGACGCTGTAAAAGTGAGCGTCGTGACGTCTGTACCGCTCTGTGAGAGGCCCCGACGCCGGTTCAAGGGTACATCAAAGGGGTAAGCCCTTTGAAATTGTTTTGACTAAGAAGGTGAGAGAAACAAATTAGCTAAGGCATTTGTTCTCGGGGTTGGGAAAAGGGAAATTCCTTTTGGGGGGCTTATTATTTATTTCGAACTTAGTCCTTGCACATACGTCATTGAATAATAAAATTACCCGCCTTAAGGATTCAAGTATCTTTCAAGTAGTTACATAATAAATTACAAAATTTGGATTGAAAGATGTGCAAATGAGAAGTAGACTTTAAATTGTATTAACAAACACACTATTAAAAAAAAATATACAAGTAATATAAACTTGAATGGTTCGAATGAGTTTATTTTTTACAAAAAGATTAATTTATATTTATTTTGTTTATTTATTATCTCAAATTCATTTTAAAAAAACATTTTAATATGTTTGGAATTTTCCGGTAAAAAATACTAAAATCAATCATAATCTTTGAAATTTCATGCGTTTTAAATAAATTTAAGTAGGAATTAAGAAAATATGTTTGTATTATATTTGGACATTAAGAATCTTTTAAAAAGAGCATACACTACCGAAGTTTCTTGGATATCACTTTTATGGCACGAATTTTATGAGTTACCAGAGATTCCTATTCATCTACAATAAATGGGTCGATTACCTTTAAAACAGATGATACTTAAATTCTCCGACAAGAAAATAACAAGTGATAACAGTCAGCCCGTATTGCCCGTTTGAAACCATTACTTTAAGCATTCCACTTACCCCGATTTTCCATTAAAACGAAACGCATAAAACCTTCCCGAATACTCTCGTAAATCACGTAAAATATACCCAACATGCTATGGAGCCCTTAAAATATCTACCGTAACAGCGTAAAGGGGAAATTTCCCATTGATCTCGAAATCCCTCTTTATTCAGATTTGATCACAATAGATACAACGGCCGATCGTGTTCAATCCTGTACTGTAACGTAAATATCATTACGGCACACCCTGTACTCGGGACTTGATACTCGGGTACTAGTTTCGTCACAGAGCGGGGGACTTTTCCGCTGTATAGATTTTGCACATTCTCGTGAAAGAACAATGCAGAAAATGTATTTTAACAAACTAGTGTGTTTTTCATATAAAACTGTAAAACTCGTACTACTAGGATTTAAAAAATCAATTATTTGAATTTCTCCACCGCTGGATGTAGGCCTTTTCAAATTGTCCTCATTTTTTCCTATCTTTCTTCATCAGTTTGTCTCCATTGTGTATTGTCACTGGACGTAAGCCTCTCAACCCCTACGCCATCCATCTCGGTCTCTCGCCAGTGTTTTTCTAGTCCTTCTCGCTGTCCGCACAATATCTTCACTCCACCTGGTAGAGTGTCTCCCGAAACTTCTTCGGCCGAATCTTGGTTTCCATTCAGAAACCCTCTGACTCCATCTTCCATCATCCCGTCAGCACACATGCCCAGCTCATTGCCACTTCATACTTGCAATGCGTATCCCTACGCTATATGGTCTCTAAGCAAGATATCCAACAAGGATCTTTCCAATGCCCGTTGTACAGCTTTAATTTTGTGCATTGCTTCTTTAGTTAACGTCTATGTCTTGCATCCATCGGTCCACAGATAACAAACACTGCTTCGGCACTTTTGTTTTTAAAATTGTGGCTTGTTCGGAATTATACTGTAGAATTTGTTTAAGTCGGCTTAAAGATGTTGCCCAGCTTTCCAAATGCAGAATAACTGAGCTGTATTCTTCTATCAATCTTCTTAATTTCTTCTATCAATCTTCTTAATCCTTCTCTACTAAAAGCTAACAGATGACTTAGTTACACATATTCATTCCTCACTTCTACATTTTTATGTCTTTAATTTGTTAGTCCAACTGTTAATATATCGTCAGACTCTTTTCCTTCCAATGATCTCCACATCAAGACTGGTTGCCCATCTATCAGTTCCCTGACTGGCGACATGTCCTGCTCATTTTTACATTAGTTTGGCAACACGATTCATTATATCAACAAGCTTTGCCGGATATCTTATTTCAGTATTCAGTATTTTGTCCTTCAGACTTGAAGCAAGCATTTGTCTTTCCGTATACATTTCAGCTTGTGTGTGGTATTAGTGTTACCAGGACAATGCATGTTCAGCTTTTGAGGTTTATGGGAACTTTGCTTTAGACCTGTGAAATAAAATAATTATTCGTATATTTTATTTATTTCGTAGGTCACACATCATCTTTAGGTGTTATTATTGTATAATATAATTTAAGTTGTTTAAGGATTTATTTTATCTCAATAGAGACGAAGATACAAACTGGAAACTGAATATGGTGATCGAGGTGTTTACAGGACTTATGACCTGTCATTGGTTGAGTTAAGCGCACGCTTTATTGTCGTGACATATTCAGTTTCCAGTTTGCAACTTCGTCTCTATTGAGTTAAAATTAATCCTTGAATTGATAACCCGCAATGGGTAAATAAAATCCAGTATTCGTCTACAAGTATTTTTATACATTCAAAATGTTGTATAAGTTGTTTAAATTTAAATATCCTTTCTGAAGTAGATACTTATGCTCTACATAAACATTTAAAAAAAAATATGCTGCAGATTTTATATTTTTATTTTTGTAGCGTTATTTTGGTGTAAATAAAGGTGATGTTTATCTTGCATAACGGAGGTAGAGAGAAAAATAATCCGAAATAAATGTTCCTCGTTGCATTTCCTTTTCCCCACTTAAGTTGTGATGCTAAGCTTTAGCAATATATCTGTCTTTACACCTGAAGAGAAACAACCCCCAGCAAAATAGAGGCTTAAGGGCTGCGGTGACGAATATCGAAAACGTAAGAAAGCGAATTTCAGCGGATCTTTCCAGAAACGATTTCTCGTTAAAATTTAATATAACTTACAGATTCTACGTCTGCTAACGAAAAGCACGCGACGGTTTAGCGAAAATCCCTGGATTTAAGCTTTCCGGAGGAATAGAATGATTAACTTTCGGAAGTTGTTCCGTATCATATTTATGTAAATAATTTTAAAAATAAAAACTGTAAGACTCGCATTTTAAATCAGTCTAAACATAATCATTTTTTGCATTATTCATAAAGCGGCTTTTATTTTGTTTTATTGAACTCGTAGTTCAACCTTGCCTGACATTTTAATGTTCTTAGATGAGCATTTTTTCACGAATTATTACATTAATATTACAATAAAAACGTATCTATTATAAACATATTTAATACCTTGGTCCATTTTGGGGGACCAATACAAGCGTTCTGGAGATAAGCATGAAAAAACTTCGTTCAAGTGTAAATTTTTTTATTGAATAATACGAACATCATGATTTTGATCCAGCCGATACAATGTAATTAATATGAGTGAAAATGTCTGGTTTCCTTTTTTTTCGTTATAATGGGAAAACGAATGTTTCGCCCTTCTGATGCATTTTAAAATGTTTGAAATATTTGATACATACATAATAAAATGTATGTATTAAATGATTTATTAATTTAAAAAATATTATTATTGAATATTGTATTTGATAATGCCTTAGTTAGTCGAAACACGTATTTTCTATTTAAAAAAAAAAACTTTTAAAAATAGACGTTTTCATTCAAATTCAATATTTAATGCGAGTGACATGTTTTGCTATGCTAAAGCTTTATAAAATATTTAATAATGCCCATGAAAAGTAATTATAATAAAATATGATAAAACATCTAGAAATCGTACGTTTTTATCAATTTAAGCTTATTTTCAAATCTGTTTAAAGAAACACTAATTTTTATATGTCTTTTCGGTATTTATAATAAGTTAATACGATACTTACTAATCAACCATTATGCTGTCTCCCATAAAAATGGACCGTTACACCGTTCTTTCCTTACATACTTCTCTGGCTTCCTCAGCATTCATACATCGTGCATAAGCACGCACGTAGATTTCTCCGACTCCTCACGTTGCCGAAAATCAAATTAATTTACTAACTAATAATCATGCCGCTCCCGAAGAGGTAGGTAGAAAGAACCGACTTAATGAAATTAAATAAATCCGATGAATATTTGCAAATACGGTATGACTTTAATTATTACGGTTTATTTTGAAGATAAAAAAATACATTAATCGTTTTCAAAAGCTATTTTAATTTGTATGTTTATTTATGAGTACGATATTTCATTATTGCATTTGATAAAATTGGTGAAAACGTAGAAAGCCCGATGTTTTCCATTAAATTTTCCTCGAGCATCTAAGCCATTGGGGCTTTTATTCTATATATCGAGAAAAGGTCAATTGCTTTTAAAACGTACAACACGTGATCCGATTACTTTCGAATATAGACACTCCCCGATTTTTTTCGACGAATCGTTTTTCGCTTTTATTCGGCGGAAAACCCGACCTTTAAAAAACTCTCCTTTACAGCTAAATACTTACTGGGAATAAAATTACAGATCGCAATATGGGAAATTCAATTTGGACTGAATTGTGGAGTCCGGAGGGACATTGTGTAGGAGGCATGCGGCAATAGGGGTCCGTGGGGTGGATCGGACACATGATTGAAGGGTAGCAGATAAAAGGGCCACAGGCTCGCGCAAGCGGGACGATCTTAATTTTCGCAAAATCAAAAGATGCCTGAATATCAAAACTTTTACTAAGAGCTTTGAGAGTCTGCATTGGGAGACTGAAAAGTATTGTGTCGAGGTTTCAATTTCACTTTCATGCAAAATAAACGCAGCAAAAAAACATCTTCTCTTAGCAATAGAAAATTAACTGCTAATATGAAATACTAATAAATCAAAGTCAACCCAAAAGGGTAGGCAGACATAATGGACTGCCACACTGTTCTTTTCTGACACATTTCTCTCGATTTCGGAACATTGATTCATTGTGTCATGTACGCAAGTTGATTTTTAGGACTCTTCACGTGGTCAACATGTAATATTTTATTGATTTGATGGCGCCACATTTTCCTCGGTCTTCGTCTATTTCAAGTGCCGTTTATGTCATTCACATATATTTTCTTTGCCATTCTTCAATATCTTAATTATCATTTCATTATATTTTCATTTGCAATGCATTCACTTGTATATTTGCATTTTATTTTTAATTAAAAAAATTTAATAAAACTTTGGAAAATTTTAAAATAAATTAAACGTATTTATTGTTTTTTGGCCAATGATGTAAAATTCCATGATTAATAATTAATAATAATGAAAACATTAGTTTTCTAGAAGTTTTATTATATTTAATAAGAATGACATGTTTTGCCCTTCTAAGGCAAAATTTGATAATGCCTTAGACGGGCAAAACATGTCATTCCCATAAAATATAATAAAACTTCTAGAAAACTGACGTTTTCATTCGTATAAATGTAAAAAAATCACGTCGTAATCGTATCGTTTCTTAAAATGCGTATTGTATAGATACAAAACGTTTTTATTTATTCATAGCATTAAATTGTATAGGGATTGAACAAAAAAACGAAATTTCGTTTATTAATAAATGTTTGTCAATAAAAAATAGAACTTTGACTTCAAACTTAATCTAAAATACAATATTACAAAAAACGGTTTTATTTTTAAATATTTTTTTTGTCCAGATATGACTGATAATTAAAGTATTGAAGAAATTTCGATTAGAATCGATAAAACAACTGTTTTAATTCTATACAAATACATCGTAATGTTACGCAAGAATGTATGTGTCTTTTTACAGAAACTATAAGAAATTCTGAATTCGTGAATCAACGAACCGCTGAGGAGGGCGGAGACTTGTGCAATTTAGTAATCTGACGAGTTCTCTCTACTAAGAGAGTTAGATCACAGAGCATGATAATCCGTCCTACGTCTCACAAACTAGAGAAAATAATCCGCAATGAAGACATATTGTGGACGCAATAAATCTACCTCGTTTCGAGATCACAGTATGACAGGTAACTGAAAGATATGCACGTGTGATAGATGAAACTATGTCAGAATCTGAGGATCTCAACTCTATTTATGCAGGTCTCCGTATTATCGAATCGGAGTAATGCAGAAATATTCTAAATCAGTCTCATGTTTAAATGTAAACTCCATTAATATTCAGTGAACCAACATTTCTCCGTTCGTTGGCTCTAGGAAATATTTATATATCCGCATTAAATGAAAATATTAATCTTCTAATATAATTCTTATTCCAGCATACAATGTCGCATAAAAATGTTTAAAGTCGATTTTAGCGTGAATAAAAATAACCTCGCATAATCACGGTTAATTTGAGCATATTACAATTGAGAAAAAATTGCTTCACTATTATGACATACATGGATGAGACCATAATGTTACATGATATTATAATTGTTACTTTTATTTTTACTTTTAAGTTGGTTTTTATTTCTACTACTATTATTATGTTTAACTCTCAATCATTTTGTTTGACCGTATTTTGCCTTAGCTTCAATTAACTGTTTATTGTATTTGTGGTAGCGCGTAATTGGCTTTATTTATTATTTTTCTTAATGTTTCTTAATTAATATATTGATATCGCCGTATGCTGCCCTTACTGAATAAATAAATAAATAAATAAATACACATTGGTAATACTTAAATCCAATGTAAAACTTTATGTAAATGTATTTATTGATTCTTGAATAATTAATACGAATGAAATGGCGGTTTTCTAGAAGTTTTATAATATTCTATGTGAATGACATGTTTCGCCTATCCAAAGCATTATCAAATGTCTTGGATAGGTGAAACATGCCAATTATATAAATTATAATAAAACTTCTATAAACAGACGTTTTATTAGAATTATCACTCAAATATTTTATTAAAGATAGCTTTGACTAATATTGTAATGTGAATTTATACTTTGTTAATGAATTAATTCAGCTTATGGCTATTTGAACTTATTACACGTTTGTTAGCAAATGTTGCCACCTAAATTACTTTGCATTATATTGACAATAAAATATATCATTTATCTTTTGTCATCTTGATAAACTTATTTTAAAATATCTGAAAATAAACCGGGTTATTTTTATTATCACACACACGTTTATGTGTCATATCATCCTTAAACGAAAACGTTGTTAAAATAAAATATATTTTCAAGTAAAGGTTACATTGAAACCATTATTATTTCTAAATTTTCTGGTAAAAAACGCGACAACGATCGAAGATCTAATAAAACGGAACGTTATAAATGTTTCACATTTTCTTCTTGTTATAACAACCTAATTGGGACTTCATCCTCCTCAAACGTTGGAAAAATAAGATTCAGCAAATGGTGTCAATAAAGGGACAAATGAATCTTGAAAAGAAAAATACAACACACTTAAAGGTATCTTAATGTGTTTTCACGGGAAAAATCCTGGTTTTGAACAAAGTGGAATTTCCAGAAAGCTCTCTTGATGTTTGCGGAAAACTTTCTCCGGATATTCCTAATTGCAGTGGCGTAAAGCTCGATCGGAGTGGGAGCTTTTGGAATCGCGCCATCGGCCTTCCCTGTTGCCCGTTTTGTAGACGAATTAAGAGCTTCCGGAAGACGCGAGGGTGGCTGAGGAAAAAGGTAATTGAACCGGTTGAGATCGCTCTATAGATCTCGGTCTAGGTCTGAGTAATGCCGGTGTAAATCGTTTCCGTGATTTTATAGACAAAGTGCTGTTGAAATTGTAGCGAAATGATTCAACGTTTCTATATAAATCAAGGCGTAGTAGATTGATTCGTTTAATAGCCATGATTATTCATGTGAACATATTTGTGTTAATTGATATATTATAATATAATTCAAATTCATTAAGATCTAACCAAAATTATTATATTTAAAAACAATAAAGAGAGAAATTGTAATTTATGGGAGTTACCAAGGTTTTATTATTTGATTTATATTTTTGCTTTCATTTATTTTATATTATAAAATTAATACATGAGATAAAACTTGTAAAATAATTTATATGAAATATTAGGCTATACGTAAACTTCTCCATTTGAAAACACATTATCGAGTCAACACAGTATATAAAATAATATAAAACTTATGAGTTATTTTAAAACTTAATATTAAAATACAAATAAATGTTTAAAAAATATGATTACGATTGAAAACGTCTACTTTCAAAAATACCTAGATCGAATAGCAGGCGTACCTATATATTTACGCAAAATATTTATTTTCTATAACATATAAGATAATTTTTTAGAAAACAATCGTTTAGATTCAATATTATTTGTAATGTTTATGGTTTCTTGAACAATGAAGTAAAACTCATTTTATAGAAGTTTTATTATAATTTATGGGGATAGCGTGTATCACCTTGATGTTGATTTGGTTATGGCTTTGCAAGGTGACACGTATGAATCCCATTAAATATATTAAAACTCGTAGAAAACAGACGTTTATATTAAAATATAATGAATAAATTGCGTAAATTGTGACTAATTTTTGAAAATCCATAAAGCATTTCTATCAACCACAATCAGAAAATTAAATGTAAACAGCTAATTTACCACCACTTTATCACAGAGGGTATCAAATCATACATGCCCGTATTTGTTTGAACGGTAGCGTTTACCTCAAATATTTGGAATGAAATATTTTGATAAGGGTCGCCACTTATTCATTTCCACTGTTTAACCCAAAATAACGTTCGTGTGTTGAGAAATTGAAAGATAAAACAAATAAAAGCAGATAAAATAAATTAATTCCCGCATTATTCAATCGGACAGGAAAAGAGATAAAAGCAAAATATTCAATTCGAAAATTCAATATCAAAAATGTTTACATAGAATTTTCACCACATTGCGGATTTTCAAATCGCAGTTTAACTATTACGGCAGGCGGTAATGTGAACTCAACGAAAGTTCTTTCCGTTTCAAAGATAACACACTAAATGAAAAATTGGGATTGAAACGTAGAAATTTATTTATACAAATTCACTATGTATTTGTAGCAGATCGCGGTTTGTGCGATGCGCGTACAAAGCTTTCCCTCGTAATTAGACAGGCTTACTAATGTAAAATTCAGGAACGTTGCGAGAGTCCTAACAGCTAGCCAACTAACATATCTATCCGAGGCGCTCTAATGTACCGCGGCAGGGGCAGTTATGACTTTGGAATGTGCCCACAAATAAACAGATTAAATAACGCCATGTAGCGGTGATTACTCGGGTCGATCGGGCTTATCTGGAACATTAGCGGGCGATTTAGTTCCGGCGAGAACGTCACTCCATCCGAGTATGGGGATATTTCAATATGGCGATTACTAATTGGAGATTTTGAAATTCGAACAGCAGTGAAAAACTTGTTTGAATAAATCTTAATAATCTAATTAAGTACATACTTTAATTATTTAGTCAGAATTGAATAATTCTCCAAGATAAAATAAAACATTTTAATCTTCTTCGATGGCCCTACTGTCCTCCGCTTCGAATCTCCAATCGAACACTCGTAACAATTTCGCCTCATCTCTCCCAATTTCATCCCCCCATCGCAGCCTTGGTCGTCCAATTGGTCTTCTACCACCTGGGTGCCACTCCAGCAATCTTTTTGGGGTTCGCGATGACGGCATCCTCTGCACGTGACCGGCCCATCTCAATCTATTCTTTCTGACCTGTGTAGAAAGACTGGGAGCTTTGTAAATATGGTACAGCTCGTCATTATGCCGCACTGTCCAGTCTTCACCGTCATTCACAGGTCCTATAATTCTGCGCAACACCCTTCTCTCAACATTTTAATACATTTAATTATTGGTCTTACGCATGCTTTGTAAATTATCATCTTACTCTACGTAGCCATATGTTTAACAACATCAGAACAACAACAACAACAACAACAACAACACAAACAACAATAACAATAACAAAATAACATAACAACATCACAATTATTCAGCGAATCATACACGTACGTCGATTCTTCCGACTTCTAACATGGCTGACCAGAGATTGCACTGCCTTGTTGATTAGGGTATGTGTATCTTTACAGAGATCAGCTCTTCCAATCAGATTTATGCTTAGATATCTATAGGGTCACTACCCTCTTGTTTTCTAGTATGAAATTAAAACCTTAAACACCCGTTTGAGAAAACAAATAAATTGTAAAAGCTTCATATGTTGGGTATAAATATTATATTATGATATGATATCATATTAAGTTAATATAATATAAGCATTTTTCATAAATCATTTTAGGTATCTAATCACAAAAACCTCATAAATTTCTCATCCATTCTTCATCACGAAATAACACTTGTTCTAGAAACAAAATAAGAGATTTACTCCCAAGTCGTGAAGATAAAATTTTTAAAACGTTGCAATCTTTAAAACTCTGCGGACACTGTATACAGCTGGAGGGAGAGTGGATGCAAAATGTGATGGTGTAATTCGGACGAAGGTTACACTGATGCCAAAGGATTATGAAAACCCCTTACAAATTTATATCCTCATAAATATTCTTGTTGGTGCAGAAATTTAGCAGGGTCTAGTCTGGGACACCTGTTCCCAAAATAAATCAGTGGCGGCTCGTGAAATTACTAAAATGCTGTGCTAAAGTTGAATATTAATAAAGCGTTATACGTGAAGTTTGTATTTAATAAACTTAAAATACATGAATGCAAAAATAACTATAATAAATTTCAAAACAGTTTATTTAAGGTTAAAGGTCTCGCAGCAAAAAGACCCAAAGAGCCATGGAAAGAGCCATGTGAGGAATAAGCCTAAGAGACAGAATTAGAAACGATACGGTGAGAGAAAAAACAAAGGCCACTGACATCATCCACCGGGTAGCGACTCTAAAATGGCAATGGGCAGGTCACGCAACCAGAAGCTCAGACGAAAAATGGACAAGAATACTGCTGACTTGGAGACCGTGGACGGCAAAGAGAAGTGCGGGGCGACCGTAACTACGGTGGAAGGATGATCTGAACAGACACGTCGGAATAACCTGGATGCAGTATGCACAAGACAGAGTAACATGGAAGTGAATGGAGGAGACCTTTGTCCAGGAGTGGACGGGAATAGGCTGAGGACGAAGAAGAAGAAGAAGATTTATTTAATTACGGAATGTCGTAAATTGACTCGAAATAATTAATTAAAACGATTCATGTTCCAAATAAATATTTCTAATGTAAAACTTGTTGAAAGCGTGATTTTGAATTGTGTTGCTATAGACACACTAGTGCGATATATAAAATATTTTTATTTATTCATGTTCATCGCAAATAATATTTATGATTTAAATTGATAGGAAGTAAGGAGTTGTTAATACTGAATGATTGCTATAATTTTTTTTTCTTTCAATTTATTATTTTCACGTTTCACTACTGGAATAATTCCAAATAGCAGATTTCATGAAAGTATTACTACTTTAATATTATCCAAGACGCTAATACCCCTGTTATAATATTCATCATTATATTTTATTTTACGAAATGTATATCTCTATCTCAATTTTAGAGAATCAAACAGGACATAAACAAATTTAAATTATACACATAAAACTTGGTGTTAAAATTGAAAATATTTACGCTTTAAATTCATCATATTTTCCCTCTTTATCACTCCAATTATTTAATAATAAATATGTTCAGAGATATGTAAGATGTAGCTCCCCCTTATCAATCCATCTCTCCAAAGCGGTAGGCAAAATTTTCTTCATTAATTTATTTATTGATCAGATATAATGGACAACTACACTGTTTTTTTTCTGACATACTTCTCTAGATACCTCCTCATTCCTACATCGTGCTGATTTCTCCGACCCCTCACGTGGCTGACATTTAATATTTGATTGATTTGATCATGCCACGTTTCACTGGAGATTTCTCTATTTCGTGTTCATTTACATACTTGAATAATCATTGTTTTATCATTCATTATTTCCATATGTTTAAACCATCTAAATGACACATTTAACTATTTTATAAACGATATTCTCAAATAGAAGATCGATAGATGCCATTGTGTCAATAGAAAATGAACGCCAAGAACTGTGAAGCACCTTTTTTACACTTCAGAGTATATTTTGTATCTCTCGAGTGATACGAATCACTTCGTCCACGAAGTAAAATAGTATTCTTATAACTTCGCTCGCGAAGTCATGAAAATTTCGCCCTAGTCACAATCAATCCGTTACAGCTGGTATGTACATTTTCTTTAAAAACATATCTTAGTTCTATATCTCTCTTTGTTGAGATAATTTGTATACAAAAATTTTCCATTCGTTTACTTTTTATGGATTATTTTATTGAGAAAGGGGATATGAACTTAGAGTAACCGAGTTTACTTAAACTTGGCAACGTGAATTTTCCAAAGCTTAAGCGAGTTTTAATATCTTCGCCTGTATTAGCATTATGTAATGAATATGGCGAAAAGTATAATTTTCCAATAAAATCTACCCTAAATTTTTCATTGAACTGTTAATTCCCGGCCTCAAAGAATTATACAATACTTCGTAAATTGGGTCATTAGGGACAGGCCTTTTCAACTTAAGTTTACCCAAGGACCGCATTAAAATGACACTCCTGTTGAAAATAAAATAAAATAAATATAGGCCTAGAACAGAAAGTGTCACAAATGAGAAGTAATGCAGCGATTGAAGAAAGGAAAAGAATTTATCATTATCATAAAGACCAGGATACTGAAATACTTTGAGCACGTTATAAGAAAAGATAAAATCAATTCAGTGCGGTAACTGACTATCCAAGGTAAAATTGACGAAAAACAAAGTGTCGTGAGAAGAAAAAATTCTGCCTTCAAAATCTTCGAGAATGGTTCAGTTGCAGCATACACCATCTCTGTTTAGATCTGCTGTATCAAAAGTAAAAATAGCTATGATGTTATGCGACTTCAGTTAGGAGAGAAATTAGAAGAAGAATAATAAGACAACTACAAACCATCACGACGTTTCTCCAGAAGGGTAGGCAGAGAGAAAGGACCGTTACTCTAATCGATTCTGACACACCTTACTAGCTTTTTCCACCTTCATATTATTTTGACTAAGAAGAAAATGAAAAGAATAAATTGTTAAGAAGAATAAGAATGTGTTAAAAATAAATATCTGGCTGAAGCCAAACATCCAACCTACGCAACAATAAATATTAGATTAGAATAAGGAGAGTGGAGGAGTTATTTCAGGCGGAGCACGATAAAGAAGCCCTTTCAGAAGTGAGTGCCGCGCCGGGGAAATAACGGGGCACAAAAAAAAGACAAATATTTATTTTTGCGAATGCTATTGTTTTGATAATAAACAAATTTAAATTAAGAACGATTTCTGAGAAGGCTTTAATTACCCCTGTTTCAATTAACCTTTATAGTTTAGTTAAAGAAATGAAATTTTTTAATAAATATAGAATGAAATTCAAATAACATTTTTTTGTATTATAATTTCTAAATAATAAATTTTATTAAACTGATATTTGGATAAAAACATATTTACCTGAATTAAGGTGGACTTCAGTTTTTTGTGGATAAATAACCTCATTCATTTAGTATAATAATTGTGCCTTTTGGAATAGAATATTTTCATTCAAACTTACCATCTAACCATCACGCCGTCTCCCCGGAGGGGTAGGCAAAAATAATGGAACGCCACACTGATCTGTCCTGACACACTTCTCTCGATTCCTCTACATTCATACATCTTGTCATGCACGCACGTCGATTTTTCCGACTTCTCACGTGACCGACATTCAATATTTGATTGATTTGATCGTGCCACGTTTTCCTCGGCCTTTCTCTATTTCTAGCTCCGTTCACGTCGTTTACATAAACCTTTTTTACCATTCTGTCATTCATTCATTCTTTCCATGTGTCAAAACCATCTTAATGACCCTTTCCTCATTTTATTTATAACACTTTCATTCGCACCACATTCACTTCTTATACTTGCATTTGTCACTCTATCATATACAGAATTGCCACATATTCGTCTTAGAGATCTCATTTCTACTGCATTTATTCTACTTTCATCTTTTTTTTGCCAGTTCCATGCTTCACTTCCATACATAAGGGTCGGCACATGAGTACCTTCATTCAAACTTAAAATGTTTTTTTATTAAAAACTTTACATTTCAATAAACAAGTAAAGAATTTTTAGAAAAACAAAAGGAAAAAGTTGTCCAGGTAGTAAATTATTCGGCAAGCAAAAATAAGTTGGCGAAATTTTGTTGGTCATAAGGCTGAAAGTTGCTCCCCGCCGGAACCCCCGTTGCCACGGCAACCGTCTCTACCCTCATCTTTCGCAGCGCCTTTAGTTTCCTACATGTGTTATCAATTTAACCCGAGGAGGCTGTAAATCTTGCCTGCAAACTTTCACAGGTATCCCGTCTTCTTTTCTTCCAAATGTACTCGAAAGGGCCGAGTCATTGAGAGTTGGCGCACTTAGCAGATTAATTTGAATTTAACGAAATGTTTTGTAAGGATCTTAAGAAGGATAACTAAAATGTTGTCGCATGCTTTCTTGGTTCAAGTTTGTTTGCTGTTTTCAGCGAATATATAAAGTTTTAAATGTAATCTCTATATTTTGTTTTTGGAAGTCCACCTTATATTATATTATTTAATACGGTAATAATATTTAAAAAAAAAAACATAATCATATTCTAGAAATTAATCATATTTCTCCATCGCCGAATGCTCAGAGTTCCCTGGACAGACATGGTTACTAATACCGAAGTCCTGTGGCGAGCTAGATTTGATAGGGAATTGTTATCAACTATCAAGGTTCGAAAGATCTCACATCTGGGTCATATACTGCGTGGAGAAAAGGACCACCTTCTCCAACTGATGTTAGAGGGGATAATTGAGGGACGCCGAGGGCCCGGAAGGAGACAAATGTCCTGGCTGCAAAACGTGAGGGAGTGTCGCATCCAAAGTGTCGAGGAGCTGTTCCGAGCGGCGCAGGACAGAGACAGGTTCGCCGAGGTGATCGCCAACGTTGGGGGGAACCGACAGGGCACTTGAAGAAGAAGAAGATTATTTCTTGATCAATCGTGTTAAATTCTAAATAAAAAAAAAGAAACATGAATGAAAGCGTTCATTTTCTAGAAGTTTAAATATATTTCATGAAAGTGACGTTCTTCGAATTGATACAGTATTATCAAATGTCAATATTTGATAATAATCTGGCAAGACAAAAAATCGTATTATTAACAATTTTATGTACGGTTAAAAATAACTTTATTAATTTTTTTTTTAATAAAGTTATTTTTTATATTCCAAAGAAACGTTTTGCCTGCGTTGCTGAAATCTATACTTGTAGCAACGCTGACGAAACCGATGGATTAATATGATATCATTAAGTAATCATTACGATTGAAAACGTCTGTTTTAAATAAGTACAAGTAGTACAACTTTATAAAATGTCGAAGGACTTTTGATAATGCCTTAGAAAGGTGAAACATGTCATTCCCATTAATTATAAATAAACATTTAAAAAACATACGTTTTCATTTGTAACTAGCTTACCATCACGCCGTTTCATCGGAGGAGTAAGCAGATATTATAGACCGCCATACTGCTCTATCTTGACATACCTATTATTCTTAGTGATCTAATTTCCACGGTAATTATCTTACTTTCATCCTTCTTTTGCCAGCTCTTAGCTTCACTGCCATACAATAGGGTAGGCACTTGAACTCCATTATGAACTGTCATCTTCATTTGTATTAATAATATGGAGTTTTACGTATTTGTTCAAGAAACAACAAATGACATAATTAATTTTATATGTTTCGCATCCATACAGCAGCACGCCTGCTGCTAAATAATTGTGGTTTAATATGTCTCCAAATAATATTGGTAGTGTGTTCCAGTATCACTAAAAATACTTAGCCTTAAGAAAGCTCGCAACGGAGTGAAACCGATTGGCGCTACTTACTCAAATAAATTGGTTTATACTTAGTAAAAGAGTCAAATGATTTTACTGAAATCTCTTGATGGAAGTTCATTTTAAATAATAATTAAATAAAACGATGTTTTTTATCTACTTCCACTTTTGTCTTTATTTCGACAGCGACCGGTTTCGCCAGGCTCGCTGGCATCGACAGACTGGTGACACTATTGTTAACTTAGTCTATTATATACATACTGATCAGGGATGGTAAACATGATTCTATACAAAAATAATCTTCAAATTTACTGAATTTAAATATTGGTATTACAGGTATTCAAGGAGGTTCGTATTTAATACAATGGATTTTAAATTATATTATCGCTTACATATTCACATATACAACCATTTTTTCAAACGTTATATATGAATATGTAAACGATAATTACATTTTAAGTAAAAAAGTGTTTTTTTAATACGTTATTTTTTTCGAATAAGTGTTACAGATTTTTTTTTTTTATTCTTCAAACTTTCATTTTTAAGTGAATGTGTTCGGTTTCCAATTGAATACTCCCATAGAAGTGCGATATTTTATATGTTACAATGAAACAAAAGTTGCCCTCCTAAACTAAAAGAAAATTGTTTCCGTCTTTGAATCATGATTTATTACAGCGAGGACTCCCGGCGGGGGAGCGCCGCGCCGGGCTGGGCGATCGCGTCAGGCAGTTGCTGTAACATAAAACTTTTCCATTACTTTATTAAGTTCTGATATGCAAACATAGCTTTCATTATTGACGTGAACTTCAACATTAAAGCTTTGAGAAATCTTCGCAAGTTGTACGTAAGCCCCTACTCGGTGGAAGTTCGGAGCACGGGGAATATTCTGCTTTTATGCCTGAAATACTTTGACTCTTGTTTCTTTTGCGAGTTTTTATTATAACTCGAGTGCGAAACACAATAAATTGTTCGGCGACTTCATCGACAAGTTGCTACAGCTCACGTTAAGAGATACAATCTGTTTATTATTCGAGTATACGGAGAGAAAAATGTGTGTTGTAAAATATGCCACAATACGATTCATGATTTGAATCGAACATAAAGAGTAATGTTCTATGGTTCGAAAACCTGGACTTAGTGTATACCATGATGGCAATACAGAAGAATCCTTCGTATAGCGTGGACAGATTCTATCAGCAATTCAGAAGTCTTGACGATAGCTTATTGTAGCGGAGCATTTTGAAATGTATTAAGGTTCGTAAACTACGAGTACCGAGAAACTACGAGTGACCCAAAGAGCCATAGAAAGAGTAAAGAGGAATAAGCCTCAGAGACAGAGTCAGAAACGATACGGTGAGAGAAAAAACAAAGGTCACTGACATCGTCCACCGGGTGGCGACTATAAAATGGTAATGGGCAAGTCACGTTGCCTGGAGCTCAGATGAAAAGTGGATAAGAAGACTGCTGACTTGGAGACCGTGGACGGCGAAGAGAAGTGCAGGGCGACCGCAACTACGCTGGAAGGATGATCTAAACAGATACGTCGGAATAACCTGGATGCAGTCTGCACAGGACAGAATGACATGGAAGCGAATGTAGGAAGCCTTTGCTATGAAGGAGTGGACGGGAATAGGCTGAGGAAGAAGAAGAATAAGGTTCGTAAAATTCACTATTTGGATCACATCTTGCATGGAGGCAAATATGAGATCATCCAACTTATTTTAATTTTAAAAATTAAAAGGTAAACGTCCTGGCCGAAGGTAACGTCATGGCTACACAATATTAAATATTTGACCGAGAGGCCTTTACATAAGTGATTGCTGACGATTAGAAAACCTGGTAAGACACAAAGAGCACAAATAGAACTATGTATTTTTTCTGAGCTACCTGGTGTGGCTATACAATACTATTTTGGATAGAATTTATCACTATCACTTCACTCTGCTGTATTGGAGGTTAACTGTTACTATTCTTTACGCTTCTCTATTCAACGCAGTACGCAGGTTATCCTTATATATCTTGCGCTATTTTACTCCTTTATTATTTTCCTATATAATATTTTTGGGGAGTCTGTTGTCGTTCATTCGCACTACATGACCAGACCAACGCAAGAAAGCGCTAGACTCGGATCTCCAGAGAGTTGGATCTCCTTAGCACATCCGCATTTGAGATTTTATGAAACCAAATAACATCTATTACACTGGGATTTACTTATACACTCTGATATTTATTATTATAGGTCACGTTAACGCATTATGTATATATAATTTTAGCAAGGCAAAACACG
This sequence comes from Lepidostoma basale, assembly GCA_022606425.2. NCBI lineage: Eukaryota > Metazoa > Arthropoda > Insecta > Trichoptera > Lepidostomatidae > Lepidostoma > Lepidostoma basale. Next base: position 359,382 of record JAHDVF020001081.1, on the reverse strand, counting down.
TAATTCCCAAAATATAAATGAGAATTAAAATATCTTTTTTATATACTTTGTATATACAACACTAACATTAAAAAAATAAAAATAACATAGACATGTTTCGGACAACCAGTCCTTCTTCAGTGATACATATTATAAAGATACATATTTACATGATGATGACAGATGTTATGAAGAAAGACTGCCTGTCCGAAACATGTACTTTTTTAAAATGTTATTTTTGTATATACAAAGTATATAAAAAAGAAAAAGAGGAATAAAGCATCTACTCTCGTTTTAATATTAATTATTTTAAATAGAATTTTACATTATTGCTCAAGAAACAATAAATGATAAAGCTTTCCATTATGTTTGCCATAAGTAATTTATACTGAGCACTCATATGTATTGACCAAGACTGAAGAAAGACTTCGAATGATAACACAATTATATTATTATACAATATAAACACATTGTGATATGCATATTATTCATCAGAAATTGAAGATAAGTTTGTTTAATTTAACACGGAGAAACCATTTTACTAGAAAACGTGTTTTGTCACAAAAATAAAATAAGCAACGTAAACAATTTTTTTTGTACATTCATATAGTTAAAATATAATATGCGTTGAAAAATATGCTGATATAGAGTAAAATGGTTAATTTTGTTTCGAAATGGTTAGATTAAACAATCTTTTTAGTACATTTTTAAATATTTTCACTCGGGCCGAAACAAAGAAAAATAACGCTCTGGCGATATGTTTTGTTTTAGCACTATCAAAAATAATACACCATCAGAATCCATATCCCGTACGGCGAAAAGGGAATATCGTATAAGAAACGTCCGAGAGATAAGAAAAAATATGGCGACTATAAGATAAAGATAAACCTTCGAAAGGCCGAAGACAGAGAAAACGAAAGACGCCGAAAAGGAAGAAAGATGAAGACAGTGCAAGAGAGATGAGACAGAGAAAGAAATATGTCGACAGAAAAGTAAGGTATGAAGGAGGTAGACTATAATTCCAAGTTCGTAGGTGATGCAGTAACACTTAAGGGTGGAAAGCCATTTCTCCATTTCCCTCCCCATGTATGCTTGAGCGAGGTGCGGACCCCGAGGCCATCATAAATGTGCATAATTGATCGCATTTAGGGTCTCGAAGAAAACCTTCTCGGGAAAGGTCTTAGTTCAATCAGAAAACTTGAACGGAACCCTGTTCCTAGTAAGAGGGCGTAGAAATATTCCAAGACGTTTCGAAAATGCGGTGGAACCTTGTTCAATTCTCGTGCATTTTTAAATTGGTTACTAAAAGTAATCATACACACATTGCGATATTAAAAACACTTCAGGGAATTTTTAAGCACGTAAAAAAAATTGGTACAGAAACAATCGTATTTTTTAAACTAACTAACCCACCGTGCTGTATCCCCAAAAGGATAGAACGCCACACACTGATGTGTTGGTAAATCTCTCAAAATTAAATATCTCACGCACGCTCGTCAATTTTTCATTGAGGAATATTGCATTATTTGGTTTATTTAGTAATGCCACATTTTTTCAGCTTTATTATGCTTCTATATCTGCGTTAATTGTTTTAATAATACTATAAGTTTTTCATTATGATTTATTCGTTCATTCGTTTCAAATGTAGAAACAAAAAAATTAACCTTTTCTAAATATATGTATAGAAGCGTTAATCTGCATAGTGTATAGTGGAGATATCTATGGAACTGGCAAAAGAAGGATGAATATAAAATAAATTCGTTAGAAATGAGATCGCTTATACGGAAAACAATTTGTGATAGAATAAAAAACTGACAATTAGAAATAGTTCTTTCTAAATCAAATTAGGCAAGAGTTGCTAAGATCATTTGGACATTCATAATTTATTCATTGAAAGAACAATCCGAAACATGTTTTTAATTTTTATTTTTATAATAAAATGTGTGTTGTGTACAAAGTTAAAAATAAACCTTGTTCAATGAATCCACAACATTAAGTTCTGGCGAATATGAAAGTAAGAAAAATAGTTTAAAAAAAAGAATGAAAAGAATGTGAACAGAAAAATAAGTCGAGGAAGGCACAGGAAAACATATCATGACCTGATTAACAAATAATTGATTAGCGGCCATATTCGGAGTAAGCAAAAAGGGGCTTGCATGTCACGCTGTATGAATATAGAAAAATCAACAGAGATGATTTATAATAGGCCCCTTCAGAGAAGCAGGGTGATGGTTACTTAGTTAGTTATAAAATATGTCTGTTCTATTAAGTGCTTAGATATTAAATGTTTCATTTCTGGTAGTCCCACTATGAAATCAAATATGCAAACTATCCCAAAGAGAATAAAAAGCATTTTACAAATGCTTTCATTCGAATTTCTTCTATATACGCCATACTATGTGTTGCTATGATGGCTTATTTCTATTTTTCTTTTTTATACACTTTACATACACAACACTTATATTAAAAAATAAAATTATTTAGACATGCTTCGGACAAATAGTCCTTCTTCAGTAAAGATACATATTTATAAAAATATTATAAAATTGTTGTTGTTTACATGATCTGGCAGATGTTATAAAAAACACAGGTTAAATCTTTATAACATCTGTCAGATCATGTAAACAACACTAATTTTATAATATTTTTATAAATATGTATCTTTACTGAAGAAGGACTATTTGTCCGAAACATGTCTAAATAATTTTATTTTTTAATATAGGTGTTGTGTATACAAAGTGTATAAAAAATAAAAATACAAATAAGCTTTCATTCGAATTTAACGAGAAACTTTTTTCTCCTATTAAATGACTATATAGAAAAAAATGGTATTGTATTCGCCGTGATAAATTTCGCAGGCAATTTCAAACAAGATGAGTGACGTTAATGTGACGAAAATAAAAAAACAAATGATACAATAGCAGAGCGGCACAAAAAAACGCATTAGGCCGAGCGGCCATTTAAAAAATGTCCTTCCTTTCACCAGTTGCCCGTAGTCATTAAAAATTATGAATTCCTGCACATTGTCATGCCTCCCGCCGTTTGTATTAGGGTGAAGGAGAAAAAATGTGTTTTCGTGACGAAACTAGTTTCCTTAAAAACGAAAAAAAAAACTTAACCATCGTTATAATAATTTATTAAATTTTCATTTCACTGCGTACATTAATCAAAGATTTGTAATTACGCCAAATAGTTTCGTTTTTCTAAGAAAAAGGAGTGGCCAACAAAACATACTTCTCATTGCTACCTATATTTAAGTCTCGCAACGTCCATAGAAAGATAAAAATTTCGCTGTATAAGACCGTAATACGGACAGTATTGGCGTATGGCTGCGGGGTTCTGACTTTGACGGTAAACATGGCGGAACTGCTGGACATCTTCGAAAGAAAGGTGCTGCGACGAATTTGTAGAGCCGTGAGAGACGGAGAGCAATGGCGTATTCGACGCAATGATGAACTGTATTCCATGTACCAGACCCCAACATCTCTGCACGCATAAAGCTACAAAGATTGAGATGGGCTGGACATGTACAGAGAATGCCGAACTCACGTGTCCCCAAACGCAATTTGACTAGACACACAGGCGTAAGAAGAAGGGTGAGAATACCAAGGGTGAGGTGAGAGAACGAAGTAAAGAGGGATGCAGCACTTCTTCGGTTGCCAAACTAGAGGACGACTAGTGAGGACAGAGACTGCTGGAGGCGAAAGTTGACGGAGGCCAAGGTTCGATACGGGCTGTAGCCATCAGATCAACTGAATTAAAATACAGATTTATAAGAAAATATAAACTATGGTGTCTAAATGATGAATGCCATTGTCATTGGCAAATTTACTCAATGTAAAATAAATAAATATTCGACTTGAAAATAAATACTTTTGACCATTAACATTGTGATCCAAAATCGTTAGTGTCATTTAAGGTATCTACTTCAATTGATTTAAATTAAAGTTATTATGAAAGGCGAAAAGAGAAGGATGGAGTGCCGCATCGGTTAAAGTGTGACAGTCCATTCTTTCTACCTACCCTTTCGGGGAGACGGCGTGATGGTTAGTTAGTTAGTTTGAAAGCTTAATCAATAGCGTATGACATATAAGGTACAAATGAAAAAATTAAAATACACTGTCAAATTAGTCTTTGTCATTTTTGTACAGATAGCAATTGATTCACCATCCGAAACACTTCAGTGTAGCCTCGGCCTAAGAAAATGTTCTGTTGTAACGGCACCGCTTCTAGTGTTTAACACCATATAAGCACGAGTTCTGCGTACATTCTTCATTAGGAGTAAAAAAAAATCGCCTCGGAAGTGGCCGGCCACGTACGGCTCCGCTGGCGGAACTTTTGCCCGGAATCGCGGCAATAAAAGCGGGGGGCTAATTGCCCGCAATAAAAACTAATTGGCGAGACTTGCAACGTGAAAATTGGTATAAATTGGGACGCTTCCGTCAGCGGCTGCCCAGCGATCGCCGCCCGCCCCCGTCGCTCGCCCCCGCCGCTCGCCCCCTAGCGCCGATCATTATTAGCACCATTACTACTAATTCATTAGCCCACAGGAGCGTGCACTTTATGCAATGCCGATGGTTTAAACCTTTTAGATGCGCAATCTGTGACCAAAATTACGTCACTCATATGGTACCAATTCAAAAACAGTTCAGATAATTTGATTATTTATTTATTTATTGATCATTTACCAAGTACATGGTTTTAATACCTCCCAACTGGGGTAACCTGTTCTAGGGAGGCATGTTATGGATTAGTTATCTTTATTAAGATAATTAATCAAAAGGATCCCTGAGATGGTTTAGAAAAATGGAACGAATGGATGAGAGTAGAATGGTTCAAAAGTTGTACACAAGCAGCGTGAGTGGGAAAAGAAGCCGAGGACGACCGAGAAATACATGGCATGACCAAATTAATCAATTACTAAAAGGCGGCCACATTCGAAGTCGGAATAAGCCTTTGTCAAACATGAATTTTCGCCAAATGAAATGTGTTTCTTCCATAAAATATAATAAATCTTTTACAAATCTAACGTTTTAATTTATTTAATAGGAAATACATTATATTTTCAAACAAATTACGTCGTTTCCCGATTATGATCGTGTCTGTGATGAATGATGAAATCATTTAAGGAATTGGAGATAAATAGTGTCATAATTTAAAAAAAATCACTATTAAAACAAATGAAAACGTCTGTTTTCCAGAAGTTTTGTTATATTTTATGGGAAAGACATGTCCCGACTTTCTTAGGCATTATCAAACGCATAAAACCGAATATTCAGTTTTCTAGTTTTAAAAATTTTCTGCCGTTTGATTTTAAATGAATTCAAAGAATAATAATTAACTCAAAGATATTATCATTAATATTTTTTATGTTTTGTATATGTATTAGAATAAATGAACTTAATAAACATGAAGGTAAGAAATGTCTTAATGGTCACGAAATTATACTGGAGGACGCAAATCTATGTAATTATGCCATTGTGAGTAATAGACATTATAACTTCAGTATACGGTTGTAGCCTTAGTATAAGGTTAATAGTAAGTAATATTTCTTATAAAATATATAAATTGTTAAAGGCTATATTGATGTACGATAATTGGTACAGAGATTAAAACAAAAGATGCACGTCAACTTGACTCAATAACTGTCATCAATGTAATATAAATATTTGTTTATGTCACAATACAATTTTATAAACGCTTCATAAAAGAAGAAGGAAGAAGTCATTTTATGAGATTCAACAAATAAAAGCAAGTAAATTCATAGCACAACAATGAGGCAAAGAAAAATAAACGTTAGAGAAAGCCCCTATAAAAACAAAGATGTTGGATTTTTACTTCTGAGTGCGGAATAAATAAATAAATAAAATTTCGCTATACGTCTTCGTAGATATGCAAAGACGGGTGGCTATTCAAATAAGGGTTGATATTGATTTTCTCAAAAGACGAGTTACAAGTACGAGTTATACAGGATGACCAGTACTCGATGAAACAATATACGAGTATCTGTGATTTTGGTTGTTTAAAGTGAGTGTTGTCACTTTAACATATATACAAAGTACTCGTATATAAAAAAGAAACATTTAACATCTAGAACACAAAGTTATGGCGAACATAGAATAATTTTTTTTGGACATTCACAAACATGTTTTGGACTGTTCACGTCCTTCCTCATTGACATTTTAAGATTAAATTAAAGTTTGTTGCAAGTTTAGTACTAACACTTTTCATTTACGATACAAATTTTATAAGGAAAGGCGTGTTTGTTACAAATTTTTTTTAGACAGAATTCATCATCATCATCATCAGCCGTCTGTCATCCACTGCTGAATGTAGGCCTCTCCCAAAACACGCCACCGCCCCCTATCCATTGCCGCTCCCATCCATCCATGTTCAGCAATCCTTTTCAGATCGTCGGGACGTCCAACTCTACTGAATCCTGTACGCGGTCTCCACTCCAGAACCCGTCTTCCCCATCGGCTGTCGGTTCTCCGACAGATATGGCCAGCCCACTGCTACTTCAGCCCGCCTATCCGTAGAGCCACCTCAGTAATTACATCACCAAAGAATTATATTGAAAGTATTAAACACGAATGTTTTCAAGGACTATCTACCCTGTACACGCATTTCCATACATACATATTAGGTATTGTACAACCGAACCTGTTTTGCATCAGTGGGCTCACCCCGCATCATAATATAATATTATGTAGGTACTCGTAGCTCCTGCCGCCACATCCTTTGATACATATTCAAATATTTATTGGAACGCCATTTTAATTATTGACGAACGGCTTTTGATATTACCATTTGAAGTATAAGTACGATGAAAATATTCCCAGGTTCATTAGCGAAATATGGAATTGAGGTATCGGAGAGGCTGCTTTTATTTGATTTCCCTTTATAAATATGCTCGTTAATAGATCTGATAATAATTAATGTTCTCCGTGGGATGGTTATTTTCACATGTATCGTTTGTAGGCGAGTCATAACTTCTTTACGTAAAATAAAACGGGTTGTATAATAGAAATACATTTTTGGACCTACGCTGGAGGATGGGACTAACAGAATTAAAAGAAACCTTGAACTTGAAGAACTAATTAACCAGGAAACAGTAGTGAGATTCTGTAAGTCTCAACGCCTACGGTGGGCTGTCCATGTGGAAAGAATGGAAGAAAAAGGGAAGAACACCACAAATTACATTCAGATGGGTGCCCCGCGAAAAGAGACCAAGAGGCAGACCGAGGAAAAGATGGACGGATTGCGTGGAAGAAGATTGGGAGAAAATGGAAGGAGCTGAATGGAGACAGATGGCCAGAGACAGAAGTTAGTGGAGGACAGTTGTGGAGGAGGCCAAATCTCACACCGGGATGTAGCGCCGAGAAATGAATGAATGTATAATAGAAAAGTTTCACTCAATTAATATGGTTACGAAACTGTTTGTTTGCATATTCTTTAAATAATAAGTTTGGCAAACTTCATATTTATATATTTTTACATATCAACGAAAATCGAAAATTGGTATGTACACATCTTCTTTTCTAATTTGAAATAAAAATAAAATTAAAATGTCTGCAAGCATATATACGAATAACTAACTAACTAAACCCATCACGCCGTCTCCCCAAAGGGGTAGGCATAAAAAATGGACATCCATACCATTCTTTCTTGACATTCTTTACTTTCATTCTCAAAATTTATACAACTTGTCATGCACGCACGTCGTTTTATTTGACTTGTCAAGTGGCCGAAATTTAATATTTGGTTCATTTAATGTGCAACGTTTACTTCAATCTCTATTTCTTGGAAATGTAATTTTTTTTATACGATTATGAATCAGAAAACCATCGAATTATTTGTTATATCATCACTATTAATGAATTGTTTACAATAAATATTAAAACATTTTCCTTGGCCATTGAATCTAAATCTGTTATTTTAAATCAAGGGCTGTATTTACAAAACAAATAATAAAAGTAAAATCGACGGAAATAAAAAAAAGAGATAATCATTATGGAAAATACAAGAGAAAATATAAAAGAGTTTTTATAGCTGTGTTATTTTTGTTACGAGTGCCGGGATCCTATAATTTAGAAGGCACGGATTACGCGATAATATACCCGAATATATTACAAGCCCTTTACCAAAACACCAATGAGTATCCTGCCGAATTACAATAAAACAATAATACCAAAGGAAACGTACCGAGGGCCTTGTTGACTCTGCTAATGCGAAATAGTGATTGTTTTCCCTTACAAGAGGGAGGGGCGCGGGAGGCCTAATCCGCCAGACTGGAGAGCTCTTAATGCCACTTGTAAGTGAAGAAATTTTACTTAAGTTAAAATGTATTTAATGCCGCGTAAAGTGACGGTGCCTTAAAGCCGCGGAACGGAACGGCGGTACGGGCGGATTAATGGCAAGAGCGAGGGAAAAGAAAATATGAATCGGATTGGAAAAACTTGTTAAAAGCGAAACTTTCAAACGTGCACTCCTTGGAAGATTTTTATAAGTCCCTGTCTTAAGCCTTAACATAAACTGAAATATAAAAAAGCAAATAATATATTCTAAAAATATGGATCAATATTAAACAATATCATTGAGTTGAAGAGAATAGGCACATGTTGGAGACCGTGGACGGCGAAGAGAAGTGCAGGGCGACCGCAACTACGGTGGAAGGATGATCTTAACAGACTCGTCGGAATAACCTAGATGCGGTCTGCACAGGACAGAATGCCATGGAAGCAAATGGAAGAGGCCTTTGTCCAGGAGTGGACGGGAATAGGCTGAGGAAGAAGGAAGAAGAATAAGAACACCATAGCGGAGAGGCATTGGAAAATTGGTCATGTGTTGCCATACGAATGTTTCTGCATGATGTATTAGAAGAAATGGTCTAGGGGTCGATTGGCAAAGGATTACCTCGCCAGGAGTACCTAGACCAGATTTGCCGAGATATGGACTGCACCTCTTATGCCGAGTTGAAGAGAGTTGCCGAGGATCGAGCGGAGTGGAAAAGGAGATGCATCGCCATGCTGCTGACCAATCTTTAGACCGGAGAAGAAGATTAAACAAAATTAGAGAAAAAAAAGCTAATTTACTTGAATTTTAGAGTTACATAAAACTAAAAGGATCGCAAAACTACATTTGGATTAAAACGATGTAAAGTAATTAGTACGAATGAAAACATACATGTTCATTCGTATTTATTATGTTTTTTTTTCTGTTGCAATCATGGTTAATTCACAATACTTGGGTTTTGACCAATGCGTCTTGGCTGACGGATGTTCAATCTTGTGATTACTTTTCTTCTATCTGATGGAATATTTCTTAAGAACAAATTTATATATTTTTATACAATAATATTTAAAAAATTGAATATAAACTGTTTTATTTTATTTTATTAATAAAGAAGTTTTCTCTGTTAAGTTTATAATGAATACACAGCTGATAAAATAAAGTAAAATGATTTTTATTGAAAATAACTAATTGTATTGATCGAAAGTTTGTATAAGAGTTTTTCTGTTATTATCAAAACCAAAGTCTTCCTTTATTAATGTGGGTGTTTTAATCTAGCAAGTCCAATTATTCATATCTTGCTCCAAATTTCTGGGGCATTAGTAAAAGCCCGTGGAGATGATAATTTCAGAGACGCGATTAGTAACTCGACTATTCGTATTATTTATAACTAAAATTACACACCTTGAAATGGTGGAAGCAATATTTAATAAAGTTTTTCATAACGCCCCGGTACCGCTGGATGGGGACCGAAGGAAAGTTATTTCGTACAGAGCTGGGGGCGAATTCCCTCTCCTCTCTCCCTCTCGAGTTCGGATATTATCTGTGTGAAACTTTGGTATGAATCAGGGACAGCTCGTGATAATTAACAATAATTACAGTTAGGTAAATTTCGAACATACTCAAATCGAAATGGTCGATCAGAATTGAATAAAGATATAATGAAAATAAAATTAAAATTATTAACAATTACTTTACATTCATATACTTAATTTTATTCCACTTGATTTTTGATTCCACTTGATTCCACGTTGCCATCGTCAAAGATAAACATCAAATGGAATATAACTAAACATGCATTATACAATATATAACGTGACCATTTATTTTTTACTCCAAACAACTCTTATACCAAACAACTCTTACCCCAAACAGCGCTGTTTTAGAGAAAATTGCCAAAATTGGATTCACAGACAAGAAATATTAATCACTTCAACTCTATGTTTTCTCGTCAGATATCTTTTATCTATGGTCAGATGCATTATGAGTTTTTAATCGCAATCGCAATGAAAACACTGTATTACTTTATTCCGCATGCCTACGTCTTCATCTACTAGTACTAGATTCTACCGCCAGGATTCTTATTGGAGCGCTTTTTTAAATATTTTTTTAAATTCTACTGTGAGTTCTTTCTTTTCGAAAACGGGACATTTTGGCGTTCCGAAGCTGTTTTTGGGGACAACAGAACACGCTGCCTGAAAACGGGACGTTTGGTCACATTAATTTTATAAGTATTTTTATTATTTATTTTTTATTATTTACAATGAACATCTTCTACGAAAATTTTATATATTTTATAAGAAATTAATGTAAAACCATGTGAAAATTACACGAATTCTTTATATTCACGGTTTCATGAGTTCATAACTTATATATCAAAAATGAACTTATTAAGGACATATGTGGAAATATTAAATTTTTAGCCCTTATTATTATTGTTATACGCAATTCTGATTGTTGAATTAAAATTTATTTGGATCTTTTATCTCAAAATTATACATAAATATATTCATACGACTGAAAAAAGTATCACATACAAATCGATTTTTAAATTACAAAAGCAATGTGCCTAAAGATATTTCATTTTAAAATCACGAGTCGTTTATGCATACGACCCACCCGCCAGTTATCTCTTTAGCGACAGGTGTTTCTGATTGCCGGAGTACGCTCCGGCATTATCTAAAAACACAGTCCAAACGCTAACACACACAAACTTGCATAGTTGCCTACCCGTGAATGTTACTTAGACTGGAAAATTCCTACACGCAATAATAATAATAGTATGTGAGTCTGAAGTAGGTCTGTGAATACGGGCAAATTGTTTCACAAAGACAAATATTCCAGGGGTTATTACGTTCGCCCATTACAATTAGGTGCTCTTGTTAGTTTTTGGTGAAAGTCTTAGGAATTATTTCACATTATTTGATAATGTACTGCTCACACTTGTATGTAAGTACGCGGAGTTGGAAAGCTATAAGGAATATTTGGCAGAATAAGGAAAATTATAATATGCAGACCCATGACAGGGAGATTTTAAAGCTTCAAATTTTGTACAAATAGTTATTTAAACATAGAACGCGACAGATACTTTGTCTTTCTCGCACTTGTGGATTAAAATGTCGCGAGAATAAGATGTAGAGACAATCGTGTATTCTTTACTATTTACATCTATACACAGAATTATGACACACTGGTATATTTGTGATTGTATTGGTAACGTATCTCCAATTTTCGACAAAACAAAAAATATAATGACCAGAGAAAAAAACTCCGAAAGGGTAGGCAGAAAGATTGGACTGCCACACTTTAACCGATGCGGCACTCCATCCTTCTCTTTTCGCCCCCGCGAGAGACGCGGTGTGATGGGTTCGTCGCCACAAATAGGCATCTCCCGCGCACACAATAAATCTAAAACAAATTATATAAAATATAACGTAATGTTCTTTAAGATGGTGCTCTTGTTGTCAGCTGGACGATCCGGACTTTTGTGTTTATTTAATTAATATTCCAAGTACTTCCGTTTTTTTTTAAATTAACTGTAATTAGGCACCTAAAACTATTCAACACCAGCAAGAACTTTTATAAACAGATAAACATAATTTTAACATTAAAAACAATAAAATTGTGTTACGTGTCATAAATTACTATATTTTAAAGTGCGGCAACAGTCAAATTGACCAAAACAATTCACTTATACGAGTACACAAAATATCTCCAAATTTACGGGAGCACCACATGAACCAAACGTTTTTTTTTTTATACATTAACATAATAAATCGATGCTTGAATAACGGGAGAAAATTGAAATAATTAATATGGTATTTATTACATTTATATAATTGTGTATATATAGCAATGTAAACTAACTACTAAACATCGGTAAGGGAAGGTTAATACAGTGAAAGACACTAGTGTTAGTCCACTCGAGGAAGTTTTCTGGCTAGAGGATATTTGGCTTGAAGCTTTTAAAAAGACCCCAAACATCGTGACTTTCGTCGCGATGTACCATTATAAGAGATAGTTTTCAAGTGATCTATGAGTTGATATTTCTGGCTGATAAGGAAGATTAAGTGTAAATCGTGTCGGCGATACCCGGTCAATTTTATAACTCTATCCCTCGCTTTAGCTTTAAAATTGATGGCTATGCTTAGTCTCTACAAGGCTTAGATTTGGGAACAGGGTCAGCCAGAAGCGTGCGCAGTCTCACGACTGGCATATATAAAGATTTATTTTATTATAATTATCTTAATTATCTACCACGGAAGTTATATCACTCTGACTATAACAAATGCAACAAACAATTTTAATAAATCTGAGATGTGTGTGGAATTGCAACTTCCATTTCAATCTCTTCTCGCTTGTCTACCAGCTACGATAATACCCATAGTTAGTTTTGATAGAGAAAGCATTTGCTTAAAATGTAAATGGAACAAAAAGTAATAGAAAACTAAGGAACGTGGCATGATCAAATCAATCAAATATTAAATGTCGGCCATGTGAGGAGTCGGAGAAATCGACGTGCGATCGAGGAATCAAGAGAAGTATGCCATCCATCTTTCTGGCGATCCATTCTTTCTGCAAGCCCCTTCGGAAATAAAGCATTATGGTTTGTTATTTAATTTATTTTAAATTATCACCCTTATGCCCGTTGTTTGTCCAAGTAATGGATATTGAAAATATATTTTTTTACCTCTACTATTTTCAACCATTCTTTCTTTATTATTTTTTCCAAGATTCCGAATTAATTTTGTAAGAAGTGTATATATTTAAATATGATATATGAAAATAAATCTCTGTAAAATCGTTGACAATCACATTTTTTTTATCTTGTGAGAGATTAATTATATTTTTATAATAAATGTATGAACAACATCATACACGTGTACTCGTATGTACAAAAACATACATACACGTTAGAAAATCCATTGTTTTGTCAAAGCAAAATTTCATTTTTTAATATCATTTCCCGTGAACTTATGACAACATTCTAAATGAATTTATTTTCTCTTTCTGTGGATTTTTTAGAATTTTATTCTCTTACTTTAGACAGGCAAAAGACAGATGACGCTAATTCTCCCCGGATTGAGCCCGACGCGGCTTCACGCGCTGCGTAAGTAACCAACTTTTAGTTTACCGCTCCATGAGTATTAGCGTCCGGGTTAATTGATTTAGCCGAGTCTCCTGTTAGGAAAACAGAAGGGACGGGATAGATGTGCTTTCTGGATTTCGACTAACTCATCTGAAACTTGGATTTCGCGTTGATTTGTCGGCAAGGAAAATTGATCCTTACGGAAAATAGAAAACATTTGTTTCTATATTGCTACAAATCTAAGGGTATTTTTACTATTTATTTATTTACCATAGGTGGTAACTAACCTATCACTATCACATAGTCACGTAAATTCTATACTAGACCAAAGACAGTGTTACAATCACACTGACATTGCCGGAAATCCCGAACCCGGGACCTTCGCTATACCGGACCGATAGCTCTTGCCATTCTGAAACGAAAGTCGGCTTTAAAAGAAATATTTAACTAGAATAATAATATTTTACTAGAATACTAAAATAATGAGAAAAACACACACACACACACACCAGAAGATGGCAGCGAGCTGCCGAAACTTACCATAAAACCATTAAACCAAGTGGAATGAAACCAAATATTTATTATAAAGGAAATTTATATATGTTTTAAAATTTTATTTTGATTGTTGACAATGAACTTCTATCAATATTTATTTATAAAAAAACACATCCTCTACTGTGTTTTGTGAAATTGTTGTTTTATGATTAGAGAATTTTTGATTACGGAATTGGAATAAAAGTAAACTCCATAATAGAAACAAAAAACACGACAATAAGCCGACAAGCCGTTTCTCCGAAAAGGTAGGCAGTAGGAATGAACAGCCACACATTTCTTTTACTTCTTCCACATTCATACAGCTTGAAGTATAAAACAAATTATTTTTCATTTTACCTCAGTTTTCGAACTTTAACCTAAATATTGACCATTAAAATTCGTACGAAAAATGTAACATTGAATTTAAATACGTTTAGTGTACTTAAAAAATAAATCTTTTTTCATTTTTGTAAATGAGAATGTTTTTTCAACACGTCAAGTACGTTATATTTCAGAAAGGGGAAGAATTTTCTAGCGGGGTCATATTTACCTGACAGGTGTATGGAAATTAGTTAAAATGTTCACTAAATTAAGAAACAAGGATTTAAGTAAAAAATATTCCTATTTTGAAATACTAACAATGGACGCAGAACAATGCTTTCGACCTTTTTACTTTACCGTTAATTTAACTGCGGCCCCGAGGTTCAAGCAAGATGACAGGGTCACCTAAAAGACGCGTGCGCAATACAGCAGGTGACATAAGGGATGCCTGAACAAAAGACGCAACAGGGTGCACATAAATACACTGCTTAATAATTAATTACATACATTTCTCAAGTAAATTGCGGGTATTACATTTTTATTCTGTGGAACTTTGGTTATTAATGGCTCGCATTTATAAGGACGCTTATGAACCTTAATTATATTCTAAGTTACCTAAATTTAATTAAAGTCATTACATATTTTCTGCACCTTGCATAAACTATGGAAAATAATTAATACGAATGGCAACCCCAGTTTTCTAGAAGTTTATACCATATATTTTATGGAAATGATATGTTTCGCCTTTCTAGGCAGTATCAATGCATACATTTGTAAAAATCAAATAAAACGATGCTATTTTTTTTATTAATTACTTCCACTTATTGACTTTATGTTGTACACAAGCAGCGTGAGTGAAAAAAGAAGCCGAGGACGACCGAGGAAAACATAAGATGACCAAATTAATTAATTACTAAAAGGCGGTCACATTCGATGTCGGAATAATCGACGTGCGTGCATGGTACGATGTAAGAATGTAGAGGAAACCCGAAAGGTATGCCAGGACAGAGCATTGTGGCGATCCATCCTCTCTGCCTACCCCTCCGGGGAAATGGCGTGATGGTTAGTTAGTCAGTTAGTAAGTTAGCTACTTACATACATACATATCAAGAGTAGTAAACCGGATACCATACGAAAAAAAATGTTAAAATTATTATGTAAAATTTACTAAATTTAAATTTTATTTTAAGTACAATAGAATTTAAAGCGGTCGTGTTGAAATATAGACAATAATTGGAAGTAGTTTACAGAAAAACATAGTTTTATTTCTATAGTAAGTAAAAAAAAATAGTTATTGATTGTGTAGTTTTTGGTCACCCTGTACATCAGACATTTTTTTTATTAAAAACGCATCTGTCACGTTACGCAATAGGGTAAAAATATTCCAATTTTATAACCAACCCCCGGGGTTTGTCAAAAAAAATATCAGCTCCACCGAAGTGACGATATATACAAAATCAATTTCATGACATTCGACGATATTGGAATTCGTAATGTAGGCAAAACATTGTTATTGTATTTTAACTTGGGGGCCACATACGAGTACACAAATATTATTATGCATCCGAAGCAACAAATAACTTCATATGAAAAGTTTGGATCAATGAGATATTTAAAAGGTAATTTTAAATCCTTTTTTTGTGAAGAGCATCGCCATTTTATTGTCTCGTGAATTTTGACAAGCAGACCAATGACGGTGTGAAAATGACAATCACACCGCCATCGCCGGGAATAGAACCCGGGACCTTCAGTATGGAAGTCAGAGCTCTTCTTCTTCTTTTTTTTCTTCTTCCTCAGCCTATTCCCGTCCACTCCTGGACAAAGGCCTCCACCATTTGCTTCCATGTCATTCTGTCCTGTGCAGACTGCATCCAGTTTATTCCGACGTGTCTGTTTAGATCATCCTTCCACCGTAGTTGCGGTCGACCTGCACTTCTCTTCGCCGTCCACGGTCTCCAAGTCAGCAGTCTTCTTGTCCACTTTTCATCTGAGCTTCTGGCTACGTGACCTACCCATTGCCATTTTAGAGTCGCCACCCGGTGGATGATGTCAGTGACCTTTGTTTTTTCTCTCTCATCGTATCGTTTTTAACTCTGTCTCTTAGGCCTATTCCTAACATGGCTCTTACCTCTTTGTAACGAAGGTCGACGCATTATACTAAGAAGATTTTATATCAATTTAGAAAAGTACATACAAAAACAAGGGGACATGAATGATTGGAAGTGCTACGGTAGGACATACTCTGCTTAAAGGTTTTAACTATAAAATGTCGTGAAACGCCTCAAAGACTAAAACATTACACTCCCACTCAAAAAAATTTTTTTTTTGATACGAGTGAAATTTTTTACGTTGACAGGAATTTATCAAGTGCTTAGCAAAAAATTTGATTGCGCCTTAGCAACGCCAAATATGGTATATCACTAACATATTGTTTATTTTAAAATTGTTAATAAATCTACGGCATTTTACACTGTAGAATTCCGTAACGCCGAAATTAAAAATAAATAAAATCACTGTTTTTTTTACTATTGATTCTATTTTTCTTGATATGCTTCGAAGGTTTTAGACCAGAGGTTCCCAAACTTTTTGTGCCGTAGACCCTTTGCTGATTTTTTCTATTTTGTGTAGAACCCCAGTTTTCCTAAGTGATTTTTCCAATTGATTGCTAAAAAAAATTGGTCGCTGCCGAATTCTACCCGCCGGAAGTCGCTGTCGAGCTAAAAAAAAGATCGCCAACGATTTCGATATTCGTATTGCGTTTCAACAATATTCGGCTTCAATTTAGTTTAACCATCTCGTGGACCCCCATTTACATCTTATGGACCTCCAATTTTTTTTTTGCATAGTGTCGTAGACCTCTTGCAAGTTGTCATGGGCCCCTGGGGGTCTATAAAGACCACTTTGGGAATCCCTGTTTTAGACCCTTATTATCGGGAGAATTGAGGCACACCGAGAAAAATAAACTAAAAAAAAGAAAGAAATTTTTTATTTGTTAAAACAGTTTTCAATAAAACTTCCAGAAAACTCACGTTTTCGTCAATATTAAGCACGTATTAGAAGGCTCACAAGATAAGAATTCACTAGTGAACAGACTTATAATATCAAAGTAAACAGCGTTAGATTTATGAAACGTGAAAAGCATTTGAAATTCGTATTTCTAAGAGAATTCTTACCAATTTCAAACACAGAATTATCCAACCGTATTAAAATTGCACAATATATTTATTTAATGTGTTTTCTATGACTTTCATCGAGCTCGGTGTTTTTTTATTTTTATTTTTATTATTCAGAACGCGTTTGCCGTTCCGCTGCGCCATTTGCATTCAAATGAAAAGCAGAAATCTGCAGTCATAATACACCGCATGGTCTGTGGCAACCGGCTTTATACCGCATAAGATTACAAAAGTCTTACTCACAACTTTACGAGTGTATTTTATATGTAATACACATAAGTACAACGACCTTAGAGACTAGGGGTGAGTGGGCGTTATTAAAATTCGGAATAAGGGACGTAGAGGGGTGTTGGTGCTGTACGCTTAATATTTAGCATACTGAGGAGGGGCACGCGCTAGTAGTTCTTGCATGTTGTAGCGGTTAGCTGACTTAGATTCTATCTGTGGCCGAGCTTTACAGATTTACACACATGAGCATAATAGTAAATATGAATTTATTTTACCTGTGTTAAAATGTACTTGTACGTAAATACAAATAAAATAAGATAATCAATTATTTAAACCAACTGTTTAATTTGAAATACTGGTATAATATCAAAATGGATTTATTTCATTTCTTTGATAGTTGTTTCAAAGAAGTAAATAGTAATCGTAGTATCGAATGTATACATTTTGATATAATCACAGTTCTTCATATTCTTAAAAAAATAGTTAATTAATAAAACGTTTTCTTTATCAATCTGAAATTAATTTGAAAAGTAGATTGATAAAGTTGTTAGTGTTTTCATATGCTAATTTACAATAGAAAATCCAAATTTACGTTAATTAAATAAGGGGAAGAATAAAATAAACATTGTTGAAATACATGAAAAACGGAAAAATATATTATTAATATGTATGAAAAAACGACAGTTTTTAATGAGTTTTATTATAATATTTATGTATGACATATTTCGCCCTTCGGGGGTAGGCAGAGAGAATGCACCGCCACACTACTCAATCCTGCAAACCTCTCTAGCTTCCTCCATATTCATACAACGAGTCATACATTCCTTTCTTATATCCGCATTTGAGATTCTGTCATATATCGTTCTACCACACGTACGTCTTACGGACCTCATCTCTACCGCATTTATTCTGCTTTCATCGTTCTTCTGCCAGTTCCATACTTCGCTTCGTTTTTTCATAAATATTAATAATTTTATATGGAGTTTTACATCACTGTTCAAGAAACAATAAATAAGGAAAAATATATACATGTTTATGTATATTTTTTGTTTACTATACTCAGGGGTTACATTTAAATATCTTAATTATATTTAAATACTCGTATATAATATATCATAAATCTATATAATGAGAGTCGGCTGGGAACTTGGCCAAAACTGTAAAGTTATTGAAAAATATAATTATAAGCATTGGTATGATATTTATAATCACCATAAACTATAGGAATATTAAATATTATAAAATAAAACACGTTGACCGTAGATTATTTTACAAGATCAAGTATTCAAAGCAGATGTTTACGTAGTTGTGCTAAAAGTAAATAATCTTCTAATCTAATCAAGTACAAGCCGCCCTGTATTCAGGCAGCATCTTTGCACATCCCTTTGGACTTTGAATATTTAATGTCATATCCGTATTATGTTCGGGTTATTCCTCCATAATATATCCGCGTCTTCTTTTTATACTCCGCTAGCCATATGTTACTGAGGGGGTATAAAGTGTTTTATGTTTAGTCCAAGTGTCTTAGACGGTTGATACGCTATTAAATTTTCCTACTCCAACTTCCTACTGTAAATACATAATGCATGAAGTAGGAGCTTGCGTTTTATTATAACGTTTTGTTTTATACCTTTTTACTAAAAATAACAAATTTATTTAATCAAATCCATGCCTTAGAAATATTTTATAAATATATATTTTTTTAATAAATGTTTTAAAACATTGAAATATAGTTTTAGAAATCATATTAACAACACTAGTCTTTTGAAAACGATACAGTTAATTGAATTAAAAAATGCATATATATATCAAAGAAATAAACAAGTCGCAGGGGTAGTTTTAGAAGAAAAAACGGAATATTTGGAATTTTATTTTAAAATTAGAATACGTTAGAACGTTACGTTAGAATCATACGTCTTGACTTTTTTTAGAAATAAATTAAATAATAATAAAAAAATTCATACCTTTATTGTAGTTTTTAACAATATCATTGTTTCATTCCAAGCTTTATTTACAAAAAATGGCAGCGTTTAATATGGATAGACTAAAAAAATATTATGCTGACCAAATTTATAATTATTATAAAAATATAGTAATACTTCCGGAGATTTGATGAGTATATGCTATACGCTATGTGCATGTAGGTCGTTTATTTGACGACCTTCGTGTCCGAGTGGTAAGTGCTTTAAATGCCAACCGATTTGGCTTGCGTTATGTGAAGAGCGATTCAACAAAATCATTATAATTATAATATAGAAATACATATGAAAATAACGTTTTAATAAGCTGAAAGTTGAGTAGGGGGTTAAAGAATCAAAGTCAATTATGAATTTTAAAACAATAATGAATATTGAGCATGAACTTGTTAAGCGTGGTAACGTAAAGAGTAACTTATTATTTATTCATATTCAGTCAACGAACCCTATTTTAAAATTTGCCTTTGTCTCCCTCCACCGTCACATTTTGATAATATTCGCGAGTCCCAGAGGCAACATTAAAATTTCTTGTTATGATCATCATACATGTAAATGTCAAAGTATACGTATAATGCACAGTCATGCATTTGGAAAATTAGAATAAAAATATATCAATTCACATTTGAATCATACATATATAAGAGCTATTAAATTATTGAAATGATCCCAATCATAAAAATTGAATAAATAAAATCATTAACTACGTTAATGGAAATTGTCAGACACCGATAACCAAGACGGAAAATATTTAAAATAATTAAATTTCCCTTAAATCTACCATTGAAAATTTTAATAATGTAATTAGTCACACCCTTAATTCTCCTTTAATAATATAAAAACTAACTAACTAACCATCACGCCGTCTCCCCGAAAGGGTAGGGAGAAAGAATGGACTGCCATACTTTAACCAAGGAGGCACTCCATCCTTCTCTTTTCGTTCCCGCGAGTGACGCGATGTAATGTGTTACGAACCTCATCGCTACCAATAGGCATCTCCCGCGCACACTTCGATTGTCCAACGTCCACAAAATAAATCTAAAACAATCTTTGTGTTTTCGATTCATATTTGAATAAATATATTGTATTACAACACTTTTTTATTTTTACTAAACTCAGACATGTTTCGGTTACAAGTGACCTTTATCAATGTATACAATTTTAAATGTCTACAGTTTATTTTGAATTTTAAAATTATATACATTGATAATGATTACTTCTAACCAAAACATGTTTGAGTTCAGTGAAAATAAAAATGTTATAATACAAAGTATAATTATATTTATCCAAACTTTATAAGCTTTCTGAAATAAACTGAGATCTGTTTTTTTATAAACATTGTAACGTATAATAAATAAATTAAAGTTTATCCTATAATATTATAAACTGATTAGAAGTAAGCCGATTTTCCAGAGCTTCTGACGTAATAATACTTTATTATACGCGGCATTCCTATCCAATATATCAACAAGATGATTATCTCCCCTACGAGTCACGATTGGATTATAACGGCCCGATATTAATTAGGCATAAACGATGGCGACATTATAAAAAAAGGTCATCTCTTATATTCCCGGGGGATCAGCCGCTCGGGAAACTTCGGGTAACATCGTCAAATTCCGTGTTAAATTGGACGTTAATATTAACGGCGCGTCCATTTATGACACCGCGGGGGAAAAGGGTTATTGTTAGGGTGAGGGAGGGTGTTATGCAGAGAAGACAGAACTCAATATACTATCGCAGGTATTCTAGTAGACACAAGGGTAACAACATTTGATAAAATAAATATAAATATGTTGATTTTAATTTTTCGCTTCTATGTTGGTTCCTTTATACCTGTGTTCAGCCAGTTGATACTTATGGTCTCGAAACTATAACATTGTCTAAACAAAGTGCCAAGAAACTACGAGTGACTCAAAGAGCCATTGAAAGAGCCATGTTAGGAATATGCCTAAGAGACAAAGTCAGAAACGATACGGTGAGAGAAAAAACAAAGGTCACTGACATCATCCACCGGGTGGCGACTCTAAAGTCGCAATGGGCAGGTTACGTATCCAGAAGCTCAGATGAAAAATGGACAAAAAGACTGCTGACTTGGAGATCGTGGAAGGCAAAGAGTTTTTATTTTCGAGTCACATCTATATGCCAGAGGCCTTTTATATACGAGTCACATTTTGCAAAGAGATTAAATAAACCGTAATGAAACAATGTTCTTTTTATGCCGAGTCTATCGTAGAATTGTACAAATGAACTATTTGATGGAGGGTTACAGAATATTTTTATTTATAAAACATATTTTTTTAGATAAACTTAAGGCGAATTACTTTTAAAAAATCATGCAATTTATCAGGTATAACTTATGTTATCCTTGGACAATTCGTTCACCAATTACGTCGTACTCTGTGTAACGATATTTAATATGTTGGAAAATATTATTTTTGATACAATAGTCTTGAATTTTTATTAATTTATTTATTAAAAATAGTTCACTGTTAAAATATGAATAAATTTGCATGTTTTGAAAATATTTTTAAAAAATGTGTAGGCTATGCATAATCTTCATCTGTATAAAACATTTTTACAATATTTTATTTCGGTTCGATTTTAAACCGAAATTTAAGCTGTCATAGAGAAATCCTAATTTGAAATTTCACAAGAATCTTAATTGTTAGGTTACACGTTGATCATACAAAATTGGTCATTAGTGCTAAATATAGATAAATATAATCATCATAATAAAATATTTACAAATATAAAAGAGAACATTTACCTCATAAAAGGTATCGAACCCACGTCAAACTCCCGTTGCTAATCTCTGACATGTGATCAATTTTAATGTTGCTTAGCAGTTGTTACAGTCATTTGGCAAGCGAAAGATCGTTAAATAGTAGAGTGTATTATTGGTGTTTCGATGTTTCATTAAATGCTCATATATCACTCAAAAGAAATGGCAAACTTCTTTTATGGCGATGTCTTGGGTAATATTTTAATAATTCGATATTGGTTCTATTTATGCACAGATTAAAATATGATTAATGAATCTACATATATCAATTAAAATAATGTATTAATGTCTGTTACAAGTACAATGTTGTGTACTGGATTTTTTTAGATTAATGGAAGTAACTTTCAGTGTGCGACCTATCAAGATTTACGCTGTAGAGGCGCAGGCCGATACTGTGCGAACTAAGGGACTACTAAGAACATCGGAGATGAAAGTCCTAAGATCAATTACTGGAAAAACTCTCCAAGATCGTGTGCACAACGCAGACATAAGAAAAACTTGCAAAATAGAGGATATATTTCAGTGGAGTAGATCCAGAAGAAGATACTGGAGGGACCATGTAGCCCGAATAGATGGTGACAGACTTGCATATACAGCCGCTTATGAAATCCCCTCCGGACACCGCCCACCTGGAAGACCGCCTAAGAGATGGAAGGACAGATAGACCTCATCATCTGACGACACATGATATTTGTGTCACAGATCGTCAGATCAGAAGAAGAACTTTCAGAGAATGTACCACGAATGTCAAATTTTATGAAACATGAATATGTCACTGTAAGGCTATTAATGTAAATGGTTTATTTCCAAATTTACAGTAAATTAAAGTATGAAAGTCTTAATTAGATACTATATTCATCATTACATTATCTGATAAAGTATTGAATATGAATATTAAAGTATCTATTCAGATACTTCAATATGAAGATACTTCAATGAAGATACCTTCATCAGAGTCTCGAATAACTTGAAGTGCCACGGTGGGATATATGTGAAACCACCAACTTATCTGACAAAAGATTTCCAATAAGTCAGACTCTCTGGCATCCTAGAGTGCTCCTGGTGATCCAGCGAGTCCCGGGAAATGTGATCACTGACTCATCAGGGTTGTGGCAGACAGGGGTAGACATATTTTTGGCGCAACAAAACCGAGGCCCACAATCTAAGGGAAGATAACCCTTACAGAAAATTCTTGAAGAAGGCAACTGAAAACACGCCAGCTATTATACATTTCTCAGTAAATCACCGCAGCAAAGAAGCATTTGCCGTAGTGATCGCTAACGTCAGGGAACCTGACATGGTAGTATTAGAAGAAGAAAAAGTCTACATCAATATTATCCGAGGAGATGTCAAACGTGAAAACTTATGCTGAAGTATTTGAGTTAATGAAATTCCAATTTGTATGAAAAAGCTTTATTTAAAAAAATATTTAACAGTGAAAATGCCTTTAGTTTATCAAAAAATCTGAGTTTAATATGAAGGCTTTTTTGTAAAGTTATATTTTGTGTTTATGGTCTGAAGGGATAAGGGTATACAAAGACCTTAACAGATTGTTCAGATGTGGCGTGGAAAATCGGGAAAACATTTAATTCCAGAATATTGAAAATCTGACAAAGAGCGCTGCGGGTAGGTATAAAACACTGAAAGAAGTGCCCGTTAGATATTACAAGGGTGCCGACATTTTCCGTCCAGTGATAAATTACATCCCCGAGACTGGAATGGTTCGCAACCCCCACTCAAATTTCACCTCGCAAACAAGCGGGTTTCTTTTCTTCTGCTGTTAAGCTAGGGTTGGCCATTCTCAGATAAAATGAAATCGATGCTTTTGTTATAACTATAAGGGCGCAAAAAACATGATTCCTCAAAGTTATCTGTTTATGTCAAAAAACACTTTAAATAGTTTTTACAAAGTTATACAAAAAATATAAATCAAATTCGGTGGTGGTCTAGGAAACAGAACGCTTGATCCAGGGGACTTCGGGTCAATCCTGAATACGACCAGATTCATTTATCATAATTACAAGTTATTTTCTTCTTATATTGGAGATTGTATAATTAATACTGATAACATTGATTTAAATCCTTGGTAAGTCTTTAAGAAAAGGTTTTATTAGATTTAAAATTCATTTTCAACACATTTTCAAAATTTTATGTAAAATGAAAATAACCTTCAAATTTTGATTGATTAAGATCAAACATACGTCCCTCAATCGTATTTATAGCATACAGAGTTATTATGAAAAACTTATTCACTAACGATTACTAAAGGTAAGAAGTAATGAAAATCTTATGCAATTTTATAAAATTCGTTGGTGTTCGAGTATCAAAAATGCCGCTATAACTGCGGTAGTCATAGCAAGTAGCGTGCGCTGCAACCCCTAAATATAGCTCACCCCGACCGCACACCCGCAATGCATTCAAACGCGGAGCTAATGAATTAAAGGGAAGCATTCGGGGTGGAGTGAAATACCCGGCGTCACTATCTCCTATCGCCTGATGACATATTCGAGAGACGGGGCTTTATTTGGTAACAAGTCTCTTAGAACAAGGTACTAACCGTTATTGGTATTTACAATTTCAACATCCGAACGAAAAAGGGGGTTGTCAAATTGTTTAATCTATACATGTGTAAAATTGTAAACCTTCATGTTTGTTTACGTTTCATACAATCATTTTAATAAATATTATTTCATTAATACAAATGAAAACGCCTGTTTTCTAGAAGTCTCGTTATATTTTATGATAATGGCATGTTTTGTTTGTTTATGCTTTGTTAAATGTTATATCACTTGATAATACCTTAGCAAGGCGAAACATGTCTTTCCCATTAAATATAACATAACTAGAGAAAATAGACGTTTGTATTCGAATAAATTATTTAATATGGAGTTAAACATCATTATTCAAGAAACAATAAAAAACACATTTCATTATGTAAATATGGCTCGCCACACTGTTCTTTCTAGACTCATTCGTACATCAGTCATACACGAGTCATGCATGCACGTCGATTTCTCCAACTCTTCACATGCCACGCTTTCCTCGGTCTTCTTTTATTTCCTTTCCTTTTCTTTTATTTCCCTTTCTTTTTACAACGATCACAAATACTTCTTTTTTTTATCATATTATACATTCTTTCCATGGATCCAAATCATTATAATAAGCCATTCATTATTAAGTAAGTCTGCCGGTAAATCTGATCTTATTAAAAGGGGCTCGATAATGTTAAGAATATACATAATATATAAAAAAAAAAACTGTTCCAATATTATTAATACGAATGAAAACGTCTGTTTTCTAGAAGCTTGATAATATTTCATGGAAATGTAATGTTTGGCGTTGCTTATGCAATATCAAATGATAATAACATTTGATACTGCCTTACCAAAGCGAAATACATCATTTTCATAAAATACGAGTATAATAAAATTTCGATAAAACAGACGTTTTCATTGGTACTATTTTTTTAATATGGAGCTTTACATCATTGTCCAAGAAACAATAAATGTGTTATGAAGTAAGAAAATAAAGCAAATAAAGACGTTAATATTCTTTATCGAAGGCTACAATACATGATCTGAATCGAATTTGATAAGAGCGATTTTATATTGCAATATTTCCACCTTTTTCAAAACTCGTGTTTTCCCCGGGCACAAAGCTACGTAAAAATGTATTTAAGCACGCACAACGACCGTAATGTGTGTTTGTAGAAGAAAAACTTAAGTAGGTTGTTAGGCGGCGAGCTCGAACAGTGCGTATCAGAAAGTAGATAACGAGAATTGAATGCTTCGGAAACGGAGATTACAACGCAAAACCCCATTAAAAGTTATTTTTGTTTTCTTTTATTTCGAATTCCTTCCATAAATGGCATACAGCGGTACCAGGAGGATAGGAAAGCGAGGAGTATTCGTTTAACGACGATCACATTTTTTTCTGCGTACACTCCCAGGCTCGGAGGCCCATCGAGTCTTTTGGATGCGACCAGAATAATAAGTCTCTCCACCCTTCTGTTCTCCTGTTATTCGCGGGATTGAATGCCCCTAACAAAGTAACTTTATTTGAATGCCTTCATTTAGTCTGAACACCGAACGGCAAATAAAAAGAAGAAAAAAAACACTAAAAGTTTTAAGCCGTTCTAAGATCCCGCTGATAGGAAGTTATGATGGAAGTTTTATATTGAGATTGTTTCGGTTAGTCTGAAAGTGTCGGGCAATTAAGAAGTGGTAATTTTTCTTTTGAGTAAGAACGCGCTACTAAAGTTGATTTCTTTTAAGTAATACGAATAAAATACTTACAATCTAATTTTTTTAACGAATTTCACAAATTTTTTAATACGTAAAATAAATTAAAGTAATTGTGAGGGTCATATCGTAATTTGATTGACGCTATAATGATTCCAAATTGCGGAACTATAGTTTTTTTTGTATGGATATAAACTTATATAAATAGATTGTGTGTATGGTAAGGAAAATTTATTAAAATATGGAAAGTAGTGAAATCGATTGATATTAGTTATATTATATAATAACTCTTTGGCAGTATTTAACATTTTAAGTTTCAGTGTTTTTACTTCTTGATTAAATTACTACTCATCATTGGAAAAAAATAATACAATGTTATATAGTTGCCTTTGGTTTTGCCGGTGAGAAGTTTAATAAAATTGCTGAATTCAAAGATTGACAATTTTCGTGTTGTTGAAATAAGGTTCAAGACGAAAATGCACCAAAGAGAGGTTGTTTACAGGTAGATAAATTCCTTCAAACCGAAAAACAATGTGTTAGTTTGTAATACCTATGTGATATTAATATTCTCATTACATTTGAATTGAACTTTTACTTACATTTTCAATGGATTCAACAACCGTCACATTCTATGTATAAAATACAAAATTTTCACATTTTCTAAAGTAAAATATGATTTTATCCCCTAAAATTTGGGTAACTTTTCTCTAAATATTTAACGTATTCATTTTTGTTATAATATATGTTCAAAGAGCGAAATAAATATAAATAAATATAGCAAAACAATGACGTACAAGCTCTGTCCGTGTACTATTGCAAAAGGCATTCTCTGAATCAAAAACAAATTAAATGACGAGCTTTGAAGCTCCAAACGCCTTTACCTCCTATCGGTCGAGTGGTTTCAAGGCTTTGGCGTCAAAGCTCTGAAATCGATCGTTATTTCATTCAATAGTAAACGAATCGCAATAGAATTATTTGTGTTATCCAAGTACAGGATGAAATGCATGGCAAATTAATCACCATTCATAATGGAAAACAGTTACTCTTCTAATTCAAATTATTCGCTATATCAAGGTTTTTTTTACAAATATATATTTTTAATCATTCTTACAAAATTGTGAATTGTACTTAAATTTGAAAATTTTATTAGAGAGCTTAATTTGGTAAGGCAAAGTAAGGTTATTTTTAACATTATATTTTTTACACTTTTTACAAATATGTTTTGGGTCGCAGACGCCTTTAGAATATTTTTGAAATAATTCGAATGTTCATGTTTTCATTTATTTAAAAAATTATTACACCTTAAACTATAAGTACTTCATTCGAAAGAATTTAAAGTCGTCGTCGTCCTAATGTGTAATTTAATAATTATATACCTAAAGTTATATTGCTATTATTTTTCGTTTCTTAAACTATGCTGTCAAACACCATATTCAATAATTAACACGATTTAAAACGTCTGTTTAATAGGATATTTATTATTTTTTATGGGAATGACATATTTCCCCTTGCAGAAGTATTATCAAATGTTGATAGCAAGGCGAAACATGTCTTTCCCATAATGTATTATAAAACTTCTAGAAAAACAGACGTTTCCATTCGGATTGATGACATATTGTTGTTATCTATTGTTATACTGAATACTAAGTACAGGGTTAAATGGATGCGCCCCTCTTTCCTGGCTATAATTTGCGTATTTTTCATTTAAAATGCTCTTTCTGGTAGAAGTAATAATACGCTAATGCCTTAAAGGAATCTCCGTTCGCTCCTTGTTATTTCTGACTTGTGTTCTGCCTGATTAATAATGCACGCCGACGGAGGTATTGATTCCTAGCGGCGGGCGGAGAAAACAAATCAATTATTCACGAGAATAGGGGTATCGATTTTTGTTTGTGACAAATTAGAAAGTACCAGCTTTAATATTTATAGCTTTTTATCGATACCTAATGACAGGAAGCACGCAATGAAATAAATTGCTTTCAACCAAATTGAACTGTTTATTTATGTATTGTGGACTTGGGCGTCTTCTACTACGAATACAATACAGCCCAAGCCGAGCTTTAACCACCTTCAACTTTTGTTTCCACCTTCTTCTTTCCTCGGCCGCCGTCTTCTAATTTGTAACTTAAAGAAGCTCTCTTTTTATAATTTTTAGAAGCTGGGAAGATTTGGACAAAGTTAGGAAGATTTCTAAAAATGACATACTAGTCTGTATGTCGTTTTTAGAAATCGAAGATAGAAGATGGGGAAGAGAAGCAAAAGGCGCTTTTGGAGAGTCCACGTGGACCGCATGGAGAATACAAGAATTGCAAAAATTGTTTGTGAAAATCCAAGCAGCAAGAGATTACCAGTAAGGCCGCCAAAGAGATGGAGAGATGGCTGGACATCATCATCCCAGGACAGCCCACCGTCACAAACAGGTCATACGACCTAAACTAAGAGGAAGAAGGCATAGACAAGGGCATAAACAAGAGTTGCAACTATAACTGCAACCTCGATCGAAAAATATGTGTTCCCTAGAAGAAAATAGACGACCTTCGTGGCAGAGTGGTTACGAGCTCTGACTTCCATGTTGAAGGTCCTGGGTTCGATTTCCGGCGATGGCAGTGTGATTGTTACACTGTCTGGTCTGGTGTAGAATTCACGTGACAATAAAATGGCGATAGATTGGCTACCTATCACATGTCACGAGAATCAATATAATAGCTAAAAAATAAAAATTGTACACAGTAATTGGGTCCAAACGACCTGCTGTGTACATAAAAAAAAAAATATATGATATCATCAGATAGCTTATGATATGTGGAGTAAAATAAAAAAATTGCATCAAATTTTACGAGTATGGAAGTCAATATGTATACGACCATGCTTAATGATTAACCATGACGATACAACATATATATAGAACCAAAAAAAACTTTTAAAATTCCAATTCGAAATTCAATTATTATAAAATTTAAAAATAATACTGAATGAAATAATATTATGAAACTTCATCTTGATTTATAAAATTGAATTGTTTTTTTTTAATTTATAAAAAAACTTTATACAGACAAAAATGTTTTTTTCAAATCTGACCTTTTGTTTCAAAAATAATTTTTGAATAAAATTAAATAAGAATACAGAAATAAAATACCATCCAGACGCTTTTATCACTCGCCAGGAAATCTAGAGGTCCTAGATTTAAATTTTATTGAAATGTGTCCTGTCTCCTATTTTTGAGATTTCAGAAATATTTATTTCAAATACGTTGTCTTGTTTTCTGCTGATTGTTGGTAATGTTTAAATTGAAAATAAACTGTTTATCTTATTTAACTACGAAATAAACAAAAATAAATGATTTCACTATTTATTTGATCTATATTCATTTCAACCGATTTATACGGTATCCTTGATAAATATGTTTATTGAAAAATTAACGTTGAATCTGAAATAATATATTTTTTAATGACTTAATATGAAATTTGACGGTTACAGAGTTTATTTTAATTATGAATTGGTCATGTTGAATTCAAGTTTTACCAAATGTTATCTAGCGTGCATTTTCATAATAAGATAAATATTTCATTTCATCTGATCAAAAGAAAACGTGTTTATGTTGTTTTTGGCTAAAATTTTCCCAAGGTTTCATAAACGTGAACGTAAAATTGACACTTGAAGGTATCGAGCGGCGCGACTGAACGAATTTCAGCAATAACGATTGTCGCCTTTGGTAATAACGGGCCGTTGTCCGTTACAGGTCGAGCGATAACGAGGTAAGGAGCTTGCCGTTATCCCGTTATCATGGGCGCATGCCACGAAATATATTTTAATGTGGATTTTATTCAACTTAAATATAGCATTTCCTTAGACGGGAAATGAGATTCAATACTTTTTTTTCGTTTGAATAACTCTTTCCAAAAAGATTCACCTATTTTTAAAAAAATATATTCATACAGGACACGAGATTCATATGGGAGACAATAGATTACCCAAGAGATTCCTATAGGGTGAAGTTCTCGGCAAACGCAAGGTTGGTGGACATAAGAAGAGCTCCAAGAATTGCTTGCGGGGGTCTTTGTATCTGTGCAACGGCTTCGGTGGAGCAACTGGCGCTTGAGCGGCTCAAGTAGTGAGGTGTCTGTTCTGAGGGGATGGTGCCGTGACAGTAAGAAAGACCCTAAACAGAACATGTGCTGCCATTTGTCGTCAGCGAGACCAGCAGAGACAGAACCTTACTGCGATTTTTGTGGGATAACTTGTGCTTCAATAATTGGCCTGTTCTTTCGCGACCATCATCTTGGAGATCCACGACCTGGAGGCCTAGCAACGACCGGGCTATTATCAAATAAAGTATAATATAATATTGTATTGTATTGTATTTACATGTTAAACATTTGTATGATAATAATCATATAACAAGGCTTCCAGAAAAATCATTTTTTTAAAGAATTAATTGTATCTCAATAGAGACGAAAATGTAAATTATTTGGAAACAGAATATGGTGGTCGAGGCGTTTACATGATTTATGACCTATCATTGGTTGGGTTAAGCGATCGCTTTATGTAATACAACATTCCCCATTCCGCCCTTCTTACGAACACCACGTCAGACAATTACTTTTGAAAGTTGTATATATGCTACCATGTTGAGAAACATTTCCCAATTTTTTTATTTAATGATTTATTTGTATAATTTGATGTATGATGATGATGACCGAAAATAAGTATTTGTATAGGTCATTTTATTTTGTGTTATTTTTATGTTAAATAAAAATCTCTTATTGAATAAAATTGTTGATGTGGTAACATAACATATTTACTGTTTCTTAAACAACGCTGTAAAACTCCATATTTAAAATTAATACGAATGAAAACGTCTGTTTTCTAAAAGTTTTATTATAATTTAAAGGAATTACGTATTTCGCCTGTCTAAAGCCCATTTGATAATGCCTTAGAAAGGCGAAAGATGTCACTCACATAAATAATTTTTTTTTTTTTTTAAAAAGCCTAATATCAAGGATTTATATCAATTATATTAGAATTTATTTTACAATCTTCAATGTGAGCAGAAAATAGCTCATTATTATGAAGAAGGAATCTGGTCGTGTCCAGGCTTGAACCCATGTCCCCTGGATCAGGAGCCAAGCGTTCTATCCCCTAGACCACCACCCGATATTAAAAAAACTTTTCGAATAGAGACGTTTTCATTTGTATTATAGAGATAAAACCAATTTTAAAAGCACACTTATTGTGCATCGAAATAAAACAAAAGATTCCCTTTACAATTTGTTTTGAGATTTATTATAGAACGCGGCTCTGCAGCTATATTTTTTGCGAGCTTACCCCATTGGCCGGTTCAATACACGAGAAGGAGACCGAGGTGAGAAGCCTCTTCGAAATTGAATCGAAAGGGCCCATTAGAAGTCTGGCAACTTTGGAAGTTTCATAATTGAGAAAACTCGTAGGCGTAAAACAAAAATATTTAAAGTATGATAATAAAAATATAAAAAGCGAGATAGAAACTACGGGTGGAGAGTGTGCCGAGCTGAAAGGTGTTTTATTAAGATAAATTGGAAATGTTTAAATTTAAATTAAGCTGTTTATTTTATTTAAGATAAGAATATACATTTTAAACCATTATTATTATTAACCCATAATTTTACTTTTTTAAATTTTGTCATTATTTAGTTTGTGATCATATGTAAAAGTATTTTTATTATTATTTCCTTTTTTTAACTACTAAGCACTTTAACAAGCGATCATTATTTGTTTTAATATTCTTAAATCAAATAAAAAGTCATTACTTATTTTTTTAATAATATTTATCAATTAAAACATTTCGAAAACAATCGTTTAAATAAATAACGTAATTTTTAATGAAATATAAATGTATATTAAAATATTAAAACTTATAATTGGCTTTATTCACAGACGAATCAACCAATCCTTAAAATATTTAACTTTGCGTATTCTGAAATATTTTTTTAATGGCTAGTATCACATTTTTATTCCCTTTATCATAGATTCTATAAACGATTTCGAAGTATTTATTTGTAGACGTTTCAAATCCAAACAAACTTCTAGAAGGCCGAGCCAACGTTTAGTGTTATAAACGAGTCTATAAATTCCAAATTTAACAAAACATGTAAATCATTTGTACAGCGTTTCCATGGGAACGGATTCGAAAACAAAAATATTGAAAGTAACGATCGAAAAGGCTGAGATAAGCCGAGTTCAATGCGGTCCAGTTACACCGTGAGAATGCGGTGTAAGGATAGTGACGTCACAATCGCGTCTTCACGCACAATTGGTTTATTTCTCAACTGGAGGTGAGACCGAGCTTCGCTGTATTGAGGCTGCCATGAGAACCTGGTTCATGACTAAACGGTTGGAGTGAGAAAATTTCAATCAAAACACGATGAAGAGCATTTGTTGGTTAACAAAGAAAATACGTTTTTGGTTACCTTCATTATTCGAGGGCGATCTTCAGAAATGCAAAAGTTGAGTCTGTTACTAACCTGAAAAGAGAGAAAAAATATATAAGCATGGATAATCATATCGCACAATGCAATTTTTTATCAAGTTTATAATTTACTGCTTTAATTCAAGTACAAAGAAATGTGCAATGCTCGTTGCTTCAGCTGTTGCTGAGTAACTCCTCGGCTTTAACACATCTAGAAGAGTTTTCAGCCGTTTAGAAATAATCTGAGCTCACTTCATTTCGTATTATTTTTACTATGGAAAAGTATTGACCAATAAAAGCTTACGTTTTAAGTTTTCAATATCACATAAATATATTTTAGAGATCCTGTGATAGACTTAAATAATAACACTGTATATTACATAATTTTGAATTATTGTGAAAATAAATACTGTTGCCGCACTTTATAATAGTTAATTGTGACACGTAATACGTTTGTACTGTTTTGCTGTTAAAATTATATAAGTTTTATCGTTTTTATAAAGAATTTTGACAGGTGTAAAAATGAATGTTTCATTTGTTCCAATGACAATTTGAATAATTTCTTCAATATTCTTTTAAAGTTCTTGCTGGTTAAGTGCCTAATTTAAGCTTATTTAAAAAACGGTGGATACGTGTAACATAAATTAAATAAACACAAAAGTCCGGATTGTCCATGTCAACATGTGCAACATCGAAAAAAACATTAAGTGTTATTACATTATGTGCTAAATAAAAAAACCGGTGGATTCATGGAACATAAATTAAATAGTCAATATGTGCACAATCTAAAAAGAACATTTTGTGAAATTATTTTTATTTTGTTATTTTATTTTATATCATTGTATTTTATATTATTTGTTTTAGATTTATTTTGTGGGTGTTGGACGATCGAAGTGTGCACGGGAGATGCCTATTGGTGGCGATGAGATTCGCAACCCAACACACCGCGTCTCCCGCGGGGCGAAAAGAGAAGGATGGAGTGCCACATCAGTAAAAGTGTGACAGTCCATTCTTTCTGCCTACCCTTTCGGGGAGACGGCGTGATGGTTAGTTAGTTAGTTAGTATTTTTTTTTTTGTGAAAATAAACAAATATAAATTTTTCTTGAAGAATCATTTAAAGAATAATGAATTTTTCTAGAAGAATCATTTAATTTATTAGTTGTATAATATTTATGAAAACATGATATTGAGGGCGAAAAGAGAAGGATGGAGTGCCGCATCAGTAAAAGTGTGACAGTCCATTCTTTCTGCCTACCCTTTCGGGGAGACGGCGTGATGGTTAATTAGTTATTATAGTTAGTTGATATTTACTGAAGTTTAATTATATTATCCGTTTTAAGAAAGTTAAATTTATTTTATAATATGAGTACTATAGCAAGGCGCGTTATGTAACTAATAATAAAACAAAACCCAAAACGAAGAAAATATATCATTAGTTCAGCGAGCAATATACTTTCTTAATTTTTTCTTCATCCAAAATAAAGCAGTTACCCTTTCATACTTTTGTTTATAATCGCTTCTTCCGCTCTAAAAAATTGCGGCTTAAATCAATTCGAACTCAAACAAATGGGGTTATAAGTGCAATCTGCAAATGTTGTCTAGGGGCAATAAGCACAAATAAATTATTTGTTGAGTAATTCATTATTTTGTTTTGAATATATACAAATACTTGTAAAAAATACTGGATTTTACCCATTTTTTTAGGATTAATTGTATCTCAATAGAGACGAAGGTGCAAATTGATTTTGGAAACATGATATGGTGGTTGGAGCGTTTACAGGACTTATGACCTGTCACTGGTTGGGTTAAGCGATCGCTTTATGAACTACAACATTCCCCATTCCGCCCTTCTTACGATCGATTTTTTGATCGATTTCTTGTTCGATTTCTTGCGATCGCTTAACCCAACCAATGACAGGTCATAAGTCCTGTAAACGCCTCGACCACTATATTCTGTTTCCAAAAAACAATTAGCATATTCGTCTCTATTGAGATACAATTAATCCTTAAAAAAATAATTAATTATTGATAATCGCTGTCAAGTTGGTTTTATTCCCCCGGGTATACCGCTGTATCGGAAATCTCCGTTTTATACGTATTTCGTCGCATTAATAATTCCCGGGGCCCGCGGGACGAAACGTCGTATCCGCCACATCTAGAGGCCACAATAAGCGAGCGATCAATCACCGAACAATGAGTAGGGCTCCGGTGAAAGAATGCTCCCGGAAATCGACGTCGGATCCCGCCCTCGCCCCCCAGCCCCGCCTTTCGCGATTA
This sequence comes from Lepidostoma basale, assembly GCA_022606425.2. Taxonomy (NCBI): domain Eukaryota; kingdom Metazoa; phylum Arthropoda; class Insecta; order Trichoptera; family Lepidostomatidae; genus Lepidostoma; species Lepidostoma basale. Next base: position 324,044 of record JAHDVF020001081.1, on the reverse strand, counting down.
ATAATTTATTATCTGACACAATGACGCCCCCGCGCAAAGGGTTGAGACTGATTTAATTTGGAAAGTTTAATGAAAGATTAAACGCGATCAATGGTTAATGGGTTCGATCCTGACAGCATCAAAACTGAGCAGTTAAATAATATCAATAAGTAAATAAAGCAATGAAATCATAAAAATACTGTAGAAAACAAAGGCACCACCACAATAAAAAGTCCCAAGTTGCATACCTTAAGCTAGCAAAGATGTTTATAGACTTTGTTTGCAAAACTATTCTGTACTTGAAAAGTACATCAATTACATTTTTTTAAATATAAATGGTAAAAAAAAATATTGTCATTTTTAGTTAACGAGCATATTGTGCATAGTGGAGAGAATTGTTTTTCTTCTTGGGATCTTGGGTCTCTTGGACTATTGGTATCCTTTTCGACTTTCGTTTAAATTATCGTTTCAAGAGGATACCATAAGGGGACATACCGAAGATCCTAATAAATGTGAATATGTATTACTGAAATTAAATGTTTCAACAATATGTTGAACTTATTTCAATCACAACAAAATAGATTTGTAAAAATATATACGAAATCTATAGTTTTGGCTTGTTAAACATGTTATGTTTATTTATAAAGTTTTCATTATAATGGAAAATTGTATACAAAAATAAAGAAAATTTAATGGTCCTTATTGTTATTAATAAAATAATCTTTTCTTCTATATTCACCTTCACTTTGGGTTCTGAATTAATATTTGAATATATAATAAATATATAATTATACATTGCATTTTCACAACACTTTATGTTCTTTTCGCATTCACGTTTCGGTTTTAACACAAACTATTTAGATGCACAAATTTAAACCTTTGTGCATCGAAAGAGGTTGTGTCACAACCAAAACATGTCTGCAAAAAGAGTGTTGCCCCTTTCTTCTTCTACTCAAAGTACCATGTCAGGTCCCCTGAAGTTAGCTATCACTCTAGAGAAGGCCTCTCTGTCCTGTTGTTAGAACAACTCCCCCACCCTCCAAATCCAAAATCATACAATATTTTATTAAAATTATTTCAATGGCGAAAGCATCCATGTGCATACATTCTGATCCGTATTAAATATTCAGTTATTGACTCGAACATTAGCTGATTGGATTGGTAAGTTATGAAATTGGATCCAAACAAGTAAGGTTATCATATATCCAGTTTCTTTACGACCGCAGCCGCCGCGGTTAGGCTGGGTACTGCTCAACATAGAGTCTACAATACACCCCGGAGGGTTCGCGAGAACAATGAAATCGAATTTCCAATTCCGCGGTGTGCGTAACCCACACTTATCTCCTATAAATATTCACTTTAATCTCTCGCAAATATTGTTTTCTTTTTTCCCATACGAATAATTTTGAAATCTATGATAGGAACCCCATTAAAAAATTTTGGGCAAGAATAGGCAAAAATATATTTTGATAATAAAGTATGTTTTTCCACTTATATGAGTTGATTAAATCTTGACGATTTCCGAAGTTTACAATATAAAATTTTTATAATCCCCAGATAAAGAAGAAGTACCATATTCGAAACATGACGAGGTTAATAATAAACTACGTAAGAAAAAACAGTATTTTGAGTTACACGATTTCATAATTTTTTTTATCGATCGTCCTCGGGACAATTATTCCTCAAAAACAGGAACGATAAAATATGTTATTACGAATATATGTTAGAGTTGTGGTTGATTCGCAAAGTGTATGAAAGTGCTTATTTAATTTGGTATGGCCCCATGCTTGGATCGCAGTGATTATTTCACGAATATTCCCCGATTGTGTGTGTATTTGGACTACAAACGATATCTATTAATAATACCACACAATTATTTTATTTGTCAGCTAGTTAATGTTTTAATAAAGGTAATAACTTAATTATTTTTCTTCTTCTTGTCCTGTCACACCTCCGTGGTGCATAGGGCCTCAAGGAACCTTCTCCACCCAACTCTATCGCATGCCCGATGCATAACATCATCCCAAGTGAGGTCTGCTGCTTTAACCTCATCTTACAGGGCTCTTCTCCAGGTGGCTCTAGGTCTGCCTTGCTTTCTCTTTACCCCCACAGGGGACCAGTCTAGTACGCCCTGAACGATGCAGGCTGGGTTCCGTCTCAGAGTGTGACCGATCCACTGCCATTTGCGTTTAGCGACTTGTTCTCTAATTGGTTTTTCGCCTGCCATGGTCCAGAGAACGGCATTTGACACTGTTTAGGGCCAATAGATCTTGAATATTGAGCGAAGCCATCTATTTATAAACACCTGAAGTTTTCCAATAAAATCTGCGGTAGATTTTCAAGTGTCACATCCGTACAGCAGTACGCTTTCTCGATATGATACTGAAGCATCATACAGGGCGAAGAATTGCAAAAGCTTTCGCTTTTGCAATAACTTTATTAATACGAATTTATACGTCTTATTTTTAGAAGTTTTAGATTGGCGAAATAAGTCATTCACATATAATATAAAAAAAATTCTAGAAAACAGACGTTTTAATTCTTATTAATTATTAAATATGGAGTTTTACAGTATTTTTCAAGAGACAATAACCATATATCAACGGTGTTCTACATCAGTCAAATAAGTTTTTGATATCATTCTATCTAGTTTAAACCGACACAAAAATATCCAATAATGAGCCATGATATAAATGCTTTATATCATAATATAATTATACAATTCAGTGTAATTACGCTTAGATTTAGGAGTGGCTCGAGATTGCTGCCATTGAGGATACGCCGTTGCGGATGGGCGATCATGCGCAGTGGCCTGCGCGCCGGGACCAATAATGACACATCCGCGCAAGCGGCGGAAACGGGGAAAACTGTCAATCGCGCATTATTCTACAGCCTTTACATCGTGGTACAGGCCGAAAAGAATTAATTACGACTGCCTGAATAAACAACAATTTTTATTTAGTTTGAATATAACTCATTTTATGGATTGCATAGCTGAAACAAATCATGAAGAACAAAACAAAAATATATACATGAACATTCATAAATACTCGTAAATAATTTCTATTAAATTATTTAGTTGCGTTTTAGTTTTTTACAGTGGACGCGTATGTAATTTGCGTGTTTAATAATAAGTTATTTTAAAAAAATATATGGTTTTAACTTATTAAAAGTGAGGGCATATTAAAATACACTTCCCAATTTTTTTTATTTCCCAAAGTATTTATATATTTCTAAAGACACTTAAATAAAACACGAATTCTAGATTCATTATTAAATCTTTTATACGGATTTTTTTTTATCATTGTTCAAGCAATAATTAGGTTATGAGTGAATTTAATTTAAATTATAGATTAATTCAAATTAAATTGAGATTGCATGTATTTTAAATTGATATAATTCATAATGCAAATAAATTCTATTAAATATTTAAATATTGTAATATTAAACGTATCACGATTTATTTTATGAGATTATTGCGACAGATATTTCGCTAACCTAGGTTGGCGAAATAGCTTTCGCGATAATCTCATAAAACTAAATTGTGATACGTATTATAACAGTGTTTTAAAATTAAAATATTTAATCATATAGAAGTACTTTAGCACGCCTGTACTTTTTGCCAAAACTTTGGATCATTAAATTAATTCCGGTAGAAGGTTATTTTGTAAACTAACTAACCATCACGCCGTCTCCCCGAAGGGGTAGGCAGAAAGAATGGACTGCCACACTTGTCTTTCCTGACATATTTCTGTCGCTTCCTCAACATTCATACATCGTGTCATGCACGCGCGTCGATTTCTCTGACTTCTCACATGGCCGACATCCAATATTTGATTTATTTGATCGTGCCACGTTTTCCTCGGTCTTCCTCTTTTTCTGGTTCCATTTACATCATTAACATATAATTTTTTTACCATTCTTTCTTCATTCATTCTTTCCATATGTCCAAACCATCTTAATGATCCTTTCATTATTTTGTTCATGACACCATCATTTGCACCGCATTCACATCTTATATTTTCATTCGACACTCTATCATACACAGAGTATCCACACATTCGTCTAAGAGATCTCATTTCTACTGCATTACTCTACTTTCATCCTTCATTTGCCAGTTCCATGCTTCACTTCCATACATAAGGGTTGGTAGAAGAACACCATTGTGCACTGCCAATATGTTGTATTTGTCATAGATTATAATTAATTTTTAATTCGTTTTTTGTAACAATGGAGGAAATTTGTCACGAAAGAGTAAAATACGTTCTGTACTTTGCCGCAGTGTAGATGAGAATAATAGATTTTATGTAAGATGTAAGAATGTAAGCAATAGGATATTGTATGTATTTCAATGTTTCCTGTGAACATTGTCTTTGTTGTCACCGGAGAAATATTCGCTTTGGAGGAACATTCCTAAGGGGCATCTCATTTTTCATGACTTTTCCTTAAGTAACATTCTCACATATTCTATGGCAGTCCCACATTTTTCATTTGCCACAGCGTCAAGAGTTGAAAACTTATTTTATCTTCATATTCCTGACATGTTAGAAATGAGCAAAAAGGAAATGTTGAATATTAAAAGAAACTTGTTCCTTGTTAGTTAAAGTGAAAACAAACTGTTGTAAATATCTATTTCATCTCATTTTAAATTACTTTTAACAAAATAAGATTGTTAAGAATTAGCTCTAAAACTTTTTAACTCGTTTATACATTTGTTTTTTAACGATATGAAAAAGTGTGGACTCAAATAATTAAAAGTTATTTTCCGAATATATACAAAAAAATATGTGAGTCTCTTGCGCAATATACTCGTAAGTGAAACTTCTTAGCTTCAAGGTTGAGCTAATTTCATTACTGCTTTCCATAAAATTTAGATTATTAATTTTTTATTAAGCATTAGTAAATGATTATGCGGAATTTAATTAAAACTAAGTTACTAGCACTAACTAAATAACTAAAAAGATAGGCAGAAATAATGAACCACCACACTGTTTTTTTTGACATAATTCTTGCTTCAAATCGTATCATACGCTTGCGTCGATTTCTCCGACTCCTTACGTGGCTTACATTTAACATTTGATTGATTTGATTATGCCATAATTTCTTCGGTCTTCCACTTTTTCTTGTTGCCTTAACATCGTTAACAAATACCTTCATTAGCATTTTTGATTCTTTGTTTTTTTCCACGTGTTTAAACCATCGTAATGACTCTTACATTATTATGTTCACAACGCTTATATTCACATTTGATACTAATCATATGTTGATTTAACATATATTTGTCTCCGTGTATGACAATAGAATAAATGCAGTAGAAATAAGAATAATATCATTATAATAAATTTCTGTAATCACATCATTGATGATGTCAAATTTTGTTTTGCGAAAAAACTAATTTAAGTTATAATTATTTTGTAAGTCACTTAATCAAATCAAATCAAATCAGTTTATTTCATCAATAGACATTTCAAAATTAATTTTTAAGGCATCTATTGAGGTAAAATATAGCAAAATAGGCAACAGGTAAAATAATGTGTTGTGTATAGTATACTAACAGAAACGCATGAGAGATGGTTCGACATTAGCAAGACAGGATACTCTCCAGAATTAAGGGTATTTGCCTTCTGAACGTACTTTCACTAATATGAAAGACGACGATCTTCGAGGAAACCGTGTTCAGTTGATTAATTGCTCTTCCCACCGGTGTCATCAGAGGCTGGTTAGTTCTGAAGGCCGGTAGGTAACACACTCTATGCTAAAATTGTTTATTATGTTGCGTCAAAGTTTGTATGTAAGCATTGTATCTAAAGTCTAAGTGAATCAATGGAATCGATTTCGATCCTTGCAGTTACATATTTGGTGTGCACTTCTCTGTGAGCCAGGAGTTGGTTCACCTCAGGGACCTTGATTTATCAAAGCAAACCTGCAAAGACTTGCGAATACACAAATAAATGTTACATCGTTCGCTTCTAAGCTCTAGTGTCAGCGAGAGAGGGAGAGAATATATATTGGAACCTGCGTCCTAAAAAGAGAAAATTGATCGTCAGTCGAGCGTGTCCTCCGCTGCAGACAGTATTCTTTACGCTTCAATAGTTCAATGTTATTCGATACTTAACAAGTTTAGCATCAACTGCTTCCTGATGGAAATGGTTACAAATTTGTATTTTCGAACTTTAAATCATCCGGCATCCGTCTTTCTACCCTACTGCGAAGACGAACCCTCCAAAAAGTTATATGTCAATCAATAAATATTCAGTAGATGTCATTACAGTACCTCGATGCGATAAAATTACATAAATAACAGTTACAATTTATGAATCCTTGTAATTCGATATATTTACCCCCTACAGGAAATAATATTAACAGTTTAAGAAAAAATTTGCTTATGAAACTTTAAACTTATGACAACATATAAATAACATTTATACCAATGGATTTTTTAGAAGTTTTATCATATTTTATGGGAATGACATGCATCGCCTGAATAAGGCAAAATAAAATAAAGCATGTCATTCCAATATAATACAATAAAACTGACAATAGAAATCAGATGTTTCATTCGTATTTAATATATCGTGCTCCCAATGATGAAGGTGTAAAGTCTCCGAAACATCTCGAAAAAAATAAACTCAAAAGTAGAAAAAACAGTGTTTTAATTCATAAATTTCTTTATGAATTAAAACACTGTTTTTTCCACTTTTGAGTTTATTTTTCTCGACATGTTTCGAAGGATTTCACCTTGATCATCGGCAGAACGAAATAATAAACTCAAAGGTGGAACAAAACAGTGTTTTAATTCATAAAAATTCGTCATTATGGATTTCCACATTCTTAAATTTATCTAAAATGAATTCATAAAAAAATCGTCAATAAAAAGGGGTTGATAACTATTTAAATAATTTCTTAACATTTTATATAGGGAACTTTATTTTATAGCGTATTAAAAAATACGCTTGCAATGGGAATAAAGAAAAACTATTACGTAAAACAAAATAAACTGTTTAAGTGTACTCATACAACTACTGTATGCAGGTTTTATTGTGATTGCTCCAATTTAAAATTCATACTTAGGCAAGAATACAAAATATTGCCCTTTACGTTTATAGTACATAGATGAAAGAACCTTAGGATAGTAGTCCATGGAAAAACAGAATTGATCATAAAAATGAAAGTGCCTACTTAAACAGTTTACACAATATTTTATATCATCTGTTATTTTTTAGATGATTCAAATTAAATATTTTAGTTACTTTATTAAGCTGCAATAATTCAAATGTTTTTTATATAACAATAACGAAATCAAAAGGTTATTTTTATGAACTAAATTGATGATAATGTCTGTTTTTTTGGTTGATGTTTTGTTATATTTTATATATTGATAACGCGTTTTACCGTGCTGAAGTGAATTTGATAATGTCTAAATATGGTTATAATATTTTTTTTCAATAAAATATTTTTTTCGTAGTGCTATTTATTATGTCTACATCAACTAAAAACTATTCTGCTGACCGGTTTCGATATAAGTTGTATTTTTACATCATTTCAGGGTCACTAAGATGGCTTGGACATATGGAACGAATGAATTGGGGAAGAATGGTTAAAAATATATATACATGTAGCGTGAATGGAAAAATAATTCGAGGAAGACATTGCATGACCAAATTAATCAACTATTGAAAGGTGGCTACGTTCGAAGTAGGAACAATCGACAAGCGTGCATGTCACGATGTGTGAATGTAGAAGAGGCGCGAGAGTTCTGTCAGGATAGACAAGTGTGGCAGTCCACCTTTTTTTTATATACAACAGGTTTTCAGAACCCAATTATTGTATACAATTTATTTTAGTTATTATATTGTTTTTCATGACATGTGATAAGTAGCCAATCTATCGCCATTTTATTGTCACGTGAATTCTATACCAGACCAAATGCAATCACACTGCCATTGTCGGGAATCGAACCCGGGACCTTCTACCACTCTGCCACGAAGGTCGTCATCTTCTTTGACTACCCCTCCGAGGAAACGGTGTGATGTTAGTAAGTAAGTAAGTTAGTTATAGCGCTAATGTAAGTGGAGTATCAAAATCAGTCGACCAAAAATATTTTACGGCTTTTGAAATAAAATTGAATTTTTTTAAAATCGAAATGAAGTGATTGATTGGTAGTAAATATATTTTACGAAAATTCAAAATTCTTACATTTTAAGATCTGCGTATATAAAAAGTGAATGTTTTCATTTATTTATTTGTATGCACCTGATATTCGATATCCCTCGCGGTCAATTGCTTATAGTCGAGTTAACATCCTGAGTGTCATCTCATCTTAACAAAAAAAAATATAGAAAAAACTAACCGCGCTTCCCTCCGGAAGATAAACCACAAAACGGACACAGTGCTGGCAAGAACTTGCAGGACAAAAAAATCTGAAAAAAAAATGTTGGCACGTGAACCAATGTTGGGTGGAATTACATTTTGCACTAATTTACGCAAAATGTATTGATGGATAAAATAAATGTTTTTTGAGTTTTTTGGACAAAAGAGGTCCCCAAGACATATGTGTGGTAGAACGATATACGACAGAATCTCAAATGCTGATATAAGAAAGGAATGTAGAGCGGAAAAAGGTATTATGAGCAAAATTATGAAAGGATCGCTGCGTTGGTTCGGATATATGGAGCGCATGGATGGAGAAAGAATGGTTAAGAAAGTTTACGTTAATGATGTAAATGGAGTACGGAGTCGAGGCCGACCGATAAAAATACGGCATGACCAAATTAATCAAATTTTAAAGGTTGGTCGTGTTAGAAATCGAAAGAATCAACGTGCGTGTATGACTCGCTGTATGAATGTGGAGGAATCTAGAGATAGAGTAGTGTGGCGGTCCTACTGCCAACCCCTACAGGGAAACGGCGTGATGGTTTGTTTTTGATGTTTTTTTCAGATATATTTTAAATAAATTGAATTATCCATTGATTTTTTAGACTTAATATTAATCAAAAAAAAAATTTACCTCACTTTATTTATTTTAACAAACAAACCGGTGTCTGTCCTACAGGAGATTTGTCTGTGTTACAGGGACATTCTAATTGAGAGTCAAAAATGTGTTCAAGTGGATAACGCTACATCCTGGAATAATATTTGCTTTTGAAACAAATTCTAAATACTTAAATAAAATTTCAAAAATGCACTTTTGAATATCACTGTCCACATGCACACATTTTATTACTAGCAATAAGAATGTTTCCGAAACCCTGACGAAGCTCCGGTGGGAGCGAATCGGTTGGTTTTTTAAAACAAATAAAGTGGTCTAATAACAAATTATAACGGTGTTTTTAAATTATATTTAATAATACCAAACCTCAAATGAAGTGTTTCGTACGAAAGTATGAAAATTTATAAAATCAATTTTAATTTTTATGTTTCACTTGAAGAATTTAAACCTAATGCGTGAAATTATATTATTTTCTACAATAATATTTCCTGTTCAATGTAAGAATACTTGCATACCATTTTTTCTATTGGCAGATATTTTTATGCTTTCAAGACAGATGATTGTTTCCCTTTCTAAAAACAACACCCCATGATCTTTAACAAAATATCGTTTCATGATAGACTCTTTGCCAAAGATCATTTCAAGATAGACTCTTTGCCAAAGTTACTGTACTTTTTTTAAAAATAATTCTTTTACATTCGTGTGCAAAACAACGGATAATACAATCGTTTCTATTATACAATACAAACTAAGTAATAGTTATCCCCTATTGTGCGCGGAACATTTGCCGCTCAAAAACATTCAAAAACATTTGTTTCAAATTCGTAAACAACTTTTGCAGCTCAATTTTGAATGTATCTTAATAAATATATTTTTACTTGAGTTCCTTACTACTAAATTGCATGCAATTTAATGATGAACTGGGACTATCTATTTGAGCTATTACTGTAGTTTTAGAACATTTTTTCAACTGCAAATGAAGCCAGTCGCACAATGGGGGTTAACGCTTTAAAATATTACTGAATTTATATTATACATATTATAAAAACGATTGTAGAATCCATTGTTTTGGCTGAAACACTTTGACACTTCCACATTATTAAATGTTTAAATCTAAAATACTGTTTTTACGTATCACAATATTTTTATATGAATTTTTCCCGACTGCTATTTAAATATCAATTTCATATTTTTCTCCGGCGCTACAACCCTTGGTGGGTCTTGGCCTGCTACAAGAAACGTCTCCATCCCGTCCTGTCTCTGGCCGCCATCTCCCAGTCTTGCTGCTCCAGGACCCGACAATCTGCTACGGCACCATCCAACCATCGCAGTCTTGGCCTACCGATGCATGCTTCGTCGCCCTGCTGGATTGTCATACAATACTCTTTTGGGGGGCTCCAGATCTCCCATGCGGTGCAAGTGCCCTAGCCAACGCAGTCTGTTAATCTTTATAAACTCTACCACTCTGACGTCCTGGTATAGATCGTAGAGCTCTGTGTTGTATCTCCTTCTCCACGTCTGACCATACTTAATGGGTCCGAAGATTCTGCGGAGGATCTTCCTTTCAAATCTTAATTTAAATATCAACCGCTATTTAAATATCATCATGAAATAGCTGTTGCGACAAACTTATATTAATAAATTGTGATACGTAATAACAGTGTTTCAAATTTGAACATTTAATAAATGATTATGATATTAACTTATATGACGGTCGGGTTCAGTGTGTTAAAAAGCGATTTGAAAGAATTGAACTGGTCAAAGTTCTAACCAATTGTCCCGCACGGCGACATTATATGCTAGTAACCAGCTATATGACGAATGGTCGGGTTGACCCCAGACTAGCCACTGCGACCTTTACGATTCACACCGCATTAACACGAGGTCACGCTGCTTCAACCCCTTAACAATTCATTAAACATCCCTCTCATTTAAAGTTTCACCACATCAAAATCACCCCCTAAAATCACTAGAAGGGTAAGTACATTTGAATTCATTATATAGTTTCCTAATCATGGCATAATTATATATTTATTGTGAACTTTCGTATGAAGCGCTTAATTTGTGGTGTTAAATTATATGTTATATTATTTGTTATATTAAAAAAAATATATGTTAATGATGTAAATGGAACCAGAAATAGAGGAAGACCGAGGAAAACGTGGCACGATCAAATAAATCAAATATTGAATGTCGGCCATGTGAGTAGTCAGAGAAATCGACGCGCGTGTATGACACGATGTATGAATGTTCAGGAAGCGAGAGAAATATGTCAGGAAAGAAAATTGTGGCAGTCCATTCTTTCTGCCTAACCCTTCGGGGAGACGGCGCGATGGTTAGTTAGTTAGTTTGTTTATATTATTAAATAAAATAATAATACATTTCAATATTCGTATCTAAAGTTCAGTTCATTCTCCCACCCTGACGAAGCTCCGGCGTGAGCGAAACCGGTTGGTGTTAAACATTTAAGTGGTTTAGATAAAAATGTTAAAGTGAATAATAATTAAATTTATTGTGCTTTATTATGATTTAAAAAATAATCAAATGGGCAACATAAGCTTTTCAGAGTTTAAATCACATGTGCGTTTTGTTTGGAGAATTAATAATATTATATACTGACAGCTTTTAAATAATACGTTTTTAAAATTAAATGGAATATTGATTTATTTGTCATTACCTTTTTTTGTGAGCAGTGATTTATTTTGTTTTACTAGTGTTTAATAAAATGTTTGATATTATAATGCCCCAGCAAAGTGAAACATGTAACTCATGTAAAATTTAATTAAACTGTACATTAGGGTGTCCCTTATTTTTCAAAGTTTTAATTTTACAATGCATAGGCTATTATTTTATTCATTTGGGCCTAAAACATTCGAAAACAAGTTTTTTCTATATTCGGAACAGTGTAACCCGTGCCGACTTGCGCGCAAAGATGTCCCATACAAATTGCGTCACAGGAGCGGCACGTTGTCGTTGTAATTATCATTTAGTCTTGGTTTGTCGGGTAGTAAGCACGGATTGTTTTATATTTCGAAGATGTCAGTGGAACTAAGAAGCAATTAAAAAAGTATTTTCTTGGTTGGTGTAGTAAATCACCAAATAACAGGTGTAAACTACCATCTAATCTACAAGTTCTCGCAGTACTATTTTTCAATATACGTGAAGGTAATTTGACTCTTAATAAAAGCGCAAATCTTGTCATTCTGGAGTGCAATATATTCTGAAAAAAGGCTAAAATACCTACCAGAGCTGTTCTTAATTATGCTAAGAAGTTAGTGGATCTTATTCAGGTCTGACGAGAACTGCGAAAAATATTCAAGAAGATTCAGGACTTACATAGGCGCCGAGAAGAGAACTTTCAACTTGAATTAGATAATTTATATGATATCGCACACGCCGATGCTCTTAAATGTGCTGTGATATGACAGCATCTTATACAGGATGCTTGAACGAAGCCTGTGTGCAAAAACTAGAAAGAGATTTGTTACTTATTACTTGCCGCCATCATATATACGAACTGATACACAAAAGTGCGTTTGAATCGCAAAATCGATTGTACGAGATGATTATAGCGAACTCATTGAGTTTGCTATTGTTTTTCTGGGTGGAGTTAATGAAAATAAAATAAAAATCAGACCTGCTGGCCCAATGCATCAAGCACGGTGGATGGCAAGAGCTATTTACTCCTTAAAAATACGGTTGCTGCAGTCCCAGTTTAAAATGTGCGCTAAGGACAAACAAGCGTTACGAGATGTTTGTTTATTTTTTGTGGCAGTTTATGTAAAGCCCTGGCTTGAATGTAGTTTGGCAATAAAAGCTCCGAATCAAGATTTCTGTTTTTTAAAGACCTTAAAAGATTACGAAGAAGTTGACAATTTCCTATGCGGCTTTAAACAAATTCAGTCAACATTTGTGGTTCTTGTCAGAGGAAATAGCCGTCCTTTTAATTTTTGATGACAACGTTGATGAGAAGACCAAAGGGAACATAACAGAAAACTTACAAAAAAAAAATTGTGATTCGGGAAAGAGATATGTTCCGTCGAAGGAACAGGTGTCTGGCTCCCTATATGGTATGTAAGTAGTTTTTAATCTGGTATTTAATTTAGAAATTATTTGTTTTATTTATAGGTACTACAAGTATTGGTTATCTTGTTTAATGGAAATCTTTGAGTGATTTTGTTTCTGTCAAGAGTAAAGATTTATTTTCACGACTGAAACTTGATAGTAGCTTCCTTCAGGAAATTGTATCTTCATAGAAAGACAGCGTGGCGTTTGTGGAAGCTAAAAAGAAGGTTACTAGCTCAAAAGCTGTTAAAAACACAGCTAAAAAAGCTGTTAATCTAATGACACACTTTCATGGTTTGACTACCGCAGATGAAGAACATAAGCAGTTCATATTATGTTGTGTGCAAAAACATAGAAAAATTTACCCAGACTGTAAAAAAATAGACTTTGAAGAGGAAATATGCAAGTAAATAAATATAAATTTGGATCTTTTTTGATAATTACAAGAAAAACATTATATAAATATATGTTTTCATCAATATTTATCAAACGTAATGGTTTTAAGTGATCATCTACAACTACATTTAAGAGACACTTAAAGCAGTTATTTTCTAAAACTTTGAGGGCAAGTCGGCACGGGTTAGAATTAACGTAGGAAGTTGAAATTCTGTATTTGGGTAACTAGTAGACTATTAAACACAATTAGGGGGTATGCGTTTCAATATTCCAAAAAAAAATTTTTTGCCAATATAAGGGACACCCTACTGTACATATCAAATACTTTCTGTGATATTAGACATGATTGTTGAAGTAACAATTACGCGTTAATAATACTTAAAATTATTTATCATGTTTATTGACAACTACGGGATGTCACTGTTTTATATGTATCTATTCATATTCTGATTTATTTTACATACATCTCCCGAAGCATTAAAAAATAGTATGTCTACTTCTATAAGTATGGATCTAGATTGTTTAACATATTATCAGAAAAATGAGGAAATACTCAGTCATTAAAATACTGTTTTATATTGCATGAGATCCAATGTCTATGTGGGTTGAACATAGTCGATTGTTGGTCACGGAAATGCTTCATTAAAACGATTTTAATAGATCGTTTCATTTTTGAGTGGAGGTACATGGATACTTAAATTTTATAGACAAAAGATAAACAAAGTGATTCATATTTGTACGTGTACCAAATTAGTGTATAGATAATAATTTTATCAACATCTTCTTCTTCGTCTTGTTGTAGACCTATGCGGCCTATTATCCAGAGGGTTGCTCCTACATTAAGGTTGAATTCCAAGCTGTCTGTTTATCTTTTAGGAGGTCTTCCACTAGGAAGAGTCCCGGGAGGCTGATTATGTAGTACAATATAGGGGAGTCTGGAAGAGTCCATTCTTTGGACATGACTGTACCAGTCCCTCCTTCGCTGTTTACTCAAACTAATCATTACGTCTTTCATAAATTTGGTAGCATAACTTTTTAAAAAATTAATTAATTGTTAAAATAAATTAAAAAAAAACTTAATGATTGAATTTATTGCTTAAATAGTTAATAAAAATAGACGTGAAAGTATCCTAATTATATTTTCACAATTTACATTTATTAAATAAATTCAGAAAAAATATGTTAACAAAACGTTATTCAATTTTTTCTAAATAATAAAGCTTTATTTTATTTTTCAATAACAAGTACTCGTATATTGCAATTTTTTCTTCTTACTAAGTTTTCTTATTATTATTAGGGAATAAAAATGTGCTTGCATTTTTTGGATAAGATTTCGAATAAACGATTTTTATTTGTTTCTTCCGGTCCACCCGGTTAAAAGTCTTGGTCATTTTTGTATAGAAATCTAACGGAATACTTTTCTTCTTCAACAATGGCCGCCTCGTGACTGTCCGAGTTCGTTTTGCTGTGGCCGAGACAAATTGGAGCGGTGGATGATAGTGAATTCGACACAATCTCTCAAACATCACATCTTAAAACCTAAAATATCTTGAAAAAACCTAATAAGCGTCATGAATATTGTTTAGGCTTACTCTGCCGCGCCGCTCGCCTGCAACTATTCGTAATGAGCTTTTTATTTTCTCATACATTATGCGTTATAGAAAGTATAATATGAACACAATACAAAACATTATGATACTTCCACATTATTAACTGTTAAAATAAATTTTCGTGAGCCGTCGCAAAAAATAAATAAAATGATTATCCAATTAAAGCGTTTTATATTTTAACAGTTAAAATATTTACAAATAAATATTATTTATTATTTATAAAATTAAACGCACTTAATTTATTAAAATAAAATATTGATTATGTAAAAAAAAATGGTGGAGAATATAGGTAAAAAAAATATTGTGTTTATTTCACAAACGTACCACCTTGCAAATTCAATTAGAATTATTTATAAATAACTTATAATATACACCAATGTGTGGGATATGATAGGTATGTTAAATTTCGAATTTATTCATTTATCTTATTAACATAATCAGATTAAAAAAAAATACGTTATATTTTATCGATATTATAAATGTATTGCATTAATTTAAATGTTTTCAATTTAACAATCAGAAAGTTCAGTGAGCGGTACACGAGAAGTAATTTTTTTATACGAAACCATTTCGGCTCTGCCTTGCCGACGAAGGTAGGTACTTATCTCAGTGAACGCACTTGACCGGTGTGAACGAGGCATGACTTTTTTACTTTCAATCACATTTTTGTTGGGTATTTTTTATAGTGGCAGCCACAAATATAATCAAGGCGAGAAGAGAGAAAACTTGTTGAAATTATACCGTGGAGAATAAATAAATAGTCAATCACATCACGATTTTTTAAATAGGACTCTCGAATGTGTATAGTCTATGATTTAATCAATTCTCTTCTCTGGTCTAAAGTATACCATAGAGTAAAATACCGATGTAACAATTGATCACGGAAACAAAAATGATAAACTATTTTTTTGATATAAGTATGCGGGAGAAAAAACCGTTAAACCCCTGGAGCGATGTTTTAAAAACACATTAAAAATGGAATGTTTCAAATAGTGGCCACATTATATAAATTTGTTAGATTAATTAAACCATTTAATAGATTTAAGTGTTATTTATTATTTAAAAATGCTTTGATAAGATCGAAAGATTTCAGTAATCAACCGAATGATATTGACATACAGCAAAGATCTATAGATCTATAGATCTTAACGCTATTTTTTACAGAATAATTTAGGTATTTTATATTGCACAATATTATTATAAAATAATGTGTATAATGTGTATAATAATGTGTATAAGTGTATAATGTGTATGTGTATAATAATGTGTATGTTCTTATGTATAAATAATAAAAAATAATGATAGTAAAATAAAAGCCGTAAAAATGGATCTCTAATACGAATGCGTGGTAGATCTGTATATGAGAGAGTGTCAATTGCAAATAAAGTATAAGTAAACGACGTAAACGGAACAAGAAATAGAAAAAATCGATGAAAACGTTGTACGCTCAAATCAGTCAAATATGAAACGTCGGTAATGTGAGGTGTATGTATGAATGTTGAGGAATCGAGAGGAAGATTGTCAGGAAAGAACAGAGTGGTGGTCCATTCTTTCTGCTTACCCGATCGGAGAGACGGCGTGATGGTTAGTTAGTTTCTTCTTTTATTTAAAAAAATAATATCTTGTATAGTTCGAAATTTAATGTTTTTTTTAAATTAAATGATTTATTAGTAATTTTGATGATAGCTGTAATATTTTTTCACAACAAACAACTTATCTTTTAAATAATAGTCCATTGTTTTGCCCGAAACACTATGAAACCTTAATATTATAACTGTTAAATTAAAAAAAAAATTGTTTCATGTATCACAATTGTATTTTATTTTACGCAACAGCTGTTTCGTCAACCTATGTTGACATCATCAGGTATTACAATGATTGTAACACGTGATGATGTCAACATAGGTTGACGAAACAGCTGTTGTTATTATGTAGACATTTTTCGGACAAACAGTCCTTCTTCAGTAAAGATATTTAAATATGTATCTTTACTGAAGAAGGACTGTTTGTCCGAAGCATGTCTTTATAATTTCATTTTTTATTATAAGTGTTGTATATACAAAGTGTATAAAAAAGAAAAAAAAATAAACCATCATAACAACACAAAGTATGGCGTATATAGAAGAAATAACAGTTTATAACTTATCTTTTAGTACTATTAACCTATTGATGTGAATACGCATAGTATATCTTGCATACCTGTTATTATTTTTTTCTTTGAATAAGATCTTTAAGTTTGTGTACAATATTTCATTCCATTCAATTTCCTTCGAGTCGCATTACACTAAGTTGTGATAATCCTTTAAATACCACGTTGGCTTGAGCAGTTCAAACAATTTAGTATGCAGTCGTGCCCGAGTGGCGCTAGCTACATGCAAGCGATTATGGGATTTAAGCGATGACCTAATAGCCGCGCTGTACCCACGTACTGCGTGCATAATACCCATCGCGGGATGGCTGCGGTCGCAACTGTATGAAGAGTGATTTTGCATACAAAATTAAACGCAATTCAGCTTTGAACCAAATTCACAAATGATAAGCCCGAAGCTCGCCGAGGGTTTCGGTAGATACAAAACCAAATTGAAATTTTAGTGTGAAATTAATTGAACCTGAGTGGTTATGAAATAACGTTTTTTAAATAATGTTTTATAACTCTAAATTTTTTTTTAAACTTTTAACTATTTAAACATCACACAGATTTTACTGAAGGCTAAGTTAGGCAGAGAGGATGTACTGCCACGATGTTCTATCCTGACATAATTCTAGCGTGTCTTCTATATTATCTGAATAATAAAGTATATTATTCAGATAATATAGAAGACACTCAGATGTAAATGGAGTACGGAGTTGAGGTAGACCGAGGAAAACATGACATGACCAAATTAATCAAATTTTAAAGGTTGGTCATGTCAGAACTCAGAGAAATCGATGTGCATGTATGACTCGTTGTATGAATGTGGAGGAAGCTGGAGAGGAATGTCAGGATAGAGTAGTGTGGCGGTCCATTCTCTCTGGCTACTCCTGCGGGGAAACGGCGAGATGGTTTGTCGTTGTTGTTATTGTCTTCTATATTTATTTATAGACAGTGATACGCATTTTTAACCATTTTTCTATCGTTTCAAATATCCTGATAATCTTAGTGATCCTTTCTTAATTTTATTTATGACTTATTACCCTATTTCACTTCTTCGTAAGGTATTTTGTAATACATCTTCTTCTGCATATTCTTAGGGTACATGTGTTACATGCGTAGACATTAAGAGTAAGTTGAGAAACTCTAAAGCATGCGTAAGACCAATAATTTGGCGTTAAAGCAAAGGCAGACACAGAAAGGACCAAACAAGTTTTGAGGACTTTCGAAATGAAGACCCCGAGGATAATGGCAGACAGAAGCGTGAGGAACACCAGAATAAGAGAGATTTGTGATTTTTGAGGCTGAGGATATTATAAGATGGAGTAAACACTAAAGGAGGGATTGGTGAGGTCATGCCCAAAGAATGGACACTACCAGACTCCCCTATATTGGGGTACATAATCAGCCTCACGGGATTGGTTCTCGTGGAAGACCTCCTAAAATATGAAAGTACAGCTGGGAATCCACCTCACAGGAGGAGCAATCCTCTGGAGAACATACCACAAAGGTCTACAGGAAAAAAAGGAAGATTAAAATGAGGAAATTACACATGCAATCATAATATAAACCGTAAATTGAACAACATATAAAAAATATCAGACTTCAATACATTCCAACCTAATATTTTGAGTGCGTGTTACGTCCCAACATCATTATAACTCAAATACTACACAACAACGCTTGTTATTACAACAAAGTTGTGTAACGTAAACATTCCCATTGTTCTACCGGGTAAGATACACACACAATGGCTTTTGTTGTAAATGTTAAGTCGGGAGTTGTTAAGTCTCGTGAGTTGTGAGTCATCCCGGAATATCATCATTACCCGCGGTACCGACACATAATCATCTTGATTACAAATTA
The DNA here is from genome assembly GCA_022606425.2 of Lepidostoma basale. Classification (NCBI taxonomy): domain Eukaryota; kingdom Metazoa; phylum Arthropoda; class Insecta; order Trichoptera; family Lepidostomatidae; genus Lepidostoma; species Lepidostoma basale. The sequence goes on along the minus strand of JAHDVF020001081.1, from coordinate 305,008 downwards.
CAGTCGTACCACTACTGCATCTGTTGCATCCTACGGACTAAAACGTCACTATGTAAGTCAGTGCAGTGCAGAGACTGTATCTACGGTATCCCTGGGAACAATACAATTTAGATTAAACGTACAGATTTGAAAAAATATTTAAAAAAAAATAGATATTTGTTCCGAACTGGAAGACGACAGGGACTGCTGGAGGCGAAAGTTGACGGAGGCCAAGGCTCGATATGGGTTGTAGCGCCATCGGAAGAATAACACATTTTTAATGCCCTAGCAAAGAGAAATGTGTTACTCCTATTAATAAAAATTCTACTTAGCCTAGGACTTCGATCTTCTGACATACAGAGATTCAGCTATAATTACTATTCCTCTTACGTATGTTGTATTCAAATTAAATATGATATTTCCCGATCCATCATAAAACTCCCAGAAAACGGATGTTTTCATCAACATTAAATAAAACAGCTTTGTTTTAATTTACTTCAGTTTTTTTAAACCAATATGTTGCGAATGGTTTTCATCTAATTGGTGTACGGATCTTTATAATAAAATGATAAAAATATATTATTTTGTAATAAATAAAGATGTTTACGTTAAGTAATATCTCGTGATATAGATAATTGTTTTTTTTTTTTAATTAAGATAGTGGAGATAATGGTAAAACATCGAGAAATGGGTTTGGAAAAATATTTATACGGTAATTAAAATATATTCTTTATTTTTTTTTATAAAACACTCAAATTTAAAGGCAGTTAAAATAAAGTTTATACTATTACCATCCGTAAGTGTTATGATAGAATAAAGTTTTTAAATACGAGTATTTATTCAAATATGAATACACAGCACAAAGTGAAAGTAAATACTCGTATACAAAATTTTTTAAGTTCTATGTAGATTTATTTTGGTTGAAAAGTGTCTGTTGGTAAACTTACAAACAATTTGCGAGAAATGAGCTTATAAGATACGGGTTTGGTTAACATTTTTTCCATTATTTGTATTATAAAAATAAAATATGCAGCAAAAGGAACGAGATAACTCTCACTTTGTTCTTTCTAAAAACAACTACGTTACTGAATAAAGCGTAGGAACAACATAGCAATTATATACTTCTATTAAAGTTCTAGCAATTGTTGTTTATGTGCTAAAGGATCTGTCGCCATTTACAATTTTCCATATTACAAACGTTCTACTTTGTATGAACATAATAATATATAAACTACAAAAGTGTTATGTATTTATCTGTGAATTATTTTTGTTTTTGTAACCCTTACAAAGCTTCGGCGGAAGCGAAAACGGTTGGTTTGATAAAACGAACTAAATTGATGTAAAAAAACAAATTGCTACATCTGAAAGTACGAGTAGATATAGTATATAATATTAAGCTAAGTAAATATTGTCATTCTATTTTTATTGGAGTGACGTACTTCACTTTGGTACGGCATTATCAAATTAAATTTAGCAGTGCTATAGCAAGGCTAAGCGTGTGACTCTCTTGGAATTGAATTATCAGTACTATTTTTATTCCACTTTTATTTATTTATTATTTTTATAGATTAAAAATGTCAAACGTAACATTTTTCGGAGGTGACCTCCATCCTCAGGTGAAAATACATTATATAACTCAACTTTAACCATTTGTGGACGTTGGATGATCGAAGTGTGTGCAGGAGATGCCTATTGGAGGCGACGAGGTTCGCAACCCAAGACACCGCGTCTCTCGCGGGGACGAAAAGAGAAGGATGGAGTGCCGCATCGGTTTCAAGTGTGGTCAAGTGTGGGAGTCCATTCTTTCTCCCTACATTTTCGGGGAGACGGCGTGATGGTTAGTTAGTTAGTTAGTTAGTTTTATATTAAATAAAATATTATGACTCTAAATCATAATGACACATTCACATTGCTTTACAATATACAATTATATTTTGAAAAATATATTTAAATTCAGATATTTCACCTGGATAATAATTGATTTTTCAACTCATAATTGATTTAAAACACATATTTATATAGTAATATAATACACAACAATAGTCTATTGTTTTGGCCGAAACACTATGATACTTCAAAATTATCAACTGTTAAAGTTTAAAACGCATTGTATCCTAGTTTTTTTATTTTTTTATTTTTCATGAAAGCTGTTCCACAAATCGACGGCGACGTTGGTATCATCACGGATATATAAATATTTTTTTCGTTTTTATAAAATATAAAATAATAAAAAAATTGATTAAATTTAAAAAATTTACAGTTCACACTATTTTAATTTGGATTAAAATATTTGAATTTAATAGTTTACCAGGATACTTAGAATTGATACTTCAATAAAGTGAGGTCACTGTCTTAAAATATAAAAAAAAATCTTTTTTAGACGTTTTCTTTAATATTTATTATATTCGTCGCAATTGTTTGTTGTTATCTTGACGCGCTTGTCTATTTTTCCTTGTAAAACGCATTACGAACAGAGATAAATAAAATTCCCTTATGTAAGACGCTGTTTTCCCCCCGTTCTCACTGTTTCATTCATCTGACCGCCTCGGAGAGTCGAACAATGGCCCGGGCGGGGAGACCCGCTCGTACGAACATTTCCGATGCACGGCTGAACTTCGAGTTACATAATACCAAACCGATGTTTTTTGCTCCCAATAGGAGAGGAGGCTGTCCAAATTTTGCATTCATAGAAGGAAAATAGAATTATAATCCAATAATGCTAAACTTTAAGAAATTATTCTAAATTACTAGAAATATGTGGATAGAATTTAAATTAAAATAACAATTATTTATCGTTTCTTGAATGATGTAAAACTACATATTCAATAATTTTAACAAATGAAAAGGTCTGTTTTCTAAATAATACGAATGAAAACGTCACCTTTCTAGAAGTTTTCTTACATTATATGGGAATGACATATTTCCCCCATTCAAGGCAAATCATTTGATAATGCCTTAGATATAATATTTCATTCCCATAAAATATAATAAAACATCTTGAAAAGTGTATTTTTCATTCGTATTAATTATTTTATATGGAGTTTTACAACATTGTTCAAGAAATAATAAATAATCTAATTTCTAGAAATTTTATTATAATTAATCAAATATTAAATTTCGCCCACTTGTAGAGTAGGAGAAATTGAAATGCGTGCATTACACGATGTGTGAATGTTGAAGAAACGTTAGAAGTATGTCAGGAAAGAAAAGTGTGGTAGTCAATTATTTCTGCCAACGCCTTCGGGGAGACGGAATGATGGTTGGTTAGTTAGTTTGTTTGTTATTTAAACATGTAATTAGTTAATACGTAAAATTCCATTTAAATTAATTAATACTAATAAAAACTTCTGCTTTATAGAAGTTTAATAAAATTTTATGGAAAACCCACAAAAAGACAAATGTCATTTATTGTTTCTTGAACAATGATGTACAACTGCATTATAAATGTTCATTAAACATTTAATCGTGTCCAAACCGGGTGGACAATAAATAATTTATTATAACCATATTTTGAAATAACTTTATTCTACATTTTGTCTTCATTTTGATAGCGACTGTTTTTTTCCGACTAGCTGGCATCGACAGACAGGGCCACTATCCAGACTGATGACATCTACTCTGAAACCGGTCGCTGTCAAAATCAAGACAAAAAGTGGAAGAAGTTATTATCCATCAAGGGTTTTGGTAAAATCTTTAGATAAAAGTCAAATGTTCGATATATGCTGGAAATGATTTTGTTAACGTTAGAAGAATCGTTATATAATTTATGAGATAGAAGCTTACCAAGTCCGTGTTCCAAATGTAATGAATTGTTAATAATTGACAGCTTACCTGAAAATAAAGAAAATGTCGCGTTAGAAAAAGGTTAAACATTTAAACATTCGCAGAAATTTATATTTATTTATAATCAATTATATTCGTAGTATTGAATGTATAACTGATAGGCATACTCGTATGTTATATCAAATACTTTTCGATGATGTATTGTTTGCTTATTTTCGACATAGATTGTTTCTTTGTCAAGTCATTCTTATACTGTTTGATTTTTCGTATAAAAGGAACAAAGTTTCTCTTAACTCAACCCCAGCAACAGCTTGAATACGGAAATTCAAACCCAATTGTTAAGATGGCGATTACTTTAAATTGAAATAGCGATACGGTTCACACCAAAGTAATGTTAAATAGAATCACTAGAATATGTTTTACGCAATTGCGCACTATTTTGTCAGAACAACACGAATGATAAAAATGGCAGCGAGCTCGGACTGTTTTCATTGACAATAGGGGAGTCGTTCCCGCTCACAAAAGCTCGTGATCTTGTTATTTTCCAGAATTTTCTGTCGGTAGCTTAGCGCGTCCGTGATCGTTATTAATGGACCCCGCAGTGTAGTTAGCTGGGGTTCATATCTATACGTTATTTTATTATTTATTATTTGTTAATGCTCTGTTTTGTCCCGTAACTTCCGTAGCTTTTCACTAGCTGGCTGTTGTTTCCTAGAGCAAAACAATGATACATTTATCTCTGTCAATATTTTTTCCGAGAAGATAAACAAAATCTTTACAATACACTGTCTCTCTTTAAGTGAAAAGGGGATTAAATAAGATAACCTCGTTCCTTTCTACGTGTTAAGATATAATAGTATTTAGAAATAGTGTAGTTTGTTTTGAATTTGTAGTTCTATGTTTAAAATTGTTAGTTCGCTTGTTTTAATATCGTGATTTGTGTATAATAAAACGAATGAAACCAGAATTGAGACCATTAATAGTTTAATAATAAATAAACTAGATAATCAGTTATCACGAAGGATAGTTAATACTGAAGTAAGGCGATTTTAATGATCTGCTTGGACAGGTTGAAACCATAAAACAAACAATTGAACTAAATGTATAAACAATTATTTTACTTTTCTTCTATTTTTGACATGACTTTGTGTTGTGGATTCATATTTGAATTTTTTTTAAATACGTTAAAGAAGGACGTATTCCGTTCGAAGGGAGTTTGCGAATAATGAAAACAATATTTTGAAAAATATTCTAATATATTATAGTTATTCATATCTTAATTAACTTTATAAAAAAATATGTAATGTTTTTTATGGTCATAAACATCGTCTTTCGTTGTTCATTGCAAATTATTTCTGGTAGGTATATACCTTATCTTTATCACATATTACTTTTACTAATCGCCTTACTTTATTGGTCCTATCATCAAATTAAAATACTGATTCCAATTATATACAATAAAATAATAACTCTGTTTTCCACTTACACTGTTTCTTAATATATTTCGAAAAAGTCGATATAAATCATTATAAATTAAGAAATATAGTATATACGAGTACATTAGAAAATGATGTTATATTGTTTTTGAAACTATCTATTTCATAAAATCATTTTTGATCTCACGTAATAACATACCTGAATAGCAATTACTTAAGCAACTACATATTTAATCCTCAATTTTAAATATGAATATTCCCGGGACTAGATATAACAAAGAGTAGGATTGTTTCGGTTTAATCAATACCGTATGAAATGTACTATTGTAAATCTGTATTAAAACCCTTTAAGGCCTAGTATTATTAAGTCAGAGTGACTTTATCAAATTTAATATTGAAGGAGAATTCGTAACACTATTAAGGTCTACTTTATGAATTAAATATTTTGATAAACAAAAGTGTGTTTCAGAGATGACCGTGCTCATGTGTATAACTAATTAACTATCACGCCGTGTCACCGGAGGGTAAGCAGAGAGAATGGACCACCATACGGTTCTGTCCTGATATACCTCTCTAGGTCCTCAGCATACATAACATACATCGTAACATGCACGGCCGCCTATCAGTATTTGATTAATTTGATCTTCCACAGTTTATCTTTCCACTCAGACTGCTTGTATACAACATTTTTACCATTTGTCTCTCGTCCATTCATTCCATATGTCCACACCATCTCAGGAATCCTTTTTTAATTGTTCTTATGATGCAATCATCTGCCTTACATTTTTTCCGAACATTCTTCTCAGTGATCGCATTTCATGTATTTAACTTAACTCAAATTATATAAACTCTAGTAAAGAAGAAAACATATTATGACTGATATTTAAAATCACAAAATAGTAATAGAGAAAAACACATATTTAACCCCTATAAATTATAATATATTTATAGTATAAAAAATTGCTTTCGAACTGCGGCAGACTGTATTTGTAGCCCGTATTTTAATGTATCTTACGTATAGGAGCCATTTTACTTCAGTTCTAACTCAGAAACTGTACAAATTATTAGGATGAACTATGACTATCTGTCGGAGCTGCAAATGAAGGTGGCTACACAAGAATGTTAAGGAGAAATATTTTACATAGAATATTTTAAATAGGTATATATTAAAATATTTGTTTAATTAAAAACACCAATAATACACGGTTTAATAAAGTATATAAAATATAATAAAATGATCTAAGCTTGAAATGAAAGGGTTGAAGAGAAAGCTCTGCGGATACAGAGGCCGTATTTCACGCGACGCAAAGGGGTGGTTTCGAAACCCGCTATTTTTAGGGCGAAAGAAAATAATTTCCTATGTTAGGTCATAAATAAAATTATATGAAAATACCCGGAGCGCACAAATCATTTTTACAACTTAAGTGAGTAGTTTTTTGCGGTGTTTCTTCCCTTTATGGGGATCGCGGGCGTTTAGTTCGCTTTCGAATTTATTAAAGCTTAAATCTTTTTCATTACCGCCATTATAACATTTCAAATTGTTTTCATAATTTTCTACATTCCTGGCACATTTATACGAAAGGGTTTCTGGAAAATCTTTTGAGTTTCGATATAAATATAAAACCTGGTTGTGATTCTACTAAAAATAATGTGTATAATAATTATGTGTATAAATAAATAAAGCTTTAGTCAAATCTAAGAAGAAAAAAAAAAGCAAGTACATTGACGTGAATATTCAACAACCCAAATGGACAAATTATATTTGATGAAATTTTTTTTTTTAAGGATTTAGTCTTCTGCGGTGTCACCAGAAGATGGCATCGAGGTTTCAAAACTGATCGAAACTCAAAAACAAATGGAATAAAACTTAACACATGTTTTTTTTAAATGTATTCAAATACTTGTCTACTACAATACAAAGTTATAAGCATATAAAAATTTGAGAGTTTTCTCCAGGCGTTGTCTAGTAATGTGTGATAATTGGGTTGATAGCCTTTCACATTACATTAATAAAGATATTCTGCTTAATGCTTACATCTACGCTCAATAGATGGCACTAGTGTAGATTGAACTAAAATATGTGAAATGTTTCTCAACATGGTAGCATATATACAACTTTCAAAAATAATTGTCAGACGTGGTGTTCGTAAGATGTGCGGAATGGGGAATGTTGTATTACATAAAGCGATCGCTTAACCCAACCAATGACAGGTCATCAGTCCTGTAAACGCCTCGACTACCATATTCTGTTTCCAAATAATTTACATCTTCGTCTCTATTGAGATATAATTAATTCTAAATACATGTTATAAAATATTATAATTAAAAAAAAAATTGTCCATTATTTACAATGAACTTCAGCAAAATGTTTAAATAAACAACATAAATAATTTTAAAAATTATTCAAAAACTTTTTGGCGTGTCTTTGGATCCAAGAATACACGTTTTATAAAATGATTGATACCTAGTCAATTGACCAATTATTGGCTATAAAGATTTAATAAAATAGCTACTACGTCAACATTATATCAATCAATAAAACTTAATTTATTTACGTTATCTAACTTGCGGATCGTAGGTGGTAAAAGATTGAAAATTTTGATAGAGTTTAGGAGATCCTTGTACCCAGCAGTGGAATAAAATTAGCTGAGAAGGAGAAGAAGAAAAACATTTAATTATAATTTTACCGATTTAACCAATTTTGTGGCAATGAGATTCGCAACCCATCACACCGCGTCTGTCGCGGTGGCGAAAAGAGAAGGATGGAGTGCCCCATCGGTTAAAGTGTGGCAGTCCATTCTTTCTGCCTACCTTTTCGGTGAGACGGCGTGATGGTTAGTTAGTGTTATATAATATATTATTTATTATTTGATTTAATTTTAAATTTAAAATAATGTTAATACGAATGAAAACGTTAGTTTTCTAGAAGTTTTATTATATTTTATGGGAATGACATGTTTCGCCTTTTTAAAGCATTATCAAATGTTTGATAATGCCTTGAAGGCATATAACATTTGATAATGCCTTAGAAGGGCGTAACATATCATTCCCGTAAAATATAATAACTCTTCTAGAAAACTGACAATTATTTAATATGGAGTTTTACATCATTGCTCAAGAAACAATAAATAAAATAATATGTTATACTAAAGTTATTTACTTTACATATATTTTATAATAGCAATTTTTCAACACGTTTTATAACAGAGAGCGTCAAGGTGACATTAAAATTAAATTCATTCCTAATTAAAACTCGGATTCCATTAAATACAATCGTGGCATCTCAGCATTTTTCATTGTTAAGAAGTTGGTAACAGCGTTTAAACGAAATGCATTGCAAAACGCATTGTTAAACACTAAACAAGAGTAAGAACAAAAGTGCAATAACCGTTATGCAATTCGCGATAGCAGCGCTAAAGTGTTTTTGTGATTCGGAACTGGGTCGTAACTTGCTGGTTATTGGCGATTATGAAGTAGTTGGTAATGCTTTAAGACCGCTTTGAAATGTCCCATTGCCCATACTGCCAACTAGAGTCGCACCGCTAATAGCCGTTAATTGTTATAATTAGGTACTAATCAGACTAGCATGTTTTGGATGAGTTCATTGTCTCCAGCGTGACAGAGAGAAGTCATTTCCATATAATTATTATGAATGAAAACTTCTATATTCTAGAAGTTTTATTGTATTTTAGATGGAATGAAATGTTTTGCCCTTCTAAGGCATTAATCAAGTGAGCGAAACGTGTCATTTCATCTCCTAGAAATCAGACGTTTTCATTCAGTTTAATTATTTAATATACAGTTTTGCATCACTGTTCAGGAAACAATAAATAACATTTCCATGCAGTTAAAACGCAGATACAAAATTTACTTAAGAATTGTGTATTCACATATTAAAATGTACTACTGATTATATAATCAATTCGAATGAAAACGTCTGATTTCTATAAGTTTTATTATATTTTATGCTAATGACATATTTTGCTTGTTTACAGCATTATCAGATATTACACGTCACATTTGATAATGCCTTAGACAGGCGAAATATGTCATTCATAAAATATAATAAAGCTTCTAGAAAACAGACGTTTTCATTCGTATTTATTTTTTAATATTTCAAGAAATAATAAACAAACTTATTACTTTCAACTATCGTCGATTTCCTTATTAATAAGGTATTGGTCGAAGTGAAATATTATAGTATGTTCTTATCAAAGTAAAACAGTCTTACTTCTCGAGTTTGAATCCGGAGTGAATTATTTACGTTAGCAACGATGATAGAAACAAATATGTTTTTGGATATATGTTACATGATTTATTATATACATATTTCAAATTATTTTCTTTATTTTTTATTTATTTGTGTCAATTTAGCTTGGTTGTTACGACACCAATATTTTATTTACAAAATAACATTTCTTAAAAATCCATACGTTATTTGTACGATATTTATAATTATGAAATATAAGGGTTGAGATAAATGTCAGTAGATTAAATGTGGCCTGAGCCCCCTTGCTTTGCGTCGTTCATAAATATAAGTAAATGTCAGTCCCGCACGTACGGGGGAGGAGCCTAGGACGTATGAGTGAAGCTAACGAAAGGGCGGCGCTGCGTTCAATAACAGTTTTGTATGCGTAGCGGGTCTTTAGTAATAATAAATTAATAAATTGAATAATTTATAGAGCGCCAGTTTAATGAATAAATCATCTGAAGGGCGCTGAAATAATATATTCATAATATTGTGCTTTCTCTAGATAATTTTTTTTTCAAGAATGGATATATATTTTTTTAAATTATGTTATAAAGTATTTTAATCTTAAAAATAATCGATTTTCTGGAAAAACTCTCATTGTTAAATGTGAGTGAGTGAACTTTGTTTTTGAAACATGTCATGAAATATATTATAATTAAATCATTAATTCTACTCACTAACTTTAGTTGTTTGTAACATCTGAGGATGCCAATATATGTACTATAATAATTATAATTAATCAAAACAGGGCCGTTGGCTACTATACGTTATGCATTATTATGCAATGCGACTACTACTATCTGCTTCTATGCTCTAATTTCACAAATAGGAAAAACTAGCAATGTGAAGTATTCTAATTCAAGCCTTCGGTGTTTTCTATAACATCTGAGATCAACATCTTGTAACATCTGAGGATGCCAATATCCCCAGTTGGCGAAACAGTTGTTGCGAGACTTAAGCGATTTATAAAAAATGTGACACCAAGACAGTATTATCAATTTTAACAGTCAATAATGTTGAAGTTGCAGAGCTCTGACTTCCATACCGAAGGTCCCGGGTTTGATTCCCGGCGATGGCAGTGGGATTGTCACACTGTCTTTGGTTTGGTGTAGAATTCACGTGACAATAACATGGCGATAGATTGGCTACTTATCACATGTTACGAGAATCAATATAATAACTAAAAAATACATTGTATACAGTAATTGGGTTCAAACGACCTGTTGTATACATAAAAAACAATGGGTAAAATCCACTATTTGTATACATTAAAAAATTTTTTTATAAAAACTGGTCCAAGTTAAAATCATAAAAATGGAGATTAGATCTCCAGGCGTTGTCTAGCAATGTATGATAGTTGCGAAGCCTTTTACATTGCATTAATAAAGATTTTCTGCTTAATGCTTATACATTTACTTTTAATAGATGGCGCTAGTGTATATTGACCTAAAAAATGTGAAGTGTGTCTCAACATAGTAGCATATAACATCTTTCAAAAAATTGTCAGACGTGGTGGTCGTAAGAAGGGCGGAATGGTGAATGTTGTTAACATAAAGCGATCGCTTAACCCAACCAATGACAGGTCCAATGTCAAGTCCTGTAAACGCCTTGGCCAACATATTCTGTTTTAAAAAAAAAAAAACAATTTACATCTTTGTCTCTATTGAGATAATTAATCCTTAAAAAAGAGTATATGAAGTACTATGTAGTGTTATCTAATTCAACTGAAAATATTATGAGATGAAAACACTGAGGGCTTGAATAAAAATACTTCACACTGCTAATTTTTCCTATTTGTGAAATTAGAGCATATAAGCAGATGGCATTGGTCGCATTGCATAATGCATTGCAACGGATTGTAGCCAACAGCCCTGTTTTGATTAACCCTTCGACTGTTTGATGTTACGATTCAAATCTGACGTTTTCCAGCAACTACGTGAGAGGCAACTAACTACCAGGAGTACAGAAACCGCTGTGGGTAGATAATTCATCAGTAGACTGTTTCGTATCGACAGGTTGCCAGACATTACGGCCGCTTTGTGCCAAGCACAATGGAGGGAACGCCCATTATATTATATTAACACAACCAGATCTATAGGCGATCAACCGCAGACGGATGTATTAGTGGATTACTAAACATTTAATACTGTTCTGATGACTTATGTAAGACTTTGCCTTTGCCCATCAATGTTACTACAATATGTGATGAAAATAAGGGTTATGTTATTTTGGCATTATTTCATTTAAGCATCGGAAAAGTAATTAAGGGCTGAACATAAAAATGGTGCCAAGGATCTAAAAAAGTCAAAAAATATTTTTTGATCCCAATTGGTATAAACGTAAAGACCAATAATTGTGCAAAGACGCAAAGTGATCGCATAATATATTAAAGTTCAAACTTTAATTCATACTGCTTTTATAATAATATTTTTAAATTGTTACCAAATTAAATTAATTTGTCCCATACATGTAGACCTTTACTGAAATCCATGTAATCCATTATAATGTTAAAGTTATTAAAACAAATGAATAATAATAATAGTTAAAATTGTATTGTTTTTTTGTCGAAAGCAATCATTGAAATAAAACTATCTACGAAAAAAATATATAATATTAGCCTAGTATGGGCACATAATATAAGATTAAATCTACGATTATCGTACGAGTATCAAACAGAAATACACAAAACAGAAATAATTTACCCAAACTATAAATAATTTACTCAAACTAGAAATAATTACTGCAAATGAGTAAAAAAAAATCATAACTTCGAAACTTTTGTTCAGAACTCATAATCGTGTGATAATCCAACAAGGAAAGTAAACAGTAATGTGAGATAACATAATTTACCTCGTTGTATATACCTGATTAAGATGTAGTGGTTTGTTAACCTTATCAGTTGGCCATTGTATAATACATAAAAGGAGAAATGTGGAACCATAGATTAGAATAACACATTCGAGTGGAAAAATATTAATCAGAACACAGATTTTTGAAATAAGAACAATTTTAGTTTATTCAACAACAACAAAAACAACATACCATCACAATAGGGTAGGCAAAGCGAATAGACTACTCTATCCTGACACGTCTCTAGCTTCCTCCAGATGCATACAGCGAGTAATACAAGCATGTCGATTACTCCGACAATGAGCAACTTCCTTCTAACATGACCAACCTTTAAAATTTGATAAATTTGGTCATACCATATTTTCCTCGGTCTACCTCGACTTCGTAATCCATTTACATCGTTAACGTATACTTTCTTCTTAATCATTATAACCATCACGCCGTCTCTCCGAAGGGGTAGGCAGAAGGAATGGACTGACACACTTTTCTTTCCTGACATATTTCAACATTCATACATCGTGTCATGCACGCGCGTCGATTTCACTGACTCCTCACGTGGCCGACATTCAATATTTGATTTATTTGATCCTCCCACGTTTACCTCACTCTTCCTCTATTTCTGGTTCCATTTACATCTTTGTCTATGGAAAAAATAAATATAATAATCGTTAAAAACATCACGTGGTGTCAAATGGTGAGGCAGTGAGGAGAGAAATTAACAAATGTCTGATATCCTGTTATTGTGATATCTCTGATATCCTCTCTCCGGTCTCAATCAAGCGATTGGTCTGCAGCAAGGCGACGCATCTCCTATTCCACTCCGCTCGATCCTCGGCAACTCTCTTTAACTCCGCATAAGAGGTGCAGCCCATATCTCGGTAAATCTGGTCTAGGTACTCTTGGCGAAGTCGTTCTCTGCCAATCGATCCTCGACCATTCCCTCCAACACATTATGCAGGAAACATTCGTGTCGCAACACATCGCACGCTTAACAGTAAACTGACCCATTATGGTTTAGGTCATAATTGATTTAACATCAGACAGAGGCTTGATATAGATATTCTGATTTTGAAAATTTGGTTTGGTTCATGTGGTGCTCCTGTAAATTTGCAGATATTTCGCGTATAAGTGAATTGTTTTGGTCAATTCAACTGTTGCCGCACTTTAAATTAGTTAATTGTGACACGTAATACATTTGTATTGTTTTGCTGTTAAAATTATTTTAGTTTTATCGTTTTTATAAAAAAAATTGACAGGTGTAAAAATAAATTTTTCATTTGTTCCAATGACAATTTGAAAAATTTCTTCAACATTATTTTTAAGTTCTTGCTGGTTAAGTGCCTAATTACAGCTAATTAAAAAAAAAAAGTGGATATGTGTAAGATAAATTAAATAAACACAAAAGTCCGGATCGTCCATGTCAACATGTGCAACATCGAAAAAAAACATTACGTGTTATTACATTATGTGCTAAATTAAAAAAAAAACGGTGGATTCGTGGAACATAAATTAAATAGACAATATGTACACCATCTAAAAAAACATTTTGTGTTAAATTATTTTTATTTTGTTATTTTATTTTATATCATTGTACTTTATATTATTTGTTTTAGATTTATTTTGTGGATGTTGGACGATCGAAGTGTGCGCGGGATATGCCTATTGGTGGCGATGAGGTTCGCAACCCATCACACCGCGTCTCCCGCGGAGCGAAAAGAGAAGGATGGAGTGCCACATCAGTAAAAGTGTGACAGTCCATTCTTTCTGCCTACCCTTTCGGGGAGACGGCGTGATGGTTAGTTAGTTAGTTAGTTCAGAGGCTTGTGTTAACGCTATCCATCTATTTTTCACAATGTTAACGCTATCCATTCGTACTTCGATTATCGTTCACAATGTTAACGCTATCCATTCGTGCGTGTTTTTCGACTGTTTTTGTTAAAACACCGACTCATGTTAGATTGAGCAAAACTTCAACTTCAAACCAATCCATTATGCAATGTTAAAAAATTATAAATAAATAAAATTGGATTAATAGAAATAGAAAAACACTTTGCAATGTTATGAAAAAGGTCGTTCTGTCGTTAAATAATACTTTTGCATTTTAATTTCGTTGTATCCTCAATAAATAATATTGTTAAGCCATCGCAGAAAGTGAAAAGCAAAGGTCGGCAGTGGCGTGGGAGCTGTTCCACGAACATTGTTATTGTTCTATTATCTGAGATTTAAGAGTGGTCTATTTACATACATCACATGCCCTATTAATTCACAGACAACACTGTATCGGCTCAATCTACTCTTGCTGCTGCCATAGGAGATACTCGGGTACAGTACGATATGGCTGTGTTATTTCTGAAGCTTAAGACCGACTTGTGTATACAATATACGCGTCATATTCCTGACGCTGGTGAGACACATATATTTATGTAGGAAATGTAAATCTGAGCCGAATTATAACAATAATCAACCTTTCAGAATATTGAAACTATATTTATGAAAACATTCGTATGTTGATAAGCTCTGAAGCTAGATTATAACTAACTAACCTACTAATCATCACGCCGTCTCCCCGAAGGGGTAGGCAGAAAGAATAGGCTGCCACACATTTCTTTCCTGACAAATTTCTCTCGCTTCCTCAACATTCATACATCGTGTCATGCACGCGCGTCGATTTCTCTGACTCCTCACATGGCCGACATTCAATATTTGATTTATTAGATCGTGCCACGTTTTCCTCGGTCTTCCTCTATTTCTGGTTTCATTTACATCATTAACATACAATTTTTTTACCATTCTTTCTTCATTCATTCTTTCCATATGTCCAAACCATCTTAATGATCCTTTCATTATTTTGTTCATGACACTATCATTCGCACCGCATTCACTTCTTATATTTCTCTATCATACACAGAGTATCCGCACATTCATCTAAGAGATCTCATTTCTACTGCATTAATTCTACTTTCATCCTTCTTTTGCCAGTTCCATGCTTCGCTTCCATACATAAGGGTCGGTAGAAGAACACCATTGTGCACTGCCATTCTAGCTTTTTTGGATAGGTCTTTTTTCGCGATGACAACTTTAAGGGCACCATTCACTTTGTTGCCTGCCCCAACCCTTCTTTCAATATCCCTCAATAGCTAGATTATAAATAATATATAATAAAATAATCACATTAAAAAAAACGGTTTTTATTTAATTCAATTTAGTATAAATTTTTAACTTTTTATGAAAACACTTTGTTGTAACACAATAATTGTAACACCAAAAACAATAATTGTAACACCTGGTGATGTCAAGACTGGGTGATGAAACAGCTGTCGTAAAATAAAATACAATTGTGATATAAAAACAAAGTTTTTCATTAACAGTTATAAAATGTTAAAGTATCAGTTTCGGCCAAAACAAGAGACTGTTAATTTAATATAAATTTACAATAACAATAAAGAGAAAAATTCTTATAATAATGTGAAATCGAGTGTGAAAGTTAAAAAGGTCTCGTATTTGGGTCATGTGTTAAGGGGAGAAAAATACCACCTTTGACTGTGATATTAATGGGTAATGTAATGGGTTAGGGGGAAATTGGTAGAAGGCAGTTGTCCTGGCTGTAGAATATAAAACAATGAACAGAAATGACCAGAGTTAAGAACATGTTCCAAGTGGCGCAGGACTGAGATGCCTTTGCTGCAGTGATCGCCAACGTTGAGGGGACCTGACACGGCACTAAAATAATAATAATAATAATAATGAGACACAAACCTGTACCTTTTTTTAATTTTTTTTTATTAAATAGCTATTTTCTGTTCAAATTAGAGATCGTATCATAAGATCTGGAATCATTGATTGAAATCTTTGATGTTCTTTTAAACAATAAAACTCATTGAATCGTATTGTGAAATAATTTTCGTTGGTTCCACGTCATTCCCTCATTTTTTTAAAATAAATATTATAACCAAAATTAGCAAAACGCTATTTTGATTCGGTATATAAGATCAGTCTCTCGATGCTTTTACCGGTTACTGTTTAAATAGTAGTTTTTTCATTTCAGTTGCTTGCAATATAAGGCCAGCCAAGCTTTTCAATAACTCGAAGAAGCTATATCTGTTTATCTCGCATAACGACTGATACCGCAAGTTTAGATGGAACATATCTGATTTAAAAGTAGGCACACCGGTACGTTGAACGTATGAGTCATATCACATATGTTGTAATGTATAGTACAAACTAATATCCAATTCTGCGTTAGATATCCGAATCCCGTTGAATATTAATCCCCGTTAGATTATTCGCACTCACGGCTCGGATCTCAGATGCTTATGCGAATCCTAATGTCGACTAATTGGTAGGCGTTTCAAGAACAAAGCTCCAACGCAATAATAATTTACCTGTACCATTTTGCCTTCGAGTCGTCTGTTTCTGCGTGTAAGTGACTTGTAACTGTTTCAAGGCTGGATAATTTAGATAATCTAGGTAATTCAGGCATTATCAATTTGTAATAGTTTACTTAGATCTCGCCACAATAGATAAAACCATCGATGAATCAGTTTGAGTCGCAAAACAAAAGTTCAAGATCAGTCATCACGTAACATGGTGCATGAAATAATTGGCAATTACATAGGCTTTGAGATGAAAATTGTGTCTTATAAATAGCTGTATATAAATAATAAAAAATAATAATATAATAATATCTGTCAAAACTGACCACATTATTGAAGTAATTTAATTTTTTTTTTAATTGTTAATGGGCACACCTCCCAAGAATATTTAAGGAAGATAAAAAGTAACCAACATGAACATCAATATGAAACAAGAAATAAAAATAAACTAAATCTCCCTTCAGAAAAAAAAACAAATCTCAGATTTCCCTTATTATTATTATCGCTATTTACACCATTACAGCAAAAGCCAAATCGATGTAAAGGGTATTATAGCTATCATAGTGATTCTTATGTATAAAGCATTAAAAAATTATGAAGATATACCAGAGGATGTTAAAAGTGTGCAGAGCATAATTTTTTTTAGAATAGAATTAAATAAATATGTAAACAAAATATATTGGATGTTTATGTGGATTATTATATATGGATGTTTAATTGTTTTTTTATTAGAATATGTGTTGTGTATATGTATACTATTTCAAGTAAGTAAAAAATATTCATCTAAATACAATGAAGGGCTTGTGTGTCCGAAACACGTTTGGTTTTTATTTTTCATTTTTTTAATAAAGTGTGTGTTGTATACAAAGTATATAAAAATGAAACATTAAATATCCGCACCACAAAGTTAAGAATAGAAAATATGAATGTTTTGAATTAAACGCGTGTTGTATATTTATCGCTAACTGTTTAGATAAAAATACGAATCAGTGAAGAAATATGTGGTTATAATCTAAAATATAAAACTAAGGATGAAAGTAAAAAATTATATGTTAACGATGTCAATGGAACCAGAAATAGAGGAAGACCGAGGAAAACGTGGCACGATCAAATAAATCAAATATTGAATGTCGGCAATGTGAGGAGTCAGAGAAATCGACGCGCGTGCATGACACGATGTATGAATGTTGAGTGTGTGAAAACGTGTCAGGAAATAAAGTGTGTCAGACAATTCTTTCTGCCTATTCGTTAGGGGAGACGGCGTGATGGTTAGTTAGTTAGTTAGTTAGTTAGTTTAATATAAAATAATGCATTTAGTTATTTAGACTGAAATCGTGAAATATTTGTTGGTGGTTGCAAGCGACTACACACCTAATTATTCAACTTAAAGAGTCAATATTTATTCAGCTGATTTGCCCATTTCAACCTAACGATTTCAAATTACAAATCGCGTTTCACGAAGTAAATTAGGAAATTTGCTCGCACACCGATGTAATTACAATCATTGTTATGCTACGAAATGACACAGGTATATATACGTATTGCACAATAAAAGATAATTAGTTCAAAACTAATTCAAAATTGTGGGAAGTTTCATTAAAATATGTGGCAAACTGATGAAACGCAATATTAATTAATGAGTAAGTGTTTATTCCGATATTATTTACGAATCGATACACGATTGTATAATTTTTTTAAGAAATAATATTTTGGAACACATATTTTTTTATTCACTGTTCAATTAAATAACTTTAAATAATAATTGTAAAAAACGACGTTTTTTAACTACTTCCACTTTTGTCCTTATTTCTACAGCGACCGGTTTCGCCAGGCTCGCTGGCACCGACAGACTGGTGGACTGACATTGACAGACTGGACTGACCAATCTGTCAATGTCAGTCCACCAGTCTGTCGATGCCAGCGAGCCTGGCGAAACCGGTCACTGTCGAAATAAAGACAAAAGTGGAAGTAGTTAAAGAACACCGTTTTATTTAATTATTATTTAAAATGAACTTCCATCAAGAGATTTCAGTAAAATCATTTGATTATCTTAAATAACTTTGTTTTATGTATCGCAATTTTATTGTTCTTTCTCGTGATAGCTGTTTTGTCAACCTATGTTGACATCATCAGGTTTTACAATAATTGTAATGTTTTTATTTATTTAAAAGTTCATATTTGTTTTTCTTTTAAATGATTATTCAGAGGCTTCATATGATATATAATTAAAACATTTTAATCGTAACAATTTTTAACTTATCGTTTTTTAATACTCTTTAGATATTATTACTACATATGTATATTTATTGTGCTTATCACATAGTCCAATTTTCGTACATAGTACCTGCATATTATTAATATGAAAGAAAACGTATGTTTTCAAGAAATGTTGTTATAGTTTATGGTAATGACAAGTTTGGTCTTTATAAGGTATTTTAAAATGTCGTACATTTGATTATATAATAATAATAATAATAAATTAGATAATTTACAGAGCGCTATTATTATGAATTACTCATCTCAGGGGCGCTGTAGAAATTGCTCCGTTTTATGAACTAGTTAAAAAACGTTCAGCATTGATAATGTATTAGAATTCGTCATGAATAAATTTCAAGAAAATAACCCTTTACATTCGTATTCATGATTTAATATGGAGTTTCACATCATTGCTGAAGAAATATAAATAACCTTCATATCACCTTAAGATTTATTTATTAAGGGTAACACAGTATACAGTTCTATCTCGTTGCGTTCGGTCGTGTTTTTATTTGCTCCGGCATTTAAATTATTTTTAAACAGTTTTGACTCGTTTTTCTGTTTTTTTGAAAAGTGAAATAAATATTTTATGTGTTTTTCCTTCATTTTTATATAAAATAAGTTAAACGTGTGACTGTCTTAATCTAATTTATTAAGTGTTTAAGCAATTTTTATTTGTAACCAAAGTCTTTCCTAAGAATATTGTAAGTTGACCGGTGACACGTGCATACCACATTGCTTACGTACCGATCGCTGTGTGTACGCCCGCTCTCTACCCGGCACGGTTTATTGTTTTATTGCTTTTTACTACACTACTACTCTCCTAACAAAAATGTGCTCTGCCAATATGTGTTCTGGGAACAAGGACTTAGTTACATTAATATTGGCGCAGACGGATGCGATTAATATTTTGAGCCGTCAGGTAGATTTTTTGATGCGCGAACTCGGCGTTTCATCTACCGCGGCTGTCCCGATTGCTGCACTTGACCAACCAACGCCATTAACACGATCTCTCTCTCGCGATGTTAATGCGCAAAAGAGGCCGATACTTAGAGGCTCTAAAACTACAGAGAAAAAGAGTCCTGCCACTCCCGCCACAAGCACGAGGGTTCTTAGAGCCTCTAAATCAGTGAAGGCTACCGCTGCTA
This sequence comes from Lepidostoma basale, assembly GCA_022606425.2. Lineage (NCBI taxonomy): Eukaryota > Metazoa > Arthropoda > Insecta > Trichoptera > Lepidostomatidae > Lepidostoma > Lepidostoma basale. The sequence continues at coordinate 284,931 of JAHDVF020001081.1, read as the reverse complement.
CCGCCCCCACCGCTGCCACTGCAGTCACAGCTGCCTCCTCTGCCTCTTCTGCCACTGCTGCCACCACTGCCTCCTCTACTACTGCTGTAACCATTGCCACTGCTGCCACCACTGCCTCCTCTGCCACTACTGACACCACTGCCACCACTGCGTCTTCTACCACCGCTGCCACCATCGCCACAGCTACCAACGCTGCAACTGCGGTTTCAACCGCTGCTAGCGCATCTACTGCGATTGCCTCAACTTCTTTTGCCGCTTCTATTGCGGATACTGTCGTCCCTCTCACATTTGCCAATATAGTTGCTTCCCAGAACGATTCCGGTGTCTGGAAAACAGTTAACAACAAAAGGCAACAGGGAATACGAGGGAAGAAAAATGACATTGACGCAATGAAATACTTCCACTGCTATCCCTTCCATCAAGACACGTCGGAAGAAGGCATGACGACTTTTGTCAAATCGCTGGTTTCGGCATCAGCATCATTCACTGTCCGTAAAATTCGATCTAAGGGGGAATACGCTTCCTTCAAAATTGGAATACCAACAAATAGTGTTGGTGAAGTTTTGAATGCTAGCCATTGGCCACGTCACTCCTATGTGAAGGAGTGGGAGAATAGAGTGAGGACTCCGCGGCTTCCTGTTGTCGGAAATAACTGACTAGGCGTACCGCGTACTTCTTGTATCTCTCGCTCTTTTTCATTAAAATGTTTGTATCAGAATACACGGGGACTTAATAGTAAATGTTCTAAGTTTTATAACGAAGTAGCTTCCTGTGATTCTGATATAATATGTTTGACGGAGACGTGGATTAGTGAAAGTGTTCTCAACTCGGAATTGTTCACTCGAGACTTTTTGGTTTACAGAAGAGATCGTGAGTCCTCTGCTATTGCGCATAAACAAGGCGGAGGGTGTTTATTGGCGGTGAGAAACAAACAATCTTTGAGTATTCAAAGATTGTCTGCTTTAGAAACCAGCAATGAAGACCTTTGGCTGAAGATATCGTATAGAGGCGTTACGATCTTTTTATGTGTTGTATATTTTCCTCCACATAGTAGTCCAGATAGTTATAATATATTTTTTAGTAATATTTATTCAAATGCACAATTGTTTTCCAAGAAACGTGTTATTATATTGGGTGATTTCAATTTGCACTCGGCGCAAGACAAAGATGTTCAAGTCGAACTCGATTTCTTGCGCTCTGTTTTGGGGCTCACTCAATATAATGACATTCTTAATTCTAAAGATCGCATCCTAGATTTGATTTTATCAACCACTCCGATATCCGTTTCTCGAAGCGCATGTCCCCTTACATCTGAAGATCCGTACCACCCTGCATTACACTTTGAATACACTTCCCAGTCGTCGCGGACTCGTACGAATGTGCCATCCACGGATACAGTTTCATGGAGAGGGTGGAATTTTGCGAAAGGAGACTTTCGACAATTATATGATACAATGAGCCAAATCAACTGGGAGTGTATTAATGCGGCAGCTGACGTGAATGATGCTGTAAAAATTTTCTATGAATTATTGTACTCGTGTTTCGATAGATGTTTTCCGAGGAAAGCCCAAGCTGTTAGCGGAAGGCGATATCCGAAGTGGTTCACTCGTGAGATTATCAGTGACATCAAAACAAAGCATCGGTACCATAAAAAATGGAAATCTTCGGGTAGTTCGAATGATTACAATTCTTTTAGTCAGTATCGAACTATCGTAAAACGTAATGTGCAGTCTGCTTACAAGTCGTATATCACCGAGGTAGAGTCAAGTATTCTTCATAATCCTGAACACTTTTGGAAATACATAAAGTCTAAACGTCAGGATGGTGGAATAATTGATTCTATGACATGGCAAGGACAGACGGTGCAAAATTCAGATGTTGCAAATGCATTCGCAGACAATTTTCGTTCTGTTTATAATGTTTCCTCATCGCATAATTTTATTGACAGTGAATGTGATATCTCACACCAAGGAGCCCAGGATATTTCCATTTATCATATTGATGAAAATGACGTTTTTAAGTCAATTTCAAGACTTAAAAATACAACATCTCAGGGTCCCGATTACGTTCCCACATTTATTCTCAAAGGTTGTAATCATATACTTAAAAATCCTTTATCGATAATTTTTAATATGTCTCTACAAAATGGTGTATTTCCCGAACTCTGGAAAACTTCAAAAATCTCTCCAGTTTTCAAAAAAGGCATTAAATCGTGTGTCGAAAACTATAGACCGGTTGCAATATTGTCAGCCCCTGCTAAGGCATTCGAATCATTGATCCATTCAGTTATTAATCCAAAAATTGAACCCTTCGTGGTCAATGAGCAACATGGTTTCAGACCGGCACGTTCTACCAATACGAATCTTATGGTATTCACAAATTTCGTCTCAAAATCCCTGGATAAAGGTTTTCAAGTTGACTGTGCATACAGTGATTTCTCAAAAGCTTTTGACAAAGTTGATCATTCAATTCTTTTAACTAAACTTCGTAAAATTGGTCTAAGTGATACCTTAGTCCAATTTTTCAATAGTTACCTCTCCAATAGACAACAATTCGTAGCTTATGGACTCTTCCAATCCAATCAGTTCTCCACACCTTCTGGAGTTCCTCAGGGTTCCATCCTAGGGCCGTTGTTATTTACAATTTTTATAAATGATATTACTAAAAATATCAAATATTCCAATAGCCTCTTGTTTGCCGACGATTTAAAAATATTTCGAGAAATTAAATCTGTCGACGATTGTTTTAAACTCCAAAAAGACATTCACAGCGTCTTGGAATGGAGTAAAAGAAACAAATTGTATTTTAATATATCGAAGTGTTTCATCATGTCCTATACTAGGGCTCGCACGACGATCTATCACAGCTATACAATGGATGGTATATCACTGGATAGGACTACGTCTTCGAAAGATTTGGGAGTTACATTCGATCCTAAATTATCTTTCAGTCTTCATATTACTTCAGTAAGTAATAGCTCCCATAAGATTTTGGGATTTGTTCTTAGGAATGGGAAAGATTTTACCAATTCAAAAGTTCTGAAGTTATTGTATAACTCTTTGGTAAGAAGTCGGTTGGAATTTGGTACACTGGTGTGGGCACCACATGAAAATAAATATTGCCTGTTGATTGAAAAGGTACAAAAAAAGTTCTTACGTTTTTTGTACCTCAAAGATAACGGTTATTACCCCTGGCTGTACCCAACTGATTTCTTGCTGGGTATGCTGGACTACCAATCATTAGAAATTAGACGAACTATCCATTTGGGTGTTCATTTTTTTCAACTGATTCGTGGTCGAATACATAACTCGGATATTTTGAATGACTTGACTTTGTTTGTCCCTGACAATTATCTGCGACAAAGGCAACATAGATTATTTCACCTGCCACTGTGTAGAACCAATTTACCTAAAGTTATGCCCGTGGGCAGGGCAATAATCCTTCTAAACCGCATCTCTTCGGATGTGGACATCTTTCACGATAGTGAGGCTTCCCTCAGAAAACATCTATCTCTTAAATAATGTGTTGTTCTTCTTATTGTTTCTAATTATTTATTTGGTCTTTATTTTTTAATTATCTGGTGTTTTTTGTTTTTTTGTCTATTTTTAAATTTCTTTATTGTATTTACTGTTTAAAATAACTATTTTTTTACCTACCTGTATAGTCATAAGCGCCTTGGTTTAATACTGTAATGTTTATGATTTAAAATAAATTGAATTGAATCTATATTCATACAATATATACAAATCTTATCAAGTAGTCGACGATTTCGCAATGTTAAGGGTATGTTTGAAAAGGTTGACATACAAATGTATGTTAAAACAAAATCTCTAACGTGATACAATATGTATCCGAGACGATGCTGTATCCGTACGGATTGAGTTCAAAGAGAAATTTTATTCATGAAACTATTATGGGACAACATTGCGTTTTTGTCTATTTAAATTGGATTTTGTCTCCATCGAAACTTTGTGAAGGAGAGACATACACAAAAGTACAAGTTCTTTTGAATCTGAACCCCGAAAGATACTTTCACATATGCTCGTTGCTATGACTGAAATAATAACATTGTAACATGCACGTGAAAACTTATCTCTTTGAGAGTCTAACTATTGCAATGCAATACAGTGGGTGGTCATATTTACATACACATTATTTTCTAACATCATAAATCACAAATATTTTAAACGAAATAATGAAAGAATCACTGTGATGGTTTAGATACACGGGACGCATGAAAAAAAATAGTTAAGAAGGTTGATAGTTGTGGTTTTTATTTGATAAGCTCCAATCTAAATTACGAGTATAATTTAAATGCAATTGTGTTGTCGGTTTAACAGATATTTGTCACACTTTTTTTATATTTTTTATGTATATAAAAATCTTTGTAAAACCGATAAAACAACCGAATTTACGTTATAACACTAAAGGTCGTCCATATTAGATGGTCAATTACCTTTATTACCGTATTCTGTTTTTAAACTAATGTATAAAATCAATTGATTTTCCCTACATTTTATAGTGCCTGAGACAAGCGAAACATGTCACTCACACAAATTGTATTAAAACCTCCATAAAACAGACGTTTCTATTCGTATTTATTATTATAAATGTATTTATTAGTTATACAGATAGATTAATAAGTTATAAGGAAGAAAAACGTATTTGGTTATACTCGAATGCATGTAACTAACGGTAAAAAAAAAAAACTTGAAGATTCTTCAATACATTTTCTAAATATATAACCTTACACTGTAAATGGAGTACAATTATGGTAGGTACTTAAATATACTTAAAACGGAGAATTGTGGTTTGAATAGAGAACTTTGTACGGAATAAGGACGTCGGGCTTGTCTTCCCACACATTAGAGCAAGTAGGTACCCCACTGAAGTGTGTGGCGGTCGGTCATTAGCTCATACATCAAGCCAAGGATGCATTAGAAGAAGAGGAGATGACAGGAATAATTAATTGACTACGCTCTTTGAATGGCATTCCAATTATTTAAATGATATAATACATTTATTTCCACAGCGCGGGTAATAACAGTTATATTGCTTTGTTCGAAAGTTAGAGAGTTTACGACTTACAAATATTAATGCAATATTTAATAAAATTTCTTCCTATATAGTTAATTTTACAATTTCATACACACCAAATAAGTCAAAAGAGGAATAGCCATTAGAGTTGAACCTCCTTAGCCCAGAAGATCCGAGTTCAAGTCCGTGAATATTTAAAATATGTATAAAATATCAGTGTGAAGTTTTGAAATTCAAGAAAAAATATTTTTCTAATATTTGATTAAAATTAGCTGTCATTAGAAAGGTGATACTAAATAACTAACTAACTAACCATCATGCCGTTTCAGAAAAAAAAACTATGAGACACTTATACGTATATGGTTAAATTTAAGAAACATCTGAAGACTGCACTGTTCGGTCAGTCATTTCCTAGTGCGCCCTTGGAGTAATTGATTTTACAAAACGGCGCACTTAAAATACAAATCATCATAATAATAATAATAATAATATAGTTTTTCACTACAGGCAGATAATTTGCAGTAGTGTTAGTATTATTTACAACAACACGAATTTCCCAGAAAAACATGAATTTCCAGACACCTTTAGCCAGGACACCAGATATTTGAAAAAATTAAATAAAAATAACTAATTCCTTTAAATGAATATTAGTCACATCTTTCATTGTTTTAACCACTCTACGTATTTCAACGTACTTGATACGTTCACTTTGACTGTACCATTCTGCGCTATCCCGTATCACGTACGCGCTTGAGAAAAAGTAATGTACCTAAAATGTACAAACTGTTAGGGATACGCGCGTGTGCCAACAACACTTGAGTACAAGTCTTCATAAATATGATAGTTTAACAAGGGGAAGGCGAAGTGTGCGGCCGAGTATTTGACGTCTCGTAATTTAAAAAAATTACCTGAAGGTAGGGCGGTTAAATCATCCAACAAAACTCCATTAACAACATTAAACATTTTATGGACTTTTTTGTGATTATACCAATGGATGTTGATAGAATTTATTTAAAAAAAATAAGTTTATTTATTTCATTGTTTTATATACAATATTTTTTTGCTTTTCTTTTTCTTCCTGAAAGGAACAGACTGCAAATAAATGATCAAAAAGGGTTTTTCACGCTATACATTCTTATGCAAGGGTTTTCAAATTATACAATTATAGGAAATTTAATAATCTTGTTGATTATTTTTTATTTGCTTTTCTAAATTAAGTTGTTTTCTAAATGTATGTCAAGTATTCTTAAATAATGCAAATTTCAACAATGTATTTCAGAAATATGTTCTTCCGTTTAAAAACCAATATTCCTAGTTTGGTTGACTGGTTCTATCAACCATTGTTGTTATGTTACATGAACATTCTTCATACACATCCAATCTCCGTATTGTGTATTCGTTTTCATTCTACCTGAAGTCCGAGCTAATATGAATAGGATGAGGAAACAGCGCTGGAATTTTGGATTGGTTTTAAGAGCCTATTAAGTCTCTCTCATCCAAAACAACGAACATCAAAATAATCAATATTTTCAATAATACCAATTTCAATACGTTGTACTCACATACAAGATATCTCAATACTCCAACATTACTCAAATAGTTTAACTGTTGTGAATTTAAATATCCATCCAGTTTAATTACTTAATTTATATACTCAAAAGATATTACAAACATAGTTATAGTTTGGGCATCTATTTGAGAAAAGATAAAGTATCAGGAACGCATGAGAGATGGTACAACTTTAGGAAGACAAGACACTCTTTAAAGTTAAGAGCATTTTACTTTTTTTTAAGAGAACGTACTTTTACTAATATGAACAACGTTGAGCTCCGAGATAATCTTGTTCAGCAGACTGATTGCTCTTCACACCGGCATTATAAGAGGTGAGTTAATTATCATTAGTTTCTCCCACATAAGTTTTATGCTTGAATGATTATCTAAGGATACCCTAGATTATCAGTCAATATATTAGTGATGTTGAAAAGCAAAATGAGAGTGATTCATAACCTGGCAATGAACATTTTCGCAAAAAAGGTGTGTACTAAGGAAGCACTCATTATGTGGTTAGACATTTTAAACTTGTAGATTAAAATAATAAAACGCTTTGTTTTTAACCATTATTACAATTGATGCCAACTAGTTTCACTTGGGCTCAAGCTTCATCAGGGCAATATAAATAATGTTCTCTGATTTCACACTTTTGAATGTGGTAAAAATGTTATTACAATTTATGCCAACTAGTTTCGCTTGGGCCCAAGCCACATCAGCACAATATTATAACTGTTATCTATTTTTTAGCATATCTGAATGTGGTGAAAATGATACTTAATAGTGGAAAAAACAGGGTTTTAATTAAGTAAATTTCTATCATTTATAAATTCCACAGTGTAAACAACGTAAGATTATCAAATATTATAGTGATATTTGTATATATGTATACCTGTATTTATAATATACAAAAGGAATAAGACAAGTTTCTTATTCGTATTGAATGTTTGGTTTTTGTTCTGGAATTTTCTGTCACATTCTTCATTATTTCTTCTCTTTACATCTGTTTAATTTCGGGTTATCCAACATTTGTTTCGTCGCAGCTTTGAAGTGGTTTCGTTTTATTTGATCTCTGGTACGTATTTAGCAAAACAATCTTTCAAGGTGGGATTTGTTTACCTTTTTCATAACGTTACGGTAGAAAACGATAATAGAAATGGCGAAAATAGTATCCAACGGCGAATGTGGGTTATTCCATTAACTCTTTGTGGGTAGATTTGCAATTGTTTTTATTCGATATTGTTCTTTGAAACCTCATCCGGCAGTGTAGTACAATATTATAGAAGAAACCGACCTTCGTATGCAGATATAAAGGTTTTGATATCCGATGTTCCTACACATTATTGCTTTTATATTTCGCGTGGGCTTCAACATCGTATTGTATCTTTTCTAAAAAGGAAATCGTTTTGCAATATCCCGATTAAATTCTGTCTGCAATTTATTTTATTGCAAAATAACCTTGTGATTAGCAGAACTGCTTTTTTTACAATTTTTAAAAGTAATAACAAATCAGATTGCATCATGAGAACGGTAAAAATGGTGACTCTTATTATTATATAATAATACATAACAATTACTAAATAACTTAATGTTTTATAAAAAATACGAATGAAAACGTCTATTTTATAAAAGTTTTATTACATTTTATTATTATTATTGTATTATACGTTAATAAATAGCTGTTAACATCATTACAGTGCGAGCCTAATCGATGTAAAGGGTAGGGGTACAGCAATTATATCGCGTGACATGTGATAGGTAGCTAATCTATTGTCATTTTATTGTCACGGGAATACTACACCAAATCAAAGAGAATAAGAGAATCACACATTCATAGCCGGGAATCGAACCCGGAATTTTCGGTGTGGCATTCAAATATCTGTTGCCACTCTGCCTTGAAGATTGTTAATGACATGTTCCGCCTGGCTTAGGCATTATCAAATGTTTTATATAAAATAAAACAAAAGCATGGCGAAACATGTCATTGCCGAAATATAATAAACCTTCTAGAAAACTGACGTTTTCATTCGCTTATTATATTTAATATGAAGTTTTACATCATGATTTAAGAAACAGCACACCGAATGTTATGTTGACATATTAATTTTATTTTTACTAAAAATGTATAGATATGACGTTTGTTAATAAACTAGATTAAATAATCTTGTTTTTCAAAATATATTTTAATTTCCAACATAAATACAGTAAATACTTTTGAATATAAAATAATGTTAAAGAGATATTCTAAATTTTAAGTATTCTATCTTTTTATAGCTGGATCATACATCTTGTGCTACTGGTTTGGTATGCTGTGCCGAATAGATGCGTTGAGTATTTTGCGTGTTAATAAAATTAATGACTTTTTGAATAATTAATGTCCCGCAGTAAGTAAAGTTCTAGAATATAGAAAGGTGTTGAATTTTTTGTTTGGTTTGAAATTTGAAAGAGCCAGATATCAAAAATAACTTTTTGTACTGTGAAACTTCCACATTAAACTGTTAAATTTAAAAAAAAAAGTTTAATGTATCACAATTGTATTTTATTTTTCGCGACAGCTGTTTCGTCAACCTATGTTGACATCGTCAGGTGTTACAATTGTGATACATAAAACAAAGTTTTTTAATGACTATTTTCTTTAATTTAACGGGATTAAACAATGGAACAACAAAGATGAAAAAAATTGTAAAAATACCGATTTGATATTCATATTTTAAACTAACTAACTAACTAACCATCACGCCGTCTCCCCAAAGGGTTGGCAGAAAGAATGAACTGTCACACTTTTACTGATGCGGCATTTCATCCTTCTCTTTTCGCCCCGCGGGAGACGCGATGATTCAGAGATTTTTATAAAAATAAAAATCTCTGAATAGCAAATTAAATAATCACGTTTATTTTATAATTTTAAAAAAGTATCGGTCACATCGTCAACAAGAGAACCAACATGATATAATGATTTTTGATTCATCATTCACTTAAAAGTGATCCAAGCTATGTTTATTGCACGTGATTTATCACAGAAATGATCGTATCACGGTGTGTCATTATATTATCTACAAGTTGTTTTGTGCAGGCGAAGTATAATATAAATAATCATTATATAACCAAGGCCTCGTGGCGCAGTGGGCCAGTGGGGCGGACACGAATGCGAACAGCGCGGGTTCAGTTCCCACGGACAGATGCCATTGTTAATGGAGAGAAAATGAGTTTGGTTTCTAAGAGCGTCGAGTGTAATAAATATCTTAACGTTGCGCAACCGTGTACTGGTGTGTGCGTGCTGGGATCACTTAGCAACTGGAATTGTTTGACGAGGAATCATTGAAAAAAGTTATGTCGAATGTTGAGATTCCAATTTCATCTTTATAGAATACCAATGATATGAGGCACTTACCAGTATTTTATTATAGGTATATGATTGTTGAGAATACTCAATGTACAACGGATGGCAAGAGTGACGGATGAAGAGTTGCTGAGAAACGTGAGAAAGAGAATCGTCAGCGGCTCATTTAAATAAAAAGTAGATAAATTTAATAGCTAGGGCACATAATAACCAACCTGAAATATCACTAAATGCCGCTGATTACTGAGAAAACGTTTGAAGTAAGAAAAGGTTGGGGCACAGAAGAATATCATGGCTGGAAATCATCAATTAATGGAGAGAATTGCTGACTTTAAGCCGCCTCATCCACGCTTCAAGGGACTGGAGTAGAATTCAGCAAGTGATTGCAAACATCCAGTCATATATATGTAGTAAAAAAAAGAATAATTGATCTTTGAAACAGCGTATTTGTCATATTATCCAAGATTATAATACAATCTTTTATATGTATTTTGGAAATGTCTAGAAAATTATCAATAGTCCTTAATTTTAAAGTCTTCTAATGCAGAAGTACCATAGAGAGTTCGAATGTCTCAATAAAGTTCATCAGATGGAATATTACCAAACAACCGGTTATATTGTCAAACAGATTAGAATACGGATCTACTGAATATGACAGAATGACATAATCAGCCATTAGCCGTCTTGCCGCCCTTATATTTGTGTGAGCTTTGAAAATAAGCTTTAAGTATAGATGGAAAATATCAAATATCTATCAACAAATTCTTAATTATTCTACTTTTAAATATACTCATCTAAGTGAAAACGAATCGGACTGCTGGGAGCAAAAGGCGCAGGATCGAGCAGCTTGGAGGAAAATCATCAAGGAGGCTAAAACTCTTCAAGAGTTGTATGGCCATAGGAAGTAAATAAATGAAAACAATGTATTGAAATGTAAAAAAATCTGAATTATAAAATAAGACTTGTAAAAAAGCATTGCTTTTAAAATGATTGAGAGGTTACACTTTTTTAAATTTAATGTTGAAAGCATTAAAACCCTTTGAAATTCCAAAAATAAATTTTTTATGACAACGAATACCGTTTTTATTTTGCATATTCATAACACTGATCTAAGCTTATTCTTCTAGACCTATGTCGAAAACGTATTTTCCCTATTATCAGGATAGATGTAATTTATATTGTTTATGTAATCATGAATATTAGTTTTATTTAAAACTTACCAATTTTAATTATCGAATGTAAATGGAAAAAAAAAGTTTTTTCAATTCATAATAGAAGCCATGATTGAGAAATGCCTGTGCAAGATTATTAAATAAAACGAAAATTGAAGAATTGAACTAATAATTTTCGCAACCGTTTCTAAGAAACTTCTAATATTGCAGGCATTATCTGAAATCGCAAAGGCGTTAACTGCCTTCAATATTATCAGAAAACTCAATGCACAAAGCGAGATTAACTTATTATACTAATCTCAACACAAATGGTATTTACCTTTGAAAGGCATTGCATATTGCGCTAATCTTAATCGAATTTAAAATAAAGGCAACTATTAATCAATATCAGTTCGCAAAATATAAGTTTTATTCAAATCGGTTTTGCTTTTATAGTTTATATCAGTTTTGTTAATACATTTAAATATAATATAACTAGCAAACAAAAATAGAAATTGAAATTACTTTTTATATTAGAGTTTTGTACTAAAGATAAGAAATGTATTCATTATTCTTAGAGTTTCCTTTATTGTCTAAAGTACCTATTGTGTTTCAAATAACCAAAAAAAATGTAAAATCAAAATTACCTCAAACGATTAAGGAATATCTTTATTGTAAAAAAGTATACTATTCTTTCTTTATTTACTGTTTAATTGTCTTAATCGAACAAAAAAAAATCCGGGCACTGAAATACATTACACAAGAATTAGTTTTATTATACCTTTTGAATGTACAATTTAACTGAATTCTAATGATGGTTAATAGGAAAAATGTCCGAAAAATAAAAAAATAAACGCTTATATTTTTTCCACAAATTTATTATTTTGCCAGTACTGTTGATATCCGAAATTGGTAGCTAATAGATTAATGTGGTTTCTTGAAATTCCTTGGAAGTTCATTGTAAAGGATAAAAATAAAAAAGAATTGAAAATTCCTTAATTACGAATATATTGTATATTTAATTTTATTCCACTTGGTTTTTAACTTCGACCGGTTTCGGTAGCTCATTGCCATCTTCTGGTAAAGATGAAGGTGGTTCTTTATTATTATTATTAAAAAAAATTGTACATATTTTTTATTTTTCAGCTGAAGAATTTACAAATGAAGTGTTATTATAATTTATACAAATGAAAACGTCTGTTTTCTAGAAATTTTATTATAATTTCTGGAAATGACATGTTTCGCCTTTCTAGCGAATTATCAAATGTCACATTTGATATTGCCTTAAAAAGGTGAAACATGTCATTACCATAAATAATAATAATAAAGCTTCTAGAAAACGTAATTATTTTACATGGAGTTTTACATCATTGTCCAAAAAACAAAAGATGAAATGTTTTTTTTTTTATTTAAACATGAATTTTCGGTTAGGGTAACAATTTAATAAATTTAACATATATATGAAGACACGATATGATTCTATACATGCAAGTGACTTAATATATTAAGTCATTAGGTATATAAAGTCTTGAAGCTGTAATGTGAGAAAACAACAGAAATAAAAATGATCTTATTCACAATTTCTTCGAAATTTAAACATTGTGTTTTATTAAACAAATATGATGAAAACAAATATTTATTATTCTATGAATGATTCGTGATCCATTCATCAAAATCTAAGCAGAATTGAATTACGTCACACCTTTGTAAAAATGTACATGTGTATAAAATGTTTGAATATATGCACAGGTGTACGTTATTATGAATGTATATAACTTTATTGCATACTCATGACAATGACAAACCAAAATCAACTATGAAATCTCTACAAAAACACACATAATACAAAGTGCAAAGAGAATTATTATTTTTGTTTAGAACAATGCGATACGCTTTGTTGTTCCCGCCCATCAGCCGAGGTCCGCCGAGGAGGTCAGTAAAATTACTGCTTTTAACACAATGACAGTTTCTAGATTCTTTTAAACAAAACAATGACTGCTTTCGGAAAATAACAGACAAGTGGTAAATTAATACCCGATACAAATACGACGGAATAACAACACGACATGCATTTGTGTTGAGCCACATCAGATACGAATCTGTAATTATATTTGCGACATGTTGTTTTACAAACATATATTTTTTTAATTTCAATCCTATGGATTGGCTTGCAGTAAAGTGTAACTTTTTTCTGATTCTTAGAACGTTTCTTGGGCCTTTAATATGGTAGTTTCCCTTTGCTTTGCCCAGTCTTTCTACTTTGGATATATGAACCCAAATACTGTATTTATTGTTTCTTGAACATTGATGTAAAATCCATATTAAATATTTAATACGAATGAAAATGTCTGTTTTCTAGAAGTTTGACTATATTTAACGGGAACGATATATTTCACCTTGCTAAGGCAGTATAGTAATTATACAAATAGCACAGACATTTTCATTCGTATTTGTTTGTAACAAATGTTTCTTAAAATCGCTTAAAGCATTGTTTCTTGAACAATGATTTAAAAGTCAATAGGAAGTATACATAGTGAATCGAATGTTTTTCAAATAATCTTCATAATATACTTAAATTTGATAGGGAATTAATAAATAAATAAATTTTCCATATACTTTCATAGCAAGGAAACATGTAATTTCCGTATAATATTGTTGTTTTCTATAGAAAATATAAATTTTTATCAAAAATATTTTTTTGATTTTATTTTGTATTTCGTATGTTGTTTTCACATATATAAATCTTATACGTATTATTAATGTCAAATTATACTTAAATTTAATGGACGCAAAATAAAATATGTTATTATATTATATTTTAGTAAATATTGCCTTTGATTATGCATGAATCTGATTATTTATAGAAATACCGTGTTTTTTCAAGCAATAGTATTCAAAAATTATATTAAAAATAAAATACGTTACTCAATTTATCACTTCGATAGCGTCGTGGCCTAGCGGACACGTCGAGGATAAATAGCTCGAGCCGTTTTCAAGGTTTTAGCAATCTATGTAAAAACACTGATTCTCTTTAAGATGATTTCTTTCATATAAGATGATAATTTATTGTTATGATGCTTCTAATTCACAACAAAAAACTGTGATATGGAGCTATAATTACTATATTTATAGTATGTGCTACGAATTACCGGAAAAATCTACATTAAGTACGTTCTAGAAATACGAGTATGTTTTATTATATTAACCGGTGATGAATATGACAAAGACCAAAATAATGACACACGAACACACAAAAATCTGCAGTAAAAATGTAGAATTCAAGGAGATTAGTAGGAGAATACAGCTCGGTTCGGAAGACTGGGCAACAACATGTCGAACATGCCACAGAGTTTAAAAACAAAAGTGCTGGAGCAGTGTGTGTTACCTGTGATGACTTATGGATGGGAGACATGGACGTTAACCAAAGCAGTGGACAAAATTAAAGTTGCACAACGCGTCATGGAAAGATCAAAGACAGCACAGATTGTTTTATTTGTCGCGCTGCAAAACCAACCTTATGCTTGTGGGTAGGACAATCTTATTGCTTAACCCTTAACGTACCGTGTTCAAAACAAAACGCTCGCTCCCATGTGGTAAGTTCAGTTTACCGCTAACTTTATCTAAATATCAAGCATATGACTAGATGAATCAAAATTTAATTTATGTCATCTTGTAGGGAATTTCATTAGGAATAGATCGATATCTATAACATACATGGATTATTTGAAAAACATATCATTATTAATTTTTTTCTGGAACCATGCGATTTCTGATATGTAATGCGTCACAGCATACGGGCGACTGGACATCGGGTATAAACTTGTCTGCGCGCCTCGGCCGGCGGGGCGAGGATAAAGGCACCTAGGCAAAATGTATAGTACGTTCAAGACAACGAGTACGTATTAATATTTGTCCCTTTTGGTAAAGTGTTAATATTTTCACAGTTCTGATATTATTAAGTTGCGTCCTGCGTTTCCGTCCACAGTGGTATTATTACGTACATATTGAAAAGGTCAAAGATATAATTTATAATACGTTCAAAACAGCGAGTAAGTATTTGTCACTTTTGATAAAGTTGTAAATATTAGCAAAACAAATTCTACCTTAACACGAATGAAGGTGAGGGCAGTCTTAGAAAATATTTTTTTTTGGGATGAAGGAAGTAATTTTTTGCTTTTTTTTATTACGAAATATTGAAAACACTTCAATGGAGGATTACAATTTTTTTTATAATATAAGGGTCCATAGGTTTTAAGAAAATCAACTTTAAATTGGCAGTGGAAACTCAATTTACCACATGGCAACGCGACGGTTAATCGGGTAGCCTCGGAGGTCGACATATTTCGCGATAGTGTGAGTTTCCTCAGGAATGCAATATCAATGTTATGATTCTTTCTAATTCTTAAGCTTATTTTTTTAAACGATAAGGCATTAACATTGTGGGATTCCATAGTTTTTTTCTTAGGAAAAGAAAAACTTTGTTTAATCCACTATTTAATGAAAAATAATTAAAAAAACATGACACGTTTCGGAGGATATCTCCATCTTCAGGTGTAAAAATATAATAAAAACTAAACAGAGAAAGACTAATAAAAAACGTTTTTTTTTAAATTCTCATTTAATCTCCCAAGCTCCCATTCCCAATCAAACGCAAATTAATCATTTATTAATTTCTATATAAATTATGATTGTCTTTTCAAATGTTTGTTTTTTATATATTTTTTTATATTATCATCATGTGTTATTATTATTTAATATTATTTATCAGCTCTTACTTTTAAAAAATAGTTATTAGTACCTACTTATAACAAATAGCACAGGTTAATTTTTAAATTTGAATTATTGTATCAAATTTTAAATGCGTTTTTTATAAGTCTTTTTTTGTTTAGTTTTAATTATATTTTTACACCTGAAGATGGAGGTATCCGTTTTTTAATATTTTTAATAAATAGTGGATTAAACAAAGTTTTTCAATTTCCTTAGTAATTTCATGACATGTGATAGGTAGCTAGTATATCGTAATTTAGAATATGTACCTTATCATGTAAACATATAAAGTACACTTCCGATTTTCTGGGAGATTTTGCGGGAGATGCCTATTGGTGGCGATGAGGTTCGCAACCCATCACACCGCATCTCCCGCGGAGCGAAAAGAGAAGGATGGAGTGCCGCATCAGTAAAAATGTGACAGTCCATTCTTTCTGCCTACCCTTTCGGGGAGACGGCGTGATGGTTAGTTAGTTAGTTAGTTAATTATAATATATTTTTTACTTAACCGACGAAATAACATATTTTGATATTTGTGGTTTTTACTAAGATATTGTACTCTGTCCAAACGTGGTCATCGTTATGTGCTCGAGTTGGTCGGTTTAACAAATACATGCATCAATCATTCCGTTAAAAAAAGACATTCAAAATCGTTTTCAATAATTTGATGAACGGTAAAAGTCCTACATTGTATGAGAGATATCAATATCTTTACACGGAAACTATTATGTACGGACACGAGATTGTAAAAGTCACGATAGTGAGAAATGACCACACTATCAGTCAAAGTTATATTGATGTAGGAAGTTACTGCATCATAAACAGTACTCATGAGAAATACAAGTCAGAGCGAATCTCGTTATTGTGTTGAAGAAATTATTCAACTTTCTGACACAATACTAACTGCCTTCGACTCACGAGTTTCTTAATTTTATTTTTAAATTAAGTTTTAAACCAAAACAAACCATCACGCCGTTTCCCCGCAGGGGTAGGCAGAGAGAATGGACCGCCACACTACTCTATCCTGGCACACTTCTCTAGCTTCCTCCACATTCATACATCGAGTCATACACGCACGTCGATTCTTCCGGCTTCTGACATGACCAACTTTTAATATTTGATTAATTTGGTCATGCCATGTTTTCCTCGGTCTACCTCGACTGCTTACTCCATTTACATTGTTAACGTATACTTTTTTAACCATTCTTTCTTCACCCATGCGCTCCATATGTCCGAACCAACGCAGCGAACCTTTCATAATTT
Source organism: Lepidostoma basale (assembly GCA_022606425.2). Lineage (NCBI taxonomy): Eukaryota > Metazoa > Arthropoda > Insecta > Trichoptera > Lepidostomatidae > Lepidostoma > Lepidostoma basale. Next base: position 267,825 of record JAHDVF020001081.1, on the reverse strand, counting down.
TGTTCATAATACCTACTTTCGCTCTACATTCCTTCCTAATATCAGCATTTGAGATTCTGTCGTACATCGTTCTACCACACATACGTCTTAGGGACCTCATCTCTACCGCATTTATTCTGCTCTCATCTTTCTTCGTTCACCCTTATGTATGGAAGCGAAGCATGGAACTGGCAGAAGAAAGATGAGAGCAGAATAAGTTTTAAACCACTTTTTACCAAACCTGTAAAGCATCGACACATAGTAAAGCACGCTATTTAATAGTTGTCGAATGTCTGGAATAGCCATCGCGTACGAGAGATCGGAGTTAGACGAAATGTAACATCTCTTTGTTCGCCAATCAAAGGGAAGGCCATTGACCTGGTGAGAGATCATCTGTAACAGTTCCAGCTTGCTCTATGTCTAAAGAAATGAGATGGTACAGGGTGATTCAATTACATTGTTTATACATTTTTATTATTTTATGGAGCTGCGAAAATTATCGACAAGGTTTTAAAACTATTGTACAGAATACATGTTACCGTGGCGCCAATCTCAGCTGATTTCGCTTTTTTTATTATTTGATTACTTAAGATATATTATTTGTCTTAACTTTTAATCCCATTATTATAACATGAATTGTTTACAATTAATACGAATAAAAACATTTATTTCCTAGAAGTTTTATTATAAGTAATGGTAATGATATGTTTCGCCCTTCTAAGGAATTATCTAATATGTTTTGAAAATATTTGATAACGCCTTAGTAAACCGAAACATGTCTTTCTTATAAGTTATAATAATACTTCTAAAAAATAGATACTCGTATTAATTATTTAATATGGAGTATTACCTCATTGTTTAGGAAACAATAAATGAACTGTTTGTATTATTTCATTATTCATAAACTCATCATTAATATATATCCACCATTACAGACCTTAAAAGGTATTAATATTTTTTTTTTTTTTTTATGTATACAACAGTTCGTTTGGACCCAATTACTGTATACAATTATTTTTTTTTTAGCTATTATATTGATTCTCGTGACATGTGATAGGTAGCCAATCTATCGCCATTTTATTGTCACTTGAATTCTACACCAGACCAAAGACAGTGTGACAATCACACTGCCATCACCGGGAATCGAACCCAGGACCTTCGGCATGGAAGTCAGAGCTTGTAACCACTCTGCCACGAAGGTCGTCTTATGGTTGTGTATATGATTACATTATTAAAACAACTGGTGCCCCTAGAAAAGGGGCAAGGATGGTTTCTCTACGTGTTACCCGGCGCCCAAAACCACAGAAGTCGGCCAAACCTTCCACCACAGAGGCAGGAGAAAAGGACAGATATGATACTTTAGGACCATTCTTACAAAACTAGCTTACCATTGATATGATGAAGAAGTAGATATAAACTTTTTCTTTTATGAATGATGGACACAATTTTTTCTACTTTTGAATTTATTTTTCTCGGCATATTTTGAAGGTTTTACAGCTATATTATCAGAAGAAAGATATTAATATAAATTTTCCCGATGATAAAGGCATAAAATCTTGGAAACATGTAAAAAAAATTATAAACTCAAACGTGGTAAAAAAAATAGTGTTGTAATTCATAAAAAAATGTCATGTTGGAATTCTACAGTTAACACCTTTGTTTTCAATGAATATTTTAGTTTTTGCAAATAGTGCGATAAGAATAAAATTGTGAAATTCGGTCTTAGCAGGGAGTTTATTAACCTCTTGGAATGATCAGTGATTCAAAAAGTGCACTTTGAAAAGAATACAGTTGGTTTTGAAGTATTTACATAATAATAAAAGATAAATTAAAATATTTCGAATACACAGTTAGAATTAAACCAAGTTTATTTATTTATTTTTACAATTTATTTATATTCAAAAAAATATTTAAAATATTTTAGAAATTATAATATTGTGTAAATTATCATATTATGAATAGTTTGATGTTAGGTAAGTCCGTTCTTTTCAATAGATATTAAGGAAATCGTTTCTCTTAAATAATGAAAGGGTCATTGAGATGGTTTGGATAGATGGAAATAATGAATGAAAAAATAATGTTACATAAAGTTTATGTCAACGATATAAACAGAACAAGATATAGAAGAAGACCGATTAAAACGTGAGACGATAAGTTATTTGATAAGTCCGCGAGGGAAGATTTGGAGACATCGACGTGTGTGCATAATACGGTTTAGGCATATTGAGGAAGCAAGAGAAGTTAGGTTACATAATAAGTTAGTTTCTGTCAAATCAAATCAAATCAAATTAAATCAGTTTGTTTTCTCAAAAGATATTACAAACAACAATTATAGTTTAAGGCATATATAGAGGTAAAACATAAAAAAACATATGTATTATAATACCAGGAACGCATGAGATATGGTTCGACATTAGGAATAAAAGAGACTCTCCAAAGTCAAGAGTATTTGTCTTCTGAACGTTCTTTTATGAATATGAAAGACGTTGATCTCCGAAGTGATCATGTTCAGCAGTTTGATTGCTCTCCCCACCGGCATCACCAGAGGCAGGTTGACTCCATCTTCAGGGTGATTGATGATGATGAAATGGCATCTTAAACGTTCATCAAATCCCAAATCACAAGCTATAGATATACCGAAGTCCACATGATGGCTTTCGACACAGAGTGACAAGAGCAAATAATGCTACACCGAAGGTCCAGAATCCGATTCACGGTGACCGCAGTGTGTTTGATGTTGAGAATTAATAGCTAAAAATTTGTGAACAGTGGTTCAAATAACCTGCTATATGAAATCAACTTGATACTTCTACATTGAAGACCTGCAGAAAAAATAAAAAAATTAAATGAAAATTCGTCAGAAACGAACAATAAAACTGTTGCAGAATAATAAAATGGAGAACCACTGACCATAAATGTGGTCCGTCACTCAGAAGCCTGACAGCACCGAATTGATCATCCGATTTGAGAAAAAAACAATTCTTTACACAATTGTGTAGAACAAAAGAAATGGTCGAACGATTCGCTGGATGGATAAAATCTGTCTTTCAAAGATATTTTTGTGGTAAAAAAATTAGAACGCAAAATTAAAACTTTGTGAAATATCGAAACAAAAAACTCTATTCAAAATATATGTGGAGTTGCAACTATAAAATAAGCTTATTTTTTTTTAATATAAAATAATTGTTCTTAATTACAACATCACTTAATTCATACAAAATATTCCATAGAATACAAAATACAGCTTTTTTAACAATGAACAATATAAATTACAATATCATTGTTTGAAAAAAAGCATGTAGTTATCCAATATATTGAAAACTAAATATCTTGTTTATTCGCCATAACATTGTGTTGTAGATGTTTAATGATGTTATTTATTTCGCATTCCATATTTCGCACTCGGCATGAGATTGGATTGACATTTTTCACGATACGTGTTGTCGCGTCGACACTTCTCAACGTACTGACCTCGAACCGGTCTCGTTGCACAGGGGAAGGGTCAGGCTACATGGAAGTGTAGCCAACATTTCGAAAAAAAATCCATCCGGTACAGTACACAACACTCGCTTAGTTAAAAAAATAATAATTAAATACCAAACATGTTTCTGACACATCAGTGATATTATATAAATATAAATATTGAAAATAAATTCATTTTAATATCTGGCGCCCTTGAGGTGATTACATCACAAAAACGGCGTTTTAAAAGTTAGAATATTATTGTTATTATTATTATAATTTTTATTATTATTATTATTATTATTATTATTATTATTATTATTATTATTATTATTATTATTATTATTATTATTATTATTATAACTGACCACATTTGTGAATTTAAAAAAATATTTTTTTAATATTTTTATTGATGAAGTTCGGTGTGTCCGAAACATGTTTGGTATTTTTATTTTTAATAAATACAGTTTTGTATACTAAGTATGTATAAAAATAAACATAATTAAATCTTTTTATTTTTTAATAAAAGTAAACCGTTAACACGTTTATGTAAAAAATATTGTTTTACCAATTTAAACTATTGTGTTTTTGGTATTTGTATTTTTATTCAATATTACTAATATTTTAGGTTAATACATTCTTCATCAAGAGAATTACATTATAAGTAAGCACATTATATAATATAATATTACTAAGAGTAAATATCGCTCTCTAAGTGATGAAGGTATAATACCTTCGAAATTTGTTCTGATAAATAAATCTAATTAAATAATATCTTACATAAGATGATAATCTAATAATATCTTATGAAAGGTGTTCAGTTATTTGATATTGTAATTATTCATTTAATTACGAAGGAGATAGCAAAAAATATCAGCCATTGGGTGATACAGGTATTTAAAAAAATCTCATTTATGAGTCATATTTTAATACTTTCTTAGACGGTTGACACACATCAAAAAAGTTATTACTTTGTAGAATCGATTTAAATATTTTTTATATATTTTTATATACAAACGTGAATATTGTATATTGTGTATGCAAGCGTAATATTCTTTAAGCAAGCCCTCGGAATATCTAAGCGTTGTTTATTGAGTCTCAAATAAATAATGAACCCCCATTTTTCCAAAGCTCCAAGGAGCCACTTCGTATCAATTTGAGACTATAAATAGAAAATATCCCTTTCAACTAAGTGTTGCAATAATTCTCAATCGTAGGAGTACCCAAAGAATATAAAAAGTTTTATATTATGTATAAGATTGAGTGAGCATTCTCTAAGAAGGCAGATTTTTTGAAAAATAAAAAATCTATATTACAAGTTTTAAAATTTGGGTATTATTAAAACAAAGTCTTGTATTTAACAACATGATTTTCAACGTAGATCAATTGAAAAACGTAGCTTACAGTTCATACGAAATACAGGCCGCTGAATAAAACTAACAAGACAAAAAATACACATTTGCAAAAAACTAAATTTAAAAAAATCTTGAATATGTTTTTAACCGTATAAAAGTACTAAGTACAAATTTGAAAAAAAAATTTACCTTCGCAAAAATTCATTTTTGGTACAATTATACATATATTCTTAAATTAGATTAAACACAACCGAAATAATATTTACATAGATTTAATATTGTTTTAATACAAAAGAGAGACGTAATTGCGCTTTGCTTTGACAACAATAAATACATTGGTTCCTATCTACATTCACTAGCTACAATTTAAATATCAGCTTTTACAAATTTATGAAAAATATTTTTATACTACTTTTGGTTGTTTTTTTTAAGAAATTGAATTAAACATTTCTCTCATTGCACGTGCAATTAAGGTTGGTATAATTATTATTCCGGTTTGTGAATCTCACCTCAGCGTTGAATAGATCAAAGGAGCGTAGCTTGTGCTATGAGTAACATAAATAATATATGTATGTATGTTTTAATGAGCACTTCTTTAGTTCAATTAACAGAGACCTCATTTATATTAGTCGTTTTATTAGATTAACATTTTAACAGTTAAAAGAAAATTTCAATTTCTATATTTAGAACTTTTAATTGATATATAAACGATTATTTAATTTGAGTTACAATGTAATTAAATTTAAAAAAAGCTTATGTCATAATTTATATACAAACAATTATTTAATTTTGGCTACAATGTAATTACAATGTAGTTACATTAAGATGGTTTTGACATATGCAAAGAATGGTTAAAAAATTATATGTTAACGATGTAAATGGAACCAGAAATAGAGAACGACCAAGGAAAACGTGGCACGATCAAATAAATCAAATATTGAATGTCGGCCATGTGAGGAGTCGTGTCGAGAAATCGACGCGCGTGCATGACACGATGTATGAATGTTGAGGAATCGAGAGAAATATGTCAGGAAAGAAAAGTGTGGCAGTCCATTTTTTCTGCCTACCGCTTAGGATAGACGGGGTGATGGTTAGTTAGTTAGTTCCAATTTAATTAAATAAAATAGATTTATGTCATAAAAAACAGTTCTTATAATGAAATGAAATATAGAAGTTTCAAACGATGTGAGGGACACAAGATATGTTTTAATTATTTTAGGGTTACCTAATTTGTATATTTAGTTGAAACGATTGTCGAAACAGCTGTCGCGATATTCTTAAAAAAGTTTATATTAAAAAATGTAATATTATAACAGTGTTGTAAATTTAAGAGTTGACAATATTATTGGAAATACTAAGTTTCCTAATCCACCCAATTAACATTTAATTTTGTATATTTATTACCAAATATACCAAATATATTTAAAAAAATATCCAGTGCATTCGTGATTTCATGTCTACAAAAAACCTAATTGCACTCGAGTACAAAACCGAAACTACGAAAACACAAAATTGTAATAGAAAGTCATAGAACTTGAGCTTTGTCACTCACATAAACCGTTACCATACAAATCTCATGTCGCATGACAGTAATGGGGCTGCATCATTTCACGTCTTATTATGTCAGATGTACACACATAGGCTTAGATGTCTTCATACGTCGCATACAATGTATTCACGTGCTGGAAGAAAACACTACAAATGGTTTGTAATTATATATAGGAGATATATAATTTACGTGAAATGAATCTATGTGTGTATATTTATATGAATTACGCACACAATAGAAAGTTTCTAATCGTAATAGTATTTCAAATACCTTTTGTATTAAGTGTTTGTGTGTACAAAGAGAGCTTATGATAAGTAGAAAAAACAATATCTTCTTCTTCTTTATTTAGGACTGTGTCCTGTTATTTATCGGAGCCTGTTCCTGGGGTGTAGATGTCCAACTGTTTCGCCATCTTTTAGGTGGTCTTCCTGTCGGTCGATTTCCTGTTGGTACTTTATTTGCGGCTATATTGATCACTCTTTCAGAACATGCTCTTTCCACATGATCTCTCCAGTAGCGTCTTCTCAGTCTTCCCTATCGCACGACATCCTCCACATTGCAGATCTTTCTAATGTCAGAATTTCTTATTCTGTCTCGGAGTGTCGTCCCCGCAACGGATCGGAGAGTCCTCATTTCTGTGGTTCTTAGGAGACTTTTTGTTCTGATGGTGTCAGCTCTCGTTTCTATTCCATATGTCATTATAGGACGTACGCATGTCTTGTAGATTCGAATTTTGCTCTCCTTTAGCATATTTTTATTTTTCCAAATATATATTATTAATACATATATTATAACAAAAATAATAGATCTTAGGTATTTAAGAAATGAAGTTATATTAATTGATATATCATAAATAAACGTTCTTCTTCTTCTTTTTCAAGTACCCTGTCGGGTCCCCCCAACGTTGGCGATCACCTCGGCGAACCTGTCCCTGTCCGGCGCCACTCGGAACATCTCCTCCACACTTCGGATGCCAGTCCACTCCCTCACGTTTCGCAGCCAGGACATCTGTCTGCTACCAGGCCCTCGGCGTCCCTCAATTTTCCCCTCTAATATCAGTTGGATAAGGTGATACTTTTTTCCACGCAGTACATGACCCAGATGTGAAATCAATGTTATTTGCTTTGAATATATGTTCGATGATGTATGATATATGATAAAATCAAAATAAAGTGTGTCAATCACACTGCCATCGCCTAGAATCGAACCCGGGACCTTCGGTATAGCAGTCTAAGCTCTTACTAATCTGCCACAAAGATCATCTATTTGAAAGCATCGATATGGTAAATAAATATTTATTGATAATGAAAACTTTCGTTTTCCAAAATATTTTTTATATTATTTTGTGAGAGTGACATGTTTTACCCTGTTTATATAATGTATATTCCCGTATGTATACTTAAATATAATAAAACTTATAGGGAGTGTGATATTTTTAAGTAATATAAATAATAACGAATTTTCTATTTACCATCACCATATTTGGATTTTCTACTACTAACAGGTTTCGATCTCACCGTCATGTTAACAAACATTCTGTTAGTATTGTTATATATTTTATAAAACTTTTATTTTATTTATTTAATTGATGAATTTTTTGTTTTAAATCGCGAAATTGATTTAATCTCTGTATATCTAAAATGCAAATGAATATTTAATTTATGTTCATTTAAGAATGTTGTTTAAAATGCATTCCAAAATTCAAAAGCAACCATTTGAATTAACTGTGTTAAAAACATATTTTACTGTTAAATTGTAAGTATAAATCTTATGTTTAATTAACAAGAAAGGAAATTTTAAACACCTAGTTGACCCGACTTCTCCAGAGCGCTCGTATTGCACAATCTTAGCATGAAAATCATATTAAAAACCGTTACTTATGCACGGTCTAGAAATTATGTTAAAAAGGTTTAAATTCGTAGGAAAACTTCAAGACTTCATAATAACAAGGAGCACAGTCGTAATTGCAGAACGGCACAACGTCGCGCGGAGAATTCAGCGAAAAGTGGTCTCTATTGTAGTGTACGACTAAAATATGTTTTTAATATAAACTGAACCTGTGATTCCCACGGCGCACTATTTCAACAATTTAAGTCGTTCATAATAGAAAGAAAAACTTTACTATTTAATTATAAAAATGAGATCCTAATATATTTGAAATGAACATTTCATGTAAGCATAACTTTAGAAAAAAGTGTTATGAAATTTAAATTGAATGGTTAAAGTAAAATAAGCACAAAGTAGGTTCAATCGTTTAATTTATTTTCATAATATTTTTTTTACTTTTCGCAAACATGTTTCGGATTGCAGATGTCCTTCCTGAGGTTTTTTTAGAATTTATTTAAATGTTAATCTACAACATACAATAACATTTTAAATATTACCGTAGTAGCTTTGAATTATAAATAACTAACTAACTAACCATCACGCCGTCTCCCCGAAAGGGTAGGCAGAAAGAATGGACTGTCACACTTTTGATGATGCGGCATCCATCCTTCTCTTTTCGCCCCGCGGGAGACGCGGTGTGATGGGTTGCGAACCTCATCGCCACTATAGATACTCGTATATATTATAATAAATAATCATTGAAGATTTTTTTAGAAGAAATTTTTTTTCATCACATTTAAATACTCGTACCTATGTCATAATATAGTATCAACCAAGTAAAAAAAACTCATTTAAATAAATATGAACTTTCTTGAACAATTATCAACAATATGTGTTTTGGGATATTGGAGATGTCTGTGTAACTTGTTTTTCCCGACTGACGTTTCGGAGATCTCCATCAGCCTCCATCTTCAGGGTAGTTATAAAGGGGAATTTATACTACAAACATAATGATGTACTAATCCATAATTAATATTAATTCAACATTTTATTATGCCCTCGCAAGTTGAAATCTGTACAAAACACTTTACCTCAAAAACTTAAATGTTTATATAAACGTAGTATCGTAATAAAACTTATGTCATAGAAGCTTACCGAGTCTCTTTATTAATTGTAGTCAGTTAATAATTGACAGCTTACCTGAAAATAAAGAAAAAGTCACATTAAAAACAAATTTATACAATTGAATATACGAGTATTTGTACAATCGTGTAAAATTGTTTAAGTTTGTAATAAGTAAATTTAAATAATTTATTTTTAATTTGTTTAAAAATCACCTAACAACAAATCTAGCAACAGTCGTGCCATTGTTTTGTATGCGTGTAAAGTGAAGCCTTCTTTAATGAAAAACAATAGTAAACTTATTTTTACACAATATATAGGTGGTATTGACCTGTTACAAGCTTGTTCCTTTTTTCCAAAGAAAAATACATAAGTGAGTATTTTTTTTACGTGAGGGTTCGAAATTAATTTAATTATGAAATCATTGATTTTATCTTAAAAATATATTCGTATTATTGAAACTAACGTAAAAGAAATCAATTATAATGAATACGAATGAAAAAGTCTGTTTTCTGGAAGTTTAATTATATTTTATGACATCTTTCGCAATACTAAGGTATAATCAAATACGTTCTCTTATCAGTATTATTTGATCAGCAAGGCAAAAGTATGTTTTCCAAAAAATATAATGAAACTTCTAGAAAACAGACGTTTTCTTTCGTATTCGTTGTACAAGTAACAATAAATAAATTATCATTAATATAAGTCAAAATTTCAGAACAGTAAGTAAATTTGAATCAAAATACAAGGGATGCATTAGTATTTATATTCCTTTTGCCTTAGCACAGTACCAGTATGCGAAGAAAAAGTATTGTGTATGTTTGCACAAAGCTTCATATTAAAATTGTACTCTTAATGAAAATATAATTTTATTTTCCTTCTTAATATGAAGGAGTTTGTCTACAAACGACGTCGTTACATAGAAGCGATATTTCCTTCGAGTGTAAGATAAATAGACTGCTTGGAGGGAACAAACATACGCCGGAGGGCCCACAGCCGGACACGGGAGGGAAGCCGGCTAAGTATTTGTATCGGGAAAGTCAATACATTTGGGGAGTAATTCTAGTATATTATTTTACTTAAAATAAGGGTATCGCAGGTTGCATAAGTGATAATCAAGAGTCGCACATAGAAAACCAGGCGTGTTATAACGATCACAAAACGCCCTAAGATCTGAAATTGTTATAAATTTTTCTTAAATAAATTCCCTATATTAAATTATAGTTGACACGTGAATCAAAAAAAAATTAAATATGCATTGAGGTTAAAATGATAAAAACATATGATATTCTGTTAGCTTAGGGTATTACAACCCATATTTCCTTCAAATTTATTCTACTCATGAAACTATAAATTATTTTGGAATCTTATCTCTCGAATTTTGGTTTGCAGCATTTTACCATATAAATTAATGTTCAGATAATTTTTGATGAACGTTTTTTCTATTCATATTGATGTTTTCCTTTTTATTTGTTTCTTTACATAATTAAAAAAATGTATGTAAAAAAAGTAACACGTTTCCTCAATGTCTTCTAAATATATAATATCATTAATTAGATATGTTTAATAGTCATTCAAATGTAAAAACATATCACGTATTTTAGATTCACATTTGAATATTTTTTTAAAACATATATATTTTCATAAAATTAGCTAAATAAACATTAGTAAAATAATTTATTCCGGGGTAAGACTGTTAAAATATAAAGTTTTTTAAAAGCTTTTCATACAGCTATACGTTTTTTATTACAATAACTTTTAATATGTTATAATTCGCTGAATAGGCAACACAAATTATTAATCTATAATTTCTTGCGAACCTCCTGAAAACACGGGTTGTTTTCAATATCGAATATCGAATATCAAATTGATTAATAGAATTATTATTCAAGTCTTTAATCAAACTGTTATATTTTATATATTTATTGATAGTTAGTTGGTTAAGACATTAAACAAAGCTCATTTCAAACGTTCAGATCATTTTACTAATGATACAAATGGAAATCACCCTTTAGTGTGTAGTTATCATGTCGAATACAGACAAAACTTATGATGTAGAACTATGGTAGTATATAGTGTATTCATCAAGGCTAGAGCTCCGGGTACAAACGATATCACCCTCTTGCACCGACCACCAAAGCGCATGTTGGAGTAACGATGGAACTGTAATTTCGGTTCTAGAAACCAAACACGTACCCAATTTCAATTATCGTATATAAACCATCCCTGTTCCCTGGCCGGGTTTACTATTCGGGCCTGTTGGCACATTATAAACGGATTAATATTCAAGAATAACGGAGAATAGCTTAGATATAATCCCCTGTATACCCTATTTGCTCAGTGGATGGAATTTACTAGCGAGATCATTATTTTTGATGGGCCATTGAAAAGGTTTTGACCGTTTCATTGAATTGAAATCTCTCTGCGAAACTGTAAAGCATCTGGGTACGAAAGCGAAGGTTTTTATAGTAACAAAATGTCGGAAATTTTATCATAATATTCACGCAAACTGTAGATGTAAAAAGGTGAAATAAAAATATATTAAAGGTAATATTTATCAAGCTGTGAACTTCGTCAAGGACGACCTTTGTGGCAGAGTGGCACGATCTATGACTGCCACGCTGAAGGTTCCGGGTCCAGTTCCTAGCGATGGCATTGTGAAATAAAATGGTGTAGCATTCACGTGACAATGGCAATAGAGTAGCTATCTATCCGTATATCATGAGAATCGATAGCTTAATTGTGTATACAGTTATTGTGTTCAAATAACCTGCTATATACAGATGTGGAAAGCATCGGGAAACTACCACATAAATGCCCCAAGTGGTATTCCAAGAACCAGCAAAAATGTTACACTTTACTACAAACCAATCCCTTGGATTGGAACTAGCGACACGAAACTATGATATGTGTTTAATATCACAATTTGAAAAGTTAGTCAGTATACGCGTCTAAACGGTTTTTTTATATTTTGATACGAATACAATTTCAATTCTTCTAAAAGCATTCCGACCATTCTTGAAGTTTCATTGAAACTCGCTTCAATATTCTTTGAGAAGATTTTTAAATATTTAATTTTAAATGTATTCCCTTTTTCCGTGGATAATGTACGAGTAAGCTTTAAAAAATAAAGTAATGTTCAATCCCAAATAATGATAAAATGTAAAATGGAAATTAGGCGTGGTTGTGAAGCTTGGAGCTAGCGAAAGACGGATGAAAGTAGAATAAATGCCGTAGAAATGGCATTGTGAAATAAAATGGTGTAGCATGAGAAGAATGTGTATGATCACTGAGAAGAATGTGTAAGACCGAGGAAAATATGGCATGACAAAGTTTATCCATTACTAAAAGGCGGTCGTGTTCGAAGTCGGAACAATCGACGAGTGTGCGTGTTATGGTGTGTAAATGACAAAATGTGCGAGAGTTATATCAGGATGGAACAGTATGGCAGTCCATCCTTTATGCATACCGCTCCAGGGAAACGGGGTGGTGTTTAATTAGCTTGTTATTAAATTTTAGATGGTTTGGGCACATGCAAATTATGAATTAAGAAATAATGATAAAAAAGTAAATATGCATTAATGATGTAAACGCAACTAGAAATAAAAAAATACCGAAGAAATCATAGAATATCAAATAAATCTAAGATAATTAACACGGATGAAAATAACAGTTTTCTAGAAGTTTCATTATATAACATTATCAAATGCCTTAGAAGGGCGAAACATCTATTTCCAAAAATATAATAAAACTTCTATAACACTGACGTTTTCATTCGTATTAATTATTTAATATGGAGTTTTACATAATTTATTCTATATACGCTATACTTTGTGTTGTTATGGTGCTTTATTTCTCTTTTTATTTTTTATATTCTTTGTATATATAACACTTATATTTAAAAAATTAAATTACATAGATATGTTTCGGACAAACAGTCCTTCTTCAGTGATACATATTACAAAAATACATTTTTTTAAATATTATAAAATTGTTTACATGATCTGACAGATGTTATAAAGATTTATTTCAATCTTTAAAATAAATCTTTATAACATCTGTCAGATCATGTTAACAATTTTATAATATTTAAAAAAATGTATCTTTATAATATGTATCACTGAAGAAGGACGTTTGTCCGAAACATGTCAATGAAATAAAAAAAAATTATGTAAGTGTTGTATATACAAAGTATATAAAAAAGAAGAAGAAGAGAAGTAAATTTTACATCATTGTTCTGGAAACAATAAATAAATTTAAGATTATTGTCGGCCACGTGAAGAGTTGGAGAAATCGACGTGCGTGCATGACACGATGCATAAATATTGAGAAATCAAGAGAAAGAATAGTGTGGCGTCTATTCATTCTGCCTGCCTCTTTGGGAGACTTTACGTGATGATTAGTAAGTTAGTAACTAACTAAAAACTAACTAACTAACCATCACGCCGTCTCCCCGAAAGGGTAGGCAGAAAGAATGGACTGTCACACTTTAACCGATGCGGCACTCCATCCTTCTCTTTTCGCCCCGCGGGAGACGCGGTGTGATGGGTTGCGAACCTCATCGCCACCAATAGGCATCTCCCGCGCACACTTCGATCTTCCAACATCCACAAAATAAATCTAAAACAAATAATATAAAAATACAATGATATAAAATAAAATAACAAAATAAAAATAATTTAATACAAAATGTTATTTTTAGATGGTGCACATTTGTCTATTTAATTTATGTTCCACGAATCCACCGTTTTTTTAATTTAGCACATAATGTAATAACACATAAAAACATATTAAAACAACTGAAGACAATTCACTGATGTGCCACTATAAGGTGTCCCAAATATTAAATGCAAAATAAAACGTGCACTTGTGCATAAAATAAATAAATAAAAATATATTTATTTGGCATTGTTATTTTGATAAAAAAAATTGTAGACTTTGAAAATATTTGGCTTATAATTAAAAATCTTGGAATCATCATTTTGGAGGACTAGTTCATTAATTCGGTATGACTGCGGACTCTGGGCGGACTGACGGTTGGTGTACAAAAATATACATCATCGTAAATGTTAACATCATGACAACATGCATGTTCCAAATACTTTGGAACTCCTTAATTTGGCTTAGTATTAAGTTAGTTAGTAGTTAGTTAGTTAGCTTTTAAAATTTGGCTGCACGTTGGTTTGGATATAATCTGACGTAACATCTTAAATTATTCATTGTACTAGAGCAAATGGTTAGTACAATTTTATGCCTAACGTTCAAATTTTAGGTTCATGTTTACAATATAACGCCGGAGGCCATACGAATAGCTCCGAAGAAAGTTAATTTTTTAAACACAAAGAACGAATTCTTGGGAGAATTGTTGCTCCCAAATAATCCGTAAACAGAAGAGCAATCTCGGATTCATCTGAATCGAACAATTCCCCGAGATTCATTTCCATTAGCCGCTAGTTGCAAGTCACCTTCAACTGCCACTGGACCATGAATCTTCGTTGTCACGCCAGATGCTTTTATTTCTTGCCGTTAGCTCTGGCCGAGCAGAGCCGGGAACCAACAACTGTGAACAACTAAGTACAACTTGCTGGACAACGCCTTACGATGTTTATCGATCTAAATTTCAAGATTGTATCGTTTATAATTACAAAGTTATCTTTATCTACTATCGTCATAATAAATGCGATAAATAAATGATTATTAGGTAATCCATTGTTTTGGCGGAAACACTTTGATATTTTAACATTATTCACTGTTATATTATAAACACTGTTTTAATATCAAAAATTGAGTTTATTTTTTAAGCTAGAATGGCAGTGCACAATGGTGTTCTTCTACCGACCCTTATGTATGGAAGCGAAGCATGGAACTGGCAAAGGAAGGATGAAAGTAGAATAAATGCAGTAGAAATGAGATCTCTTAGACGAATGTGTGGATATTCTATGTACGATAGAGTGTCGAATGAAAATATAAGAAGTGAATGCGGTGCGAATGATGGTGTCATGAACAAAATAATGAAAGGATCGTTAAGATGGTTTGGACATATGAAAATAATGAATGAAGAAAGAATGGTAAAAAAATTATATGTTAATGATGTAAACGGTACCAGAAATAGAGGAAGACTGAGGAAAACGTGGCACGATCAAATAAATCAAATATTGAATGTCGGCCATGTGAGGAGTCAGAGAAATCGACGCGCGTGCATGACACGATGTATGAATGTTGAGGAAGCTAGAGAAATATGTCAGCAAAGAAAGGTGTGGCAGTCCATTCTTTCTGCCTACCCCTTCGGGGAGACAGCGTGATGGTTAGTTAGTTAGTTAGTTAGTTTTTATAAAATCGTCGGGACAGCTGTTTCGGTAACCGATGTTACCATCGTCAGGTGTTACAATAAACTGTCTTTACAATAGTAGTGTGGTGGTCCATTCTCTCTGTCTACCTCTGCGGGGAAACGGGGTGATGGTTTGTTTGCTTGCTTTGTTTGTTTTACTTTTACGTATGATTTAAATATTTAAATCATATTATTTTTAATTATTATAATACGAATAAATACGTTCGTTTTCTAAAACTTTTTATTAAAATTTATGAGAATATAATGTTTCACTTTTCTAATGCATTATTAGATGTCTAGAAAGACGAAACGTGTCATTCATATCACGTCAATTACCTTAATTACCGTATTCTGCTTCTTTACCTCGCGTAAAAAAACAATAACGCGTTTGATTTTCGCTACTTTTGATAATGTCTTAGACACGCAAAATATGTCATTCACATCAAAATTAATAACAATAAAACTTCTAGAAAACAAATTTTTTCTTTCGTATTCAATATTTAATATGGAGTTTTATATCATTGTTCAAGAAACAATACATATTTTTTCGTTTGTTTTATTAATTGGAATTATTAAAGTTTTAATGAAGCCATTGAACTTCTGTCATCACACAAGGCAAGGCTTCCATGGCAGTGAAGACTTTGTACGTTCAACTCTTTTAAAATTTATTTAAAATTAAACAAATAAAAAAACTTAACATTTTTTTTTTAACAAAATATAAAGAGAAATCGTATTAACTGTTTTTAACTTCATCCTGACTATTGGTGAATTTTGTTTGTAGATATTCAATTTTTAAATATGTATAAGCCGAAAAGTGTGCATTGAAGGTTTTTGTATGTAATCATCGAACAAGATATCTTCTAAAACAATCACAGATTAATACTTTGTCCCAAAATTAAATCTGTGATTGCCAAATGCTGCCTCGTTGACAAAGCAATGTGGTTCTCCGTTTTTTCTTACAGCTGGTATCTCTATCACGTTGAGAAATAGTTTTTTTTACGCTAGTGAGAGGTATCTACTTAGCAGTCGTTTGTTACAATCGCTTAAGAAAAGAATCATTCGTGCTAAGTATCAATTTGTGTAAAATCTATTGAACGCGATTTTGGTTAGCAAAAATACAACATACCAAAAAAAAATATGCCAACTAGTGATGTTAATCTATAAATTTTTGAATTTATTTTCAATAATCGATATTTTCTAATCGAGAAATAATTCATGCATCTCATTGGTAAAACAAAATGTTCTTATTGAATTTGCATCCGAAATATAATATTTATATAAACAATACTCATAAGGTTTATAATCAAATATGAACAATATTGTAAAAACTTTAATACATTAAAGTTTTCATATGTGATAGTAAATGAAAAAAAAAGTTTCCTGCATATTTTCAACAGGTTTCAATATAAGTAAGAACTTAAATTTCCACGGTTAACATATATAGGAATATTTTTCGGGGTGAAACCGTGTTCCCTCCACCAACGTTTCGGAGGCCCTTGCGGCCTCATAGATGGCTAGCTGGAACTGACACGTGAAAATAAGTATGGATTTGGAGTATATATACAACTTCCAAAAATGTATCTTGCATGATCATAATAACAATGGTGGAATGGGGAATGTTGTAATTACATAAAGCGTGCGCTTAACCCAACCAATGACAGGTCATAAGTCCTGTAAACACCTTGATCATCCATGTTCAGTTTCCAGTTTGTTTCTTCGTCTCTATTGAGATACAATAAAATTTAACACCCTGATGATGGAGGCCGCAAGGGCCTCCGAAACGTTGGTGGAGGGAACACGGTTTCACCCCGAAAAATATTCCTATATATGTTAACCGTGGAAATTAAAGTTCTTACTTGACGAGCCTCTATGGGGAGGATATCTTCAATTCTTTGGCGTATAAAATAGGAGTGTTTACTCCAGGCGACTTCTAAACAGTGCGCTAGGAGGCGGTAGCCTCTTCGCATTGTGTTAATAAAGTAGTTTGCTAAATGCTAAACAATCATTCTTCACAGATGCCGCTGGTAGGTGGATTGTATAGATTGATCTTAAAAATAATTAATTAGTACAATCAAATCTACATAGATGGCTAGCTGGAACTGACACGTGAAAATAAGTATGGATTTGGAGTATATATACAACTTCCAAAAATGTATCTTGCATGATCATAATAACAATGGTGGAATGGGGAATGTTGTAATTACATAAATCGTGCGCTTAACCCAACCAATGACAGGTCATAAGTCCTGTAAACACCTTGATCATCCATGTTCAGTTTCCAGTTTGTTTCTTCGTCTCTATTGAGATACAATAATATAAAAATTTAACACCCTGATGATGGAGGCCGCAAGGGCCTCCGAAACGTTGGTGGAGGGAACACGGTTTCACCCCGAAAAATATTCCTATAGGTTTCAATATAGGTTATGTTGTAAAATAGCACAAAAGACAATACGGAAAAAGTTCTTGCTCCATTCCGACACTAATACTTTTGGTCTAACATCAGCCTTATTTGAGGTACTTTATTTGTTAAAAAGGAAAAACATATTATATACGCATACGAACTGAATTAATTTATTTGGACTTATACATTTTTTAAATAAAAGGAAGCTGTAAAGCTCAAAACTAGTACGAGTATTCACTTGCGCAGATTTCGAAAATATTAAATTAATTTCTGTTCAGCTCAAAAAAATACGTTTATTTAATTTCTATGCTCAATTTTTTTATTGTTTGCGGTATAATCAAGAATACCCAATCGAATAATTTAATCTAGCATTAACAACGCTAATGCATTTATACTTACAATTCGGTGTACCTACCTATCCAGAGGGGAAGCGCTCGGAGTAAGATAGCAATTTGTTGATTTATGTAAAGTTAGTTGGTGGGACAATTACTGGTATATCTAACCGTAAATCAAGAGTTACACTTCCCATCTGCTCTGGTACAAGTCTCGAGACAAGCTATTACATGCTTCCAATCTCTCGAAGGTATATCAAATTGCCGACTGCTGGGAAACCGTTTCTGAATCTTAAATCCAACAAGCCCGGCGCTATTTGATCCGACTGTTCCTACTCTGATTAGTTCCCTCACTATCGCGGGTCGAACGGCTCGCAATCCGTTAGTGCAATAATGATACTAACATTTATGTATGTTATGCAATATACACACATACATGTATAATAATAATAATATCAGTTTTTTTTTAAATCGTACTTGATTAATTCATTAACCGTCGCGTTGCCATGTGGTAAATTGAGTTTCCACTGCCAATTTAAAGTTGATTTTCTTAAAACCTATGGACCCTAATATTATAAAAAAAATTGTAATCCTCCATTGAAGTGTTTTCAATATTCCGTAATAAAAAAAAAAGCAAAAAATTACTTCCTTCATCCCAAAAAAAAATATTTTCTAAGACTGCCCTCACCTTCATTCGTGTTAAGGTAGAATTTGTTTTGCTAATATTTACAACTTTATCAAAGTGACAAATACTTACTCGCTGTTTTGAACGTATTATAAATTATATCTTTGACCTTTTCAATATGTACGTAATAATACCACTGTGGACGGAAACGCAGGACGCAACTTAATAATATCAGAACTGTGAAAATATTAACACTTTACCAAAAGGGACAAATATTAATACGTACTCGTTGTCTTGAACGTACTATACATTTTGCCTAGGTGCCTTTATCCTCGCCCCGCCACAGACAAGTTTCGACCCGACCCGACCCGATGTTCAGTCAGCCGTATGCTGTGACGCATTACATATCAGAAATCGCATGGTTCCAGAAAAAATTAATAATGATATGTTTTTCAAATAATCCATGTATGTTATAGATATCGATCTATTCCTAATGAAATTCCCTACAAGATGACATAAATTAAATTTTGATTCATCTAGTCATATGCTTGATATTTAGATAAAGTTAGCGGTAAACTGAACTTACCACATGGGAGCGAGCGTTTTGTTTTGAACACGGTACGTTAAGGGTTAAATAGTCTATTGTTTTGGCCGAAATACTATGATATTTTAGCATTTTATAACTGGTAATTCAAAAACTTTGTTTTATATTATAATACAAATTGTATTTATTTTAATTTACGACAGCTGTTTCATCAACCAATGTTGACATCATTAGGTGTTACAAAAATTTGACATTTGATATATATTTTTGTAACACCTGATGATGTCAACATTGGTTGATGAAACAGCTGTCGTAAAGTAAAATAAATACAATTTGTGATATAAAACAAAGTTTTTGAAATAACAGTTATAAAAGATTAATTCATTTTTTGTTTTTTATTTTGAAAAAATATTTATTGGATTATTTGGTGAGTGTATTCTAGAACACATATGTCTTTTAATCTCATATTTTTTTATCAGATTTGATTTGATTTGATAAATTTCATATGTCTTCTTATTCGTGATCACTTTGTATTAGGGATTTACATTTGAATATTTTTTTTGAAAACATTGTATGTTCACAATACTTCATTGCACTATTCACAAACATATTTTGGGAAACAGACGCCCCTCATCCGTGTAGAATTTTGTTGTTCTGAGAAAGAACGGCTGTGTCCCGAAATATGTTTGTGAAATGAAAATGTTTTCAAAATGGTAATCAAGTATTTTATAGGCGTGTTTTATGTTATGAGTGTACAGGTGCTATACTTTATATATAATGATCACAGGTATATAAAATTCCTCAAAGGTATTCGTATTATCGCACGAGTGCGCAAACAATGACGAAATATCCACTTGCATTGCAAAACAAACAAAACTATAAGGTATGCAGTTATGACTCAATAACATTGCTAGCATAATCTGTATCTGGGACCGAAAATAAAGTCTTAGCTCTTGATAAAGAGATATATAGCGACTTGTGATCTAAATAACACTTGAAAAATGGTGTACAAAAAATTGTTCCAGATTTTTTTAAATGAAATAAGTTCATAAAAATCGCATATATGTGAAAGTTGTAGTCATGGATGGTTCTGAGTCGTGGACAATGACTCTAAAAGAACAACAAAGAATCTATTGGTTTGAGAATAGAGTACTTAGAATGATCCTGGGACCCAGACCTGGTGTTGCAGCGGGAAATTGGAGGTATAGGACCAACCAAAAGATCCGTACGATGACCCAGCAGCCTCTTATAGCGAGCACCGTGATAGCCGGTCGCCTAGCATGGATGGTGCACGTATGCCGAGCCGAAGATACCAGAGCAATCACGACTCTGTACGCGTCTAGACCGACTGAAGTAAGACCTCTAGGAAGGCCTAGACAGCGCCTAATGGACAATGTTCTGGCGGATCTGGTTAGGTTGGGCGAATCGGACTGCTGGTAGCAAAAGGCGCAGGATCGAGGAACTTGGCGAAAAATCATCAAGGAGGCTTAAACTCTTTAAGAGTTGTATGGCCATAGGAAGTAAGTATACATAAACGGGTTCTTTCTCGTTACACTATATTTAAAAAAAATGTAATAAAGAAGGGCGTGTTCAATCGGACCCAAGTGAAGAGTACACAAAACGCTTGAAAATATATTTTTTCTCAGATGATTCGAATGTGAATCAACTATGCAAAGTAATGGCGAATATATGTAGACGATTTTATATTATATGAGTTGAGATAACTTTTTTATACATTTTTAGAAGTGACTATTGTTATAATAATGTAGTTAAATTTTACAAAATTAAACACCGAAAATTTCTTATTCGTATTTTAATGAATTTACGCGGATTTTATGTGTTTTTCCTCTGTTAAGTATATATTTCTCAACATGTTTCAAAGGTATGTAACCTTCACCGTCAGGAGAATTGAATAAAATGATAAACAGTAATAATTAATTCCAACGCAAAAAAATATTATGTAATACCAACGTTTACGCCTTAAGGTTTCCAAAAAAACATTTTTGGTGTTATATAATGATTTGTTAGAAAAGGCGAGAGAAACCCAGCACGGCATAACCAATTAAATGTAATATATAAAGTCCATCATATTATGATTAAATTGTAAATTGGTAAATTTAGGCATAATATGTTTTCTTTTATTTCTCTGAAAATTTTTAATGAATACTTGGACTTGAACTTGGACTTGGATCTTCTGGCTAACAGAGGTTCAGCTCATGTGGCTATTCCTCTTACGTCTGATGGTAACATTGATGGAAGGTGCTTTGGTGGGTTGTTAGTTTATGCGGGGGCATGATTTGTGTGGCCCGGAGTGTTCCTCTGAAGGAGGATAGATTTTGGGCGCTTGTAGCGGCTGGAGGTGTTTGGGTCGTAATTTGAGAGGTATTTTATCATCGGGATTCCCGATTCTAGGTGCAGTTGTGTGATCCTGGTCCATGAAGGCGCACCAAGCGATAAACGGATAGCCTTATATTGCAGGATTTAGACTTTTCGTATGTGACTCGAAGCTGCATTGCCCCAGATTGGGGCTGTATAAGTGAAAATTTGAATGAATATAAATTTGTAAAATATAAGAAAATTAAAAACGGAAGCAATCAAAATAAAGCAAGATAAGCTTCAGAAGAAGTAACTTGTATAATATTTTGGGGTGACGGTGTATTGTCTCTGTCTACTTAACCGGAGAAACGTCATGTTGGTTAGTTAGTTATATCATCTCTTTAAGGTTCAATACCTATACACTTTGCTATTTGTGTGTAACATAATTCCCACTAATTAATACAACGGAATAATAGCAACTGAAACGAAGCGACGAATCGTTATAAGGAGTAAATCAGGGGAGATCATATATTTCATTTAACCCAATAAAAAGATCCCGTGCCCGCTCAACGATGTAATCGGCATTTAGTTAATTCGACGAATTTCCGGGAAAGGGATTGGTCACTTGTTAAAGGATGAAACATGGGGTGGAAACGGGGGGACTTAATGTGACATGCACCCTTAGTTTACCGATCCCCCAAGGAACCGCCTCGGAAAACCGATTTTTTATGCCATTTAAACTAAAATAAAAGCGATTTTCGCTATTGATAAAATTTTCGGATGGAAATTCAAAATTAAATATTATTAATATTTACATACCCGATATAAATTGGTAAAAAAAGTATACTTTTACGATGTAAATTAAACTAGAAATAGAGAAAGACCGAAGAAAATGTGGCACAATCAAATAAATCAAATCACACCGTGAGTGTAAAACCGACGTAAGTGCAAATATACAGTTTGGATATATGGGAGTTTAAAGATTTTATATTGCTTGGAAAAACTGAATTTTTTTAAATAAACCAATGAATTTCGGTTTAAAGTAATATACCTATAAACCGAAAATCATTGGTTTATTTAAAAAAAAAAAACAGTTCTTCCAAGCAATATGAAATCTTTAAACTCCCATATCTCCAAACTGTATATTTGCACTTACGTCGGTTTTACACTCACGGTGTGAAATATTGAATGTCGGCCACGTGAGGAGTCGGAGAAATCGACGTGTGTGCATCACACGATGTATGAATGTTGTGGAATCGAAAGAAGTATATCAGGAAAGAAAAGTGTAGCAATTCATTATTTCTGCCTACCCCTTCGGGGAGATGATGTGATAGTTAGTTACACGATATACAAATAGGGTAAACTTTTAATGAAAGAGTTGTTATGAGTTTTGATTCTCAAGCAAATGACTAGGATTCTAAGCTGACATGGAGGCCACACATTACAAATAAAGTCAAAACCTCATCAAGAGAAATCTCAGCCCGCTACCCAATGTTAGCTAGAAACAGTAAACTTAGCACCACACTCGGGTAAAAATCATTTTCCACAAGTAAATAGATGATAGAATTAATTGTATCTCAATAGAGACGAAGATGCAAATTGGAAAGAGAATATGGTTGATCAAGGTGCTTACAGGACTTATGACCTGTCATTGGTTGGATTAAGCGCACGCTTTATGTAATACAACATTCCCCATTCCACCTTTTTTCTTATGACCACCATGTCTGACAAACTTTTTGGAAGTTGTATATATGTTAATCTCTAAGACTACTTTATACGTGGTAGTTTATACAATCTACATACTAACGCCATCTATGAAGATTTGTGTTTATTAAGTCTTAAGCAGAATCTTTTTAACACAATGTGAAAGGCTACCGCCATTAGCATTACCATTAGCATTAAAAAAATGTTGTAAATAGATGATTTTTACCCGAGACTTGTTTGTCGTAAATAAAACAGTATTTTATGAATACAACATGATTTTAATCTAGATCAAATAACATGATATACGAGTACTATATATTCATAATGCAGTCCTTCGGCCCTGGAATAAGGCACAGAAACATCTAATTTCGAAGTATTTTGCTCCTTGTTTCCTTCGCCCGTATGGTAATCGGGATTAAAGTTTATCCCTAAGTAAGCTTATCCATCCTAAACCATCATCTCAATTACAAGTAAACATGTCAAATCCTTACTATCGTTATGATAAGACAAGTTGCCTGTTTGATCCTCGGAATTATCCTAATCAGCCAACCGCTATTAGTGGAAGTAGGGTATCGATTATATTAGGAAAATATCAGTTCTGCCTTATGCAAACTCTAATGGCCCATTGGGAAAACGATCAGTAATAGATGAAGGTGTTTCAAGTGGTAAATTATTAATGTAATGATTTATAACAGCCTATTTTAAGAGGTCTTTATTTATTTTAATTCATAATATTATTTTAACTTATAATATATTTTAATTTACAATTTTATTAAAATACTAACCAATGGTGTTCTTCTACCGACCCTTATGTATGGAAGCAAAGCATGGAACTGGCAAAGGAAGGATGAAAGTAGAATAAATGCAGTAGAAATGAGATCTCTTAGACGAATGTGTGGATATTCTGTGTATGATAGAGTGTCGAATGAAAATATAAGAAGTGAATGCGGTGCGAATGATGGTGTCATGAACAAAATAATGAAAGGATCATTAAGATGGTTTGGACATATGGAAAGAATGAATGAAGAAAGAATGGTAAAAAAATTATATGTTAATGATGTAAATGGTACCAGAAATAGAGGAAGACCGAGGAAAACGTGGCACGATCAAATAAATCAAATATTGAATGTCGGCCATGTGAGGAGTCAGAGAAATCATCGAAATGTTGAGGAAGCGAGAGAAATATGTCAGGAAAGAAAGGTGTGGCAGTCCATTCTTTCTGCCTACCCCTTCGGGGAGACGGCGTGATGGTTAGTTAGTTAGTTAGTTTTACTAACCAAACAAATGTTTCTGATGATAGTGCTTCTTTGACTGTTATAACATTTATAAATAGAATCGTAGATTGACATAGTTCACCTTGAATAGCGTTTTATGAATTTTCCTTTCAAATAAACGTCAAAATATGTAATTAATATTAACATACATTGCGTATCAACAGAATGACGTCAAAGGTTTGTCGTTGTCTATTAGTGTCGAGAATCATGGAATCATTTTATTTTCGATTAAATACCATTTTTGTATAATCGATTATTTTTAAGGCATTAAATTTAAATATAATATTTGTAACATGGGAAAACATATTCATCGATCATCATTATCATCAATTAATTATTTACAACCACCAACTGGTTTCGCTCCCGTTGGAGTTTTATTCGGATTACAAAATTAACAGAAGATAAGTGTATTATTAATATAACTGTTTTTTATGATTTCTTCATGTCATCACTCATCTATTTATCTATTCGAATAATACTTGTATTATTGTACACCAGCCGTAAAAAGAAGTGAAATAATAATCGATTTTCAATGTACTAAAAATAATGTAAAAGCAAATCGAATAGATATTTATATGAATAATTCGATTTATTACGAGTTCTGCGAGAAGATTTTTTATGTCACAATATTAATACGATTTTTAAATCAATAAGATAGGTCAAATACATTATTTAAACGTCAATTTAAGTAACAATTTATTAATGTTATTAAATCAGGATTTTCAATCAAAAATCAATTAAAACATTTAAATTGTAACGTTTTAGGTTAAATTATTGAATATACTTGAATATAATAATATGAAATGAATGAAATTAAAATCGACAAGTTAATCATACAAATTAATCGATTATAAAATTGAAACAATCCCATCGCTATGAGTAACTTTTTAAAACGTAAATAAAGCATTTAAATTGTAACGTGTGTGTATTAATGGAATGGGACATGCCAAAACCCTATTCGATTTGTTTGATATTGTGGTGTCTATGGAAACCCATAAAATTCGTGTAATGGCTTACCATGCATATTTAACGGTGCCGCAATAATATTGTACAGAGCGTTTTATTATTTCATGTGAATTGTTAGTCGGCAATTATCAAATCAAATGGTTTCCATTTAATATTTACATTTGATGTACGTTTCGCATTTTATGGACGTGATTATTGAAACGGTACCACAGTACGACCTATAAAGCAATAGTTGTATATGATATTATACAATCTTATTATTTATGTCAGAATTTCAAATAAACGTGGTAGAAATAAGATTTCTTAGAAGTAAAGGGGAAAAATAACAATTCAGAATCAAGAGTTCGGAGAGTCTAATGTGATATCGGGACTCTATATTTAGGACTCTATTTTAAGGATGAGTACTTCTAGAAAACTGACGTATTAATTAAATAGTTTATAAGTTGTCATTTATGCAGTTTATGCAGTTGCATATTTTATTGTACGAGTGGTCGTTCGAATGGTCTTTGGCACACAAAAAACTCGCGAGCTCCATTCTTTACGGCTGCCAAACCGACATTAAGCATCGCAGCAAGTTCGGCTGGGTGGGGATTTAGAGGGAGAAGACCAAACTACGATCCAGTGTTACCGGATCGCACGTAACAGCGACCCGCACGCCCGTGGCAAACAGGGAAACTTATTTTACGGACAACCCTCGTATTTCATGATATTTTATCGCATCTTATCGTATTTTATTGTATTTGTAATGTATTGTAATGATTGTAATTTTTTAATAGGTGAAACAGATGTCGCAACATTCTCAAAATGTAAATACCATAATTTGTGACAATGATTATAATGGTGTAATCAATTTTAACAGTTAATAATGTTGAAGTTTCAAAGTGTTTCGGCCAAAACAAAAGATTAATTCATTTTATTTCAGTTGTTCTTCTTGTTTTGACAGGTTTCTGAAGATATCTACCTACTGTGGATTAAAACGTAATATCGAGATACACGTATATTTTTATTTTATTTGTATAAAATCACATTAAAAAAAAATGTAATACAAAATTAATGTAGAATTAGTACTTGGTTTGAACGTGTTCAACAAGTAACCGTTTATATTTATATTACACACCAAAAATAAATGAACTATAAACATATAAGTTACATATTTATAGCTTATTTTTGTATATAACTGGATTCGTAGTATTCTTAGCGTCCGAAAATAGTATGATAACTGCTCTAGCTTCAAAGATTTTACGTAGGAGGCATTGAATATCATTGTTATTCCAGTTGATTTCATCGCAAAGGTCACGAGCGTTTTTTCATTACTCATTACGTATTCTTTTTAACGATGTCTTCGCACTGAAGATCTTCCTATATAGATTTATGTCAGACACTCTACAGCTGTTTGAACTGACTCATTCGTATTATAATGATATATACTCTGACCAAATTAATACTGAGATTTATTATGGGATGATGAATTAGAAATATCTATTTAAAACATTAGTTAATATATCAAATAAACTTTGTTTTTTTATGAGCAATATGTGTTACGAAATAAAATAATTTTTTATTAAGACAAATTTTTTCGCGTTTTTTTAGAGCTCGTTCGCTTTAAAGCGCTTTTTATTTTATTTTCAAATCATTAAACAGTGTAACATCAGTATGTCAACAGTGTAAATAATTTCACCATCATTAAATGTTTTAATTTTTAAACATTGTTAGTACAATTTATTTATTATTTTTTATTAGATTGTTTTATGAGATTATTATGTTGGCATCATCGGGTGTTACATATAGCATGGGCTGGCGAAACAGTTGACGTGACAATTTTAGAAAAATTAAGTAATATATTTCTAAATATTATATATTGTATTATAACATTTCTTCAAAATTTAAATAGTTAATAATATTACTGAAATTAATTAAATTAAACGAATTAACTCATCACCAGTCTGTCGATGCTAGCCTGGTGAAACTGTTTGCTTTCGAAATAAAGACAAGAGTGGTGATAGTTATTAAAAACATCGTTTTTTTATTATTATTTAAAATGAACTTCTATTAATAGATCTCAGTAAAATCATTAGATCATATTAATGATAATAGCATGGTAGCTATGGATTTTTATTACAAGATAAAAGCACAAATTACACCTTAAGAGTGTGATTTGATATATTGTTGCAACTTCGATACACCAATAATATAGAAAATATTACATGTTTAACTTTCAGGGTTATAATATTGAATAGATCTTATAGCTCAAGGTAGAATCATTGAATAGTTATTTGCTTTTACTAAGTAATCTAAGAAATCTCACAAGAGCTGCTTGACGTATGACAAGTTATCACCGCACGACCCATCTAGCACGATTCAGAAGCAAGAGTATGGACATCATTTTAATGGCGTGTAGGACGTTTTATTATTACAGCTTTTATCACGAGATTACAGTGCGATGTTGTTATGTACCGCGGTACTTATAGATGTAAGCACGTTCTTGAAAATCACTCTTACCTCGGCGTTCGTAATGAACTTGACACTGGCATGAAAATTGTTTGCTCAAGTCCCTTCTCAAGTAATTCCCAAATGAGCATGAAGCCATAAACAAAATTGGGATGGCGAACTGTAATCCGTATGTGATTTTGGATATTGACTGGTGTGTAGGCATTACAAATACATGCAGGTTTAAATTATATGTATGTATATATAATAACCAATATATGATGATCGAAGTGATATTAAAGAGAACATCGTAATTTTCTTCTATTCTTCATACTTTGTGTTGTAGATGTTTTATATTTTTCTTTTTTTTTTATATACTTTGTATACAACACTAACTTTAAATTTTTTTAAATTAAATATCAGACATGTTTCGGACAACCCGGTCCTACCTCAGTGATAATACAAAGATATTCAAAATTTTATAAAATTGTTAACAAATATGATCAGTTTTGACAGATGTTACAAAGATTTATTTATAAAAAATTGTAGTTCTATTATATTTGATTAGAATTTGAACTAACTAACTAACTAACCATCACGCCGTCTCCCCGAAAGGGTAGGCAGAAAGAATGGACTGTCACACTTTAACCGATGCGGCACTCCATCCTTCTCTTTTCGCCCCACGGGAGACGCGGTGTGATGGGTTGCGAACCTCATCGCCACCAATAGGCATCTCCCGCGCACACTTCGATCTTCCAACATCCACAAAATAAATCTAAAAGATTAGATTAGAATTTTATGTTTGACATATAATAATAATTGTAGTTTAACGTCGGATTAATAAGTGTGGTACGTCTAAATAAATTAATCTTCCTTCTAGTTAGTCGCTATTAAGACCAATAGGTCTTCTGGTCGGATAGAAGACTAGCGCAGCCGATGCAGGGGACGCACGTCCGGCCATAGCACCGAAATGTAAATGGTCTTACTACGTGACGCTTCCTGCCCTTGTGACCCCCGTCTTGGTATAATCCGACCGAAGGTAAACTACGATAAATCCCAAATACATAAAAAAAAATTATCTTTTTTATACAACACTCACTTTACTTTAAAAAAAAATTAAAAACCAAACATGTTTCGGACACAAAAGCCCTTCATCAGTGATATATGAAAAATATTATAAATATAAAAAAAAAATTCACTATTTTTAATATCCTTAAAAACTGACCACATTCGTGATTTTTTTTTAATATTTGTAATATTTATCATATGTCACTGATGAAGGGCTTGTGTGTCCGAACTTGTTTGGTTTTCTGAATGAAGTGTGCGTTGTATACAAAGTATATTAAAAAATAAACATTAAACATCCGAAACACAAAGTTATGGCGAAAGTAGAGGAAAAATATATATATTTATTTTATATTAGAATCACTATGTTTTGTTTCACTGTGTATCAATGATTATTTAAAAAAAAAATTAAAAAAATATTTCATAAATAAATAAAATAAAAATATACATATTCGCCCGGATGATTACGAAATTCTCGAAGATTGACAATTTTTTATAAAAAAAAGTATTTAAGAAGTATGGAGCTACTGTAAAGTCAAAATTTTTTTTAATTTGAATGAAAATTAGAAAACTTGGTTTGTCGCAAAACATTATTTCAATTTATTTTGAAGACATATATAATATGGTTGTCATCTTTCACGGTTTAAAACTTTTACATTACAAAAATACTGATACCTCTATTAAAAACGCTGTTATCATATCACAATTTATTAATTCAAATTAACGAAATTGACGTTAAAGCTGTTTTGCCAGCCAATTT
Organism: Lepidostoma basale; assembly: GCA_022606425.2. Classification (NCBI taxonomy): domain Eukaryota; kingdom Metazoa; phylum Arthropoda; class Insecta; order Trichoptera; family Lepidostomatidae; genus Lepidostoma; species Lepidostoma basale. The sequence continues at coordinate 237,789 of JAHDVF020001081.1, read as the reverse complement.
TGGCATCATTAGGTGTAACAATCAACTATTGGTCAATGATGACTATTTAAATGTGTGAATAAAAAAATTATTCAATAATGGTTGAGTATGTAGCTTTACTATATATTGATAACTTTTATGCATATGAATAAGCATTTTAAGTGTGGGTGTTAAAATCTTCAGAAAAAGGGAAACCTTAGTTTAGGGGAGTTCCTTTAGGGGAGATACCTTAGTTTACGTCTGATGTTTGATATATTGTACTCGCGCCTCGCTCAAATGTGACCATGTAAGGAAAACCTTTCATACAAACACGTCGCGCGTCGCCATTTTTTTATATTTCGTACAAACCAAAAAACATTTTAAACAAACTGATTATCATTATATAAATAATTGAAATTGTTTTTAATTTTTCAGTACAACAAAATTTATATACACTGGTGTAAATTTAGTTTATATAACGGCTATGCGCGAAATCTGAAAGGTGGAAGATGTCGTGAGATAGAGCCGACAACGCAGAAGATACTGGAATGCGCACGTGCAGAGAATGGATCCCACCAAAATCCCACACGCTGTGGCGCATCAGATTACTGCCGGCTACCGTCCCCCTGGAAGACCACTAAAGATATGGAGGTATAGCTGGGAGTCGACCTCCCAAGAGAGGCCAGCCTAATTCCAGGAACAGACCAAAGGTCTAAAAGAAGAAGAACATGCTATGTAATTGCTGAAAGTATAAGAACAGGGAAACCGGTGAAATGTTTCGTCAGTATTCTGAGAAGATTGTGATTATATCGTGCATAAATCCTCAAGAGACCAACGAGGACGAAGATAAAATATAGCAGGGAACTTCAATCTAACGAATAAAACATTTGATTTATTGTTCCTTGAACAATGCCGTAAAGCTTCCCTTTAAATACTTAAGAAAACGCATTTATTAATGCTTTAGAAAGGCGAAATATGTCATTCCCATTTACTGGGGAAAAAATTCTAGAAAGCAGGCGTTTTCATTCGTTAATATTTATTGATATGTTTCGACGATAAAACGCAGGGAAAGTACATCTGCGTGTGGTGCTACTATGTATAAGTATAACATCCAGCATCTCTGGAAACAGCACATTTTCGCCAAACCTTCCACCACAATGGCAAGAGAATAATAGAGATGAAAATATTTTTAAAGTCATCCCTAAGAAATTAGCTTGCCAATGACATGAAAAAGAAGACGATATTATAACTATATTATCGGAAGAAAACAATATTTTAATTTCTTCTAACATATATTCGCCATAATATTGTGTTGCGGATTCATTTAACAATGTTTATTACTTTGTAAGCAACTCGAACATTACTAAAAATTAAAATACAAACATGTTTCGGACACCTTCATCAATGCTTTGTTAGTTTTTTTTATATACAACATAAATATTTAAATATTTTTTTCATTAATTTGGTCAGTTTTGACAGTTATACGAGTATTATGTATATAATATGTATATACGAAAACTAACAACATACTGATGAAGGGCTTCTGCGTCCGAAACATGTTTGTATTATATTTTAATTTTGAATGAAGTTAACGTTGTTTACATAGTAATAAGTATTGTTCAATGTTTAAATTCATTAATATAAAACGTAATATGGAATTCTACAATAGTAACGCCCTAAAATTTAGAACTACGTTGACTTGTTCAAATATTTTGTTCAATAAAAATTCGTTTAAAATTTATAAATTTCTCATATAAAACCTTCAGAAATAATCTTACATTATACTTACACTATATTTTAAAAAGTCGACAGTAAAAAAACAATCTTAAACCAAAATAATATATTACCAATCTATTTCTGTTTGAATACGCTGAGATACCTTTTTATTTCGCCGAATATTATGTCTACCAACAAACGTATCCAGGCTGACATATGTATGTGGTGTGTTATATATGGAGAGAGTTGTATGGATTCTCTATTATTTGGGGACAAGGCGATATCCGATCAGGAAATGTCAGAGAATCCCGTTGCGAAACTCTAAATAGAATGCTTAAAATATATCTTTGTTGGTTGATCACATTTTCGAGATTTTTCTACAAAATGTATAATAGCACCCAATTAAGCTGACAAATAGGATAAGGATTTATTTTACGTATTTTTAAAGTAAAATTCTTTAGAAGATAAAAATAAAATATTACGAATGATTTAGAATTATAAGCATGTGTGGCAAATCTGTACATGAAATTTTAACGGTGCATCTGATATTCGCGATCGATTAGAAAATAATATAAATTCCATTGTTTTAGCCGAAACACTATGATACTTCAACATCATTACTGTTAAAATTTAATTTTAATTATATGACAATAAACAGTTATTGTAACACCTGATGATGCCAACATCGGTTGGCGAAACAGCTGTCGCGACACTCTTAGTTAATAAAAAGAAATTGTAATATTATAACAGTGTTTTAAATTTTAACAGTAATATTATAAATTCGTAATCCAAAATGTCTTAATGCATGGACTTGTTTAGTGACAGAATGTATAGTTTCGTAAACGAAATTGGTTTTATGTTTGTGTTTTTAAAGTAGTAAACTATAAGTGGAAAATCTGTGTGTGATAGAGTGTCTTTGTAAGGACACCATTTAAGTGTTTTAAGTTTTTACTGTCGTGTTTAGAAAAAACATAGCATTTTTTATTTAAAAAAATCAATATCTACGTATAACTTGAATAATATATTTTATTTAATATATGCGTAATGTGAGCTATTATGTTAGCTAGTGCATAAAAAAATATGTTAAATATTGGCGCTCAATTCAAAAAGTATGTTGCGGTTAAGTGTCGCATAGTCTTAACATTCTTCAATAACTCATTTTCCTCATCGCAAGCGATACGAAAATAGTTTGATTTGACAAACTCGGCCACGTAGGAAAATCCCAATTATCAAAACACCAAAACTCAATTAAGAGAGGAAGATCTTAACGATACTCGAGGAGGATTAAGGAAAGGGGAGACGAGAGGACAGCTTTCAAATAATATATTTGATTGAATTTCAAAACGAATATTCGCTTCAGTTGAAGTCTGAATGAAAAGTTATTATAAAGTGGTTTCCTGTACCAATTTAGATATTCTAATTGAATATTACAGACGATGAACTTAATAGATACGAGAGTAATTTATTGTTTAATTAATGTTTAAGTATGTAATGTAGATAGGAATTATAGCTAGGGCGTGATTAAATTAAATATTTCTACTTCAATTAACTGGACAGTTACTTATATTTAAATAATATAGAGGTAACTGTTTATACAAAGTATTATTAACTGTGCTTGACCTTAGATGAAATTACTTAGCTGATGCTGCCGAGGCCAGCCTGATTTCAGGTACAGACCAAAGGTCTATAAGGAGAAGAAGAAGAAGATGAAGATTATATTATTATCTACAAACTTATGATTATATAAAATTGTGTTTTTAATAATACTGAATGAGAACGCTTAGCTTGTACCGGATGAAAAGCGCTGGTATTTTGAATGAATTCATTAATCTCAGTTTATACAGTATATAACGAGTGACGGGAAATAGCATTGCATTATTTTAAAGATTCTAATGCATTATATGAAACGTACTTGTAAAGGAAAATGTTCGAATTTAAAATTCATAACTTTGTGTATGAAATGATGTACGTTTGTGATTTTTTTTTGCATATTATTTTCATCTACTCTATGGAACATTCAAATTTCAGTGCGCTTTGGTTAATGCCTTATTTTAACTGCAGAATGCATAGTGGAATAATATTAATGCTGTGAATTTTTTTACCCAAACTTTAATTGTAACAAAAGTGCATAAGAATATAAATTTTTAAATGGTATGAATGGAATAAAACATATGTCTATGAATGAGCAATATTTAATAAAACGTACAGTTATTTGAAAGCTTCATTTAATTTGATTATCAAATTGATAACCGTTGGATGTTATCATAAATCTTCAAAGACCATGCAATTTGAGAGTTGTATTTAAAAACAAATATATACGGCATTCACAGCCAACACCATTCACAAATTGAAATTAATGTGCACAGCGGGCTATAGCGATACAAATTCTTGGCATAAGTCTTAGTTCTATAGCAAATATTGAAATATACGCCGAACAAAGTTTGTAGATGTGATAGACCGTATGGCCAAATTAAAATGGAAATGGGCAGGTGATGTCGTTGGACAGAGAATCGATAAATGAGCACCCAGAGTCTTGATGTGGACATCATGGGGAGAGAAAAGAAGCATCAGTTGACCCCAGATTAAGTTGGCTGATATAATTGAAGTTGGGGGAAGAAGATGAGTAATAGTCGCTTAAGAAAGAAAATAAATTAAACAATTTGAAGAGGCCTATATCCAGCAATGGAGAGATGGCTAGAGAAAAGAAAGAAGAATAATAATTTCACCAAAAATATATTTTTATAGAGATATATAATATTTTATCTATAGATATATAATATTTTATGTATTATGTATAGAATGGCAGTGCACAATGGTGTTCTTCTAACGAACCCTTATGTATGGAAGGATGAAAGTAGAATAAATGCAGTAGAAATGAGATCTCTTAGACGAATGTGTGGATACTCTGTGTATGATAGAGTGTCGAATGAAAATATAAGAAGTGAATGCGGTGCGAATGATGGTGTCATGAACAAAATAATGAAAGGATCATTAAGATGGTTTAGACATATGGAAATAATGAATGAAGAAAGAATGGTAAAAAAATTATATTTTAACGATGTAAATCGAACCAGAAATAGAGGAAGACCGAGGAAAACGTGGTTTGATCAAATAAATCAAATATTGAATGTCGGCCATGTGAGGAGTCAGAGAAATCGACGGGCGTGCATGACACGATGTATGAATGTTGAGGAAGCGAGAGAAATATGTCAGGAAAGAAAGGTGTGGCAGTCCATTCTTTCTGCCTATCCCTTCGGGGAGACGGCGTGATGGTTAGTTAGCTAGTTAGTTAATTATAATTGAACGGTTAAATGATAGGTTTCAGTTTATTAATTAGAAATAGTAATAACGCTGAAACAAATGTAGGTATATTATTTAGTTTTGAGTAATGTAAAAGGAATCCTCTTGTATAATTATATTTTCATATTAGAAGCTCTAACTGGGCCAATGATAACCGCCACGCTTGAACGCGGCCGGTAATTAGCGAAATTGAATAAAAACGTCAATTAGTTTTATTAGTTAACGCTACATAGTTCCACCGATGGTCGGCAGCGGCGTTGATGTAACGGGGGTAACTATGGCGATAAACAAAAGCAAATCGGTCGATAAATTCCCGCGATAAAAACGGTTTTCCGTCCTGTTAATTTCCCGACAAATAGGGAAAAACGAAAGCTCGAAATACCCTTTTAGGATACGTGGATTTATCTACATCTGTCTTCCGTGTCGGCGACTGCGAGAGAGGGATAGATTAATGTTGTATTTAAAGTGCGCACAGTGGATGTAAAATACATTGAAAAGGGTACTGTATTTGAGAAGAACACCAAACGTCTTTTAATAAATGATATTCTCAACACTCGACATGTTAAGGTAACTGGTAGAGGTTTCCAGAAGGAAAATAATTCGCGCATCACATAACTATTACTATAAACTATTTTTTTAAATATTTTTTTAATAATTGGCATCCACCAAATTTAATGTATATATCTAGTAGAAAGTGTCTTCATATGAGTAGTATCAGGTAATCGGTTTACCCGAGTTATCTCGCACACAATTATCGCCCGAGTATACTCGGGCGTAATCCTTAAGCGGTTAAATCGACTTAAAAATAAAGATAATTTTAAAGTATTGTGTGTAGAGTAATATATAGTACAATATTTTAATAACAGATGCTTGTTGAGTTTCAATTCAATAGTATTTTGTTCCTACGATAATTTTTCACAAATTGAAAAACAGAACGTTTTACAGTCGCTGCGTCAGATTATTCAGCCACGATGAACAGAGATTAATTAAAACACGTTAATTGAATAAATATTAGCGGTCGCATGACCGGTTTTGTAACCATTATTCAACCGCGAACCTCGGTTTATCTCCCCTGAATGGATTATACAACATACGAGTACTCATTGCCAAATATAAGCACCTTTTCGTACAGCAGCGGAATTGGGTTTAGTTCAACTTTATAGTTGTAAATTTATGGCAGAATGCTTAGCATCCTTTGTTTAATCCTGAAAATTACCATTTATAATTAAGGATTATTTTAACATGTAGAATACAATACTGTTTTGATGAAATGAACGTTATTTAAATAAAATTTTGTGTTATAACAAATGATATATCCAAAGAAGAAAACAAACTATTTTGTCGAGTTAAACCCTCTTTAATCCATTATCTGTGAACTCAGAAGTGATGTCATACCATATATTTTAACACAATAAAAAGCAAGGCTAACAAAATACAGACACAACCAAAAGATTATAACACAATGAGTGATATAATAACAAACTGTTTATAGAATATAACATTTTCCCACATGACTTACTCTATTTTAATGTAAAAAATACAATGATAATTGGTTACAAAGTAAAAATTATTGTTTCACAATTTATTTAATTGTAAAAAAAACATATGTGTATTTAGAGTATAGAACTAAATTAATTTAATTCAAAATAGTTAATTACATTATAATATACAGAAATAGAGTATTAAAAAATATGCATTCCTTACATTGACTGAATTATTACGAAAAAATTTAAATAGAGATATTTCAGTATACTCGTATAAGTGAAAACGAAATTCTTTTTTGGACTCTAAAATTTCATGTTTATATAACTAACTAACTAACTAGCCATTACGTCGTCTCCCCGAAGGGGTAGGCAGAAAGATGGAGTGCCACACTTTTCTTTCCTGACATATTTCTCTCGCTTCCTCTACATTCTTTCACTTCCTCTACACTCTCGCTTCCTCTATATTTCTCTGACTCCTCACATGACCGACATTCAATATTTGATTTATTTGATCGTGCCACGTTTTTCTTGGTCCACCTCTATTTCTGGTTCCATTTACATAGTTAACATATTTTTTTTTACCATTTAGTGAAAATTTGGAGCAAGTAGATGAGTTCGTGTATTTAGTTAGTATATTTATAAAAGATGGGCGAGTGGAAAGGGATGTTTAAAGATATAAAATATTATATTATTGTATTATGTTTTAATTATTATTGTGTATCTCCAACTTGTATCCTTATTTTATTGGAAATAGATTGTATAATGCTTTGGATATATTTAAATAAATAAATGAAATGAAAAGAAATATTTACAGTACGCGAAAAATTTCTCACTAGTTTGACTTAAATTTTTATTACTTTTCGTACATTTTGAGACAAAATATTTTTTTATAAATTATTAAATTGTTACTTTAGAATCACTTATGCATCTTATGTACGAACCATTTTTCTATTAGGATTGAAAATAAAAATTACATTTTTTATATACCATTAATGTTTTGATTGAATTCCGCTTACGATAATCTTAGTCTCATTATTTGGTATTCATCATAAGGCAGGAAAATATTCAATGAGTGTACATATAATTTAATATGTGTAACTATGCATTTGTATGAGTTAACCACAAATCTATGTTGTGTGCATGAAATCATCCCTGCGTCATTTTGTTTCAGTATTACGTAATTTGGGATTGGTCGAAGTATAGAATGTCGCTTTAATAGTCCACTGTTTTTGGGTTGTTCAAATGTCATTATTAGTAAATGCTGCAAACTCGTTTATATTAAATATGTTGCATTAAAGGTTTAGTTAGATTTATTTAGATAAGGTTGCGTAAATTTATTTTGTTGGGTGGAGAAGGTTCCTTGAGGCCCTTTGCACCACGGAGGTGTGACAGGGCAAAAAGAAGATGAAGAAGAAGAATTTATTTTGTTTTATTATGTAGTATAATATAGGTCATAAAACTATCAACAGTTTTACATTATTCTTATTATCTAGAATTTCGAAAATGTGAATTTTTGATAAATAATTATAAAAAATAGGCTATTCTAATTAGTCAAAAACTTATTTTTTTTGTTGCTGCCAGTAAGAGAGGGTGAAATAGGCTTCTAAAATGAACGTTCTCTTTTTTTGAGTAAATGTATTTTTTGATAAGCTTTATTTAATTATTTCTATGTTTATTCTTGTAATGATTTATTTCTTGTAGAATTCCAAATTAAATAAAAAATACGATTAATAACGTGTGTTCTCTAAATCTTTAATTATATTTTACGGGAATTACATCCGTCGTTTTGCTAAGGTGTTATCAAATGTATTAACATTAACATTTGATAATGCGTCAGCAAGGCGAAACATGTCATTCACATAACACAAAAAATGAAAACTTCTAGGAAACAGACGATTTTATTCCGGTTAATTATATTTTTAAGGCTTTAAAAATAAAGATAAATAATACAAAAATAATTTTTAAAAATAGTATTTTATTCGTTATAATTTTAAGCCCTTAGAACGCATAGATTGCGTTTTTAAATAAGAACGCTTTTCAAAGTGGATCCCTTTATTTACCTTACATTTTACAACTGAAGCGAAATAAATATCCCTTTTTAATACGATCATCCGTTTTACTTGCAGGAATACATTTTTTTGCTTTTTGTGACCCCTAATGATAGTGCAAGAACCGCACGCTCCAAACGCCAGGTGTTAAAGCAGGTGTAGTATAGAACTATCTCGGTCTCGCTCGAGCTCATATCAAAACAGGGCAGGTGACAATCTGCATCCCTGTCTCTCGCGGGGTCGATCACACATGCTGCAAAGTTTCATTTTTAATTCCATTTTAAAAAAACGCCGAGGAATTAGCTTATAACATATTCAGGGGCCACTACCAATTTCGGTTGCATTCATATTCATTGCAATATTACTAGGAAAAATGGTTTTTAGTTTTTAATATGGGGAGAATTTTTGTTTCTTTGTGGGAGTAATAGATTATAATACCGTAGACTATTATTGCATATACTTAATGTTTTGATGTTGAACTTATATTTTAAACCTCTTTTAAATGAAAATAACCTTTATAGCAATAATGAAAACAAAAAAAAAAATTACAAAATTTCTTTATTATTATGTATTTAGTATGCTTCCACTTGTGTTTATATTACATGATAACAAATAAATTTTGTATGAAACATTTTTTTGTTTTCATTATTTAAAATGAACTTCTACTAAGAAACTTCAATTAAAAACACTTTATAACAATGGTATTAAAATGTACATCTTGAACTTTTATTATATTGAAATGTCTTTAAAATAAAATCAAGCATATTTCACTAAGTATAAACCATTTTATTCGAGTAAATAGGGCCGACCGGTTTCACTCTGTAGCGAGCTTCCTCAGGGCTATACACAAACTAATTGTATATCACCGAGGAAGTTTGCTACAGAGTGAAACCGGTTGGCCCTACTTACTCAAACAAAGTGGTTTATACTAAGTAAAAAGTGTTTAATATAATTTTTAAATAGATCAAACCGCCAAGTAATGACTTCGTATCACAGTCAAAAATGTTTCTTTTTTTTTTTGAACTCCCTGATGTGGTTTCGTACATTTTTCCGCATATTCTTTTAATTTCTATAGCATTTATCAAACTTGACTTTCTTCAAACTTCAGTTCTATATGATAATTATGATTATTTTATTGGATCACCCTTTACATCATTACATCTATCGCCATTTTATTGTCACGTGAATTCTATACCAGACTAAATACAGTGCCACCACCGGGAATCGAACCTGGGACCTTCGGTGTTGCAGTCAAAGATCTTGTCATTCGCCACGAAGGCGTCAATTCATAATTAAATCGACGTAATGCATTTGAATTCATGAAGTAATTGACGTAATGTTTTTGAAGGGGGGATTGAAAAAGTCACATTTCATAAGCTTTTAAAACCCAATATGCGTGGTTATTGAAATGACAGGTCATAAACATGCGCTGGCTTTATCAGAATAGACGAGCCAAACTGGTGGTATAAACTGATCGGCCATTGTCGACCACCGCGGGGTATTGCCGGAAAATTAAGCTAGTATGAGCAATAATGGGTGAATTTCAAAGTGTGGGACGCGATCCGTAATACTCACATTATATTTATAATAAAAAATAATTACCTCGTTGGAGAATTCGAGCCTTATTGTATAATAATAATCCATATTATTTTATGGCAGTAAAAAGTAAAAGTGCATCCTTTTAAATAAATATTGGCAAATGTATTTGAGTGGTTACTTGATTAATGGAGTAAGAGCTATGTTCAATCAAATCAAATCAAATCAATCAAATCAGTTTATTTACTCAAAAGACATTACAAACAGCATAAATGTTTAAGGCATCTATTGAGTACAGGTAAGATATTATACACATACAACATAATACAGGAACGCATTAGTGATAGTTCGACATTAGGAAGACAAGATGCTTTCCAAAGTCAAGAGTATTTGTCCCTTGAACGTACTTTCACTAACATGAAAGACGTCGATCTGCGAGGAGACCGCATTCAGCAGACTATTTGTTATATTAATGCGCTAAAAAAATAATTAACAATTTTAATTATGTGAGTGCATTCTGACGTTTTCAAAGTGAATATGAACGTCTGTTCTTTAAAAAATAAAATCTTTTGAATCTTGTTAGATATTTTCAAATTTATGATATTGCCGTGGCAATATAACTCCCATAAAATATAATAAAACATATTATATCGTTCTCCTGATGATGAAGGTGTAAGTATTTGAAACGTGTAGGGAAAAATATACTCAAAAGTGGAAAAAAATAATGTTTTAATTCATGAAAATTCGTAAATAAAACATCGTTAAATTTGACGTTCTCATTAAAATCAAAGAGTTTATGTGAATTATTTGTATTGTTGTTTAAATTTTATAATAATCGTCTTTTTTCTCTTCGAATTTATGATCTTTATTTACTTATACATAATAAAATAAGGTGAAGTAAACAAGTGACAAATGAAGTGTTTTTTTTAAATATTATATAAAATACTAAAAACTGTTATTAAAGATTGAAATTGAAATCAAGAGAATACATTCAACAATAATAAATAATATAACACACATCACACTATTTTCATAAGAAATGAAATTAAAAGTACCGGAGTAAACCTCAGATTTATTGAAGCAAATGGGTGAGTTGGGAGTCAGATATTTGTTGGGTGTAATCTAGAGGGCTGTGCTACTGGACGCCTCATATACTCGTACGAATATAATAGGATGATTTTTATTTCAAAGAATACTGGATGCTCATTCGCATTTATTTTATACAAAACAAATTCAATGTGAATTATTCAACAAAGAATAATGTATATGATAATTTCTTCTATATTCGCCATTATTTTGTGTTGCGGATTCATAATACAATGTTTTTTTTTAAACTTTGTATTACAAGAAATTTATAAATTTAAAAAAACAAACATGTTTCGGAAACAGAACTATTAAAATAGTTAACACTGATGAAGGGCTTCTGTGTCCGAAATGTGTTTAATTTAAAAAAAAATTTAATAATGTCCGTGATGTACGAGTATACAAAGTTTTAAAAAAAAACTTTGTCATTTGATAATATTGATAATATATTTTATTATTTTTTTAGATTTCTTGGTATGTAAGAGTATTATACCTTATTTATTGATCATTTTGTTAGATTTAAAAACGTTTGAAAACCTACTGTTTTCGTTATTCTGGCAATAACAAAAGATTCCATTTTATTTGGGTTATTTGAATTGAATCAATAGTGATCCGGTTGGCTAGACTAATGGGGATCGGTCATTTTTCAGCAGTTTTCCTTTACAGTTCACTAGGCGGCAAATTAAAACCGTGTTTATTTACCGAATCTATTGCCAGGGAACTAATTTTATTGAACCAGTTGTTATTTTTAACAGACCATCAAATTCGGATATATTGAAACGGAAAATTGGATTTTGCGTACACTTTTTTGTCGCGCTCAAATTATTTAAAATATCAGTTTTCCAAATTTAAACGATCAGCAGCAATATGCCTCAATTATTTACTTACTTTCATTATACAGCCTATGTTGTCTCTTGCTGGATATAGGTATCCATAGAGGATAAATCAAATAATACAGGAAATATTTTTTAAGAGCAATTTATACCTTTGTTTTCAACTGTGTAATGTATCACGTCAATTACATTTATTACCGTATTCTGCTCCTTTATCTCGCATGCAAAAACATCGCCGCGTTTGATTTTCACTACATTTCATTGTGCCTTACGACAGGCAAAACATGTTCTTAATATTTTGTTTAGAATATACCGTATTTTCGTACCATAAGGAGCACGCACGTTTTTAATTGGGGTGCGTCTTATGGTCCGATGCATCTGATCTTTTGTAAAATATGATAGTTTATGATAAAAGTGTTCTCCCGGTAATCAAGGTACGCCATCCTCCAAACATGTGGGATAAACAGAGTCAAATAAGTAGTTTTAACAAACTACCAAAAAAAAAATCTAACGTTTTTATCAGACGAAAAGGGGATAGCTATTATATAATAACTGACATCCGTTTGGCAGCAAATTCAAGAAACTAATCAAGTATGAATATCCATAAAATATAAAAAATAGTTTCAAGTGTGTTTATGTGCTTATTATTATTAATATATTTAAGGAACAATCCGTATGTAGCAAAATATATAATTGAATAGTTAAATATTTTACTAAAACTAATTTGGTATTAAATTTCTCATCACATAACTCACGTTACTCATAAGCAAAGTATCTAACCCTGCTAGCTTGAAATATGCGTTAATTTCTATACAGCAAGAGTGCGATGTTATTATTAATTTTCCGAGTTATTTGTTAATTCAAACAATAAATCCGTCAATCAACTTCAGAGGCAACAAAGCTCGGCAGACCAAAGTCAACGGGATGTCTGTCACTTTATCGCTGACTCATTATGAGTATTAATTTGATGCCCAAACCCCGGATCCCTTAATTCGGGGAAGAAAGTGCTGATAACCCGGATGTATAGCGGTATATGCGGGGGATGAAATCGGCGGGGGTAGATAAGTTAACGCAGGGAATATCGCAGCTGGTTGGCAAAGCCAATAACTAGATAACATACCTGCATGAATCATATATTTACCTTGTATACGGTGATTACAAAAAAACACTTAGATTTCATAATACATTGTTTTAGCGGAAACACTTTGATATTTCAACATTATTGACTGTTTAATTGAAACACGATTCAATCAGTTGATTGTAACATCTGATGATGCTAACAATGGTTAGCGAAACAGTTGTTGCGACAAATTTCAATTTCAAAGAAACTAAATTTTTCTTATTCTTCTTCTTCTTCCTTGTTGTAGACCTATGTGGTCTGTTCGCCAGAGTGTAACTCCTACTGTGAGGTAGACTCCCAGCTGTCCTTTTCCATCTTTTAGAAGGTCTTCCACGTGACGAGTCCCATGAGGCTGATTATGCAACGCAATATAGGGGAGTCTGATGGTGTCCATTCCTTGAACATAACGGTACCAGTCCCCTTTTCGCTATCTGCTCCATCTTATAATATCCTCAACCTCACTTATCACTCTTATTCTGGTGTTCCTCACTCAATCTCTCAGTGTCTTGCCTGCTATTTTGATGCTTGATGTAAAACTCCATATTAAATAATTAATACGAATAAAAACGTCTGTTTTCTAGAAGTTTTACTATATTTTATGTGAATGACATATTTCGCCTTTCTAAGGTGATAATTCCTCAGACAGACGAAACATGTCCTTCACATAAAATATAATAAAACTTCTAGAAAACGGATATGCTGAATTAATTAATATATAATTACGTTTAAAGAATTTGCTATAATTTAAAACATTTTTATTCAATTCATGTAATTTTTTTATTCGTAATATATTTTTACCGGAATACCGTGCATCATGTTAAGGTAGATACCTACCCGCTGCACGTATGCTATCTGTAAGTATTGATTTTATACCTCGAATAGATTGCGATAATAAAACGAGCAGCGCTTTAATCTAGTACTCAGAATTAATACGTATGATGTATTGTTTGAAACATTATATGCCTTTAAACGTTGCTTACATTATTAAAAATATCCATATTTAAAAAAAATTCTATTTCTAAACACGAATATATAAAAAGCTTTTTAACGACTTTTGAATCTTGTTTTAAGCTCAATTCATATTTCATAATTATCGAGAATAATCTTTTCATTTACACAAATTCTCTTTTGAAAATATAGTTATATTAATGTTATAAACTAACTAACTAACCATCACGCCGTCTCCCCGAATGGGTAGGCAGAAATTTTGGACTGCCACACTTTTCTTTCCTGACGTATTACTCTCGCTTCCTCAACATTCATACATCGTGTCATGCACGCACGTCGATTTCTCTGACTCCTCACGTGGCCGACATTCAATATTTGATTTATTTGATCGTGCCACGTTTTCCTCGGTCTTCCCCTGTTTCTGGTTCCATTTACATCGTTAACATATTTTTTTTTACTATTCTTTCTTCATTCATTCTTTAATGATCCTTTCATTATTTTGTTCATAACACCATCATTCGTATCGCATTCACTTCTTTAATTGATATATTTGCCTAATTAAGAAAGAACATCAGAATGGTGTAGTAAAGAATATATATTGAAAGTTTATTTTTTAATATCTGAAAAACTTTTTAAATAATTGTATTCCCACAACATTTTATTGCAATATTTACAAACACGTCCAGACATTTAATAATTCCTTACAATGCGAAACATATAATTCCCCAAAAATGTAATAAATCTTCTAGACAACAGACGTTTTCATTACTATTAATTATTTAATATGGAGTTTTACATCATTGTTCAAGAAACAATCACTATGTTTCGATCGTTAATTTTTTTATACTAAGAGGGTGTATGCATCCCGAAAGATGTTTTTGATAGTACAATAAAGTCTTGTGGAAAAACAGTGATTTTAAAAAGTTTCTTTATGTTTTGAATACATATATTATAGGGTGTTTTTTATTGACAGATTTATATTGATATTATTCACTTAAAGAATGAAAAAATTTTATGTTGATAATCGAATCTCGAAAATTCATTTTATTAGGAGAAAAGATAAAATTAAGAAATATCACAGAGGAAAAAATCGTTGACTTAGCTAAGCATATTTATAAATTTAATATATAGAAAGTACTTATTGATATAAGAGAGAAAATATTTTAAGAAAAGTATTAAATTCATTTTAGTGACTTAGAGATTTAATTTAATTTAAATTTGTGGGTCGATTCCACCCGCCTCCATTTTCCATTTCATTGCTCATTTTACAATTTGAGCTTTCCGTATCGCGCATTTTCTATTTCCACGGTGAAAAAATACGGAAATATTCTTTCTTCGCAAAAAAGGGAAAATACGAAATCACAGAGGTTAGTGAAATGTCGATTAAGCTTAATAATCGCCAGGCTATAAAATGGTCCGCGCTTCTGGCGGTTACAGATGGACTGGCGTACAAAGGAAGGATCTTCCCGCATTCTTTTGTTTTAAATGTTTTATTACATTCAAATTCAAATATAAAATATTCACCGAAAAAATATAATATGTGTTTTGGGATTATAGGAAAACCCGTTAACACAGGGTAAGTAAGTGGTGGTGTTCATTACCACCCTGAAATGGCAACAATCTCCGAAACATCGGCCCAGAAAGACGTGTTGCTACGAACTACGAACAGTGATAATCTATGCACTTATTTGAAAAATATACAATATTATCACTACTTCTTCTTCGCGTGCCTTATCAGGTCCCCCCGACGTTGGCAATCACTCCGGTGAAGGCTTCTTTATCTTGCGCAACCCGGAACAGCTCCCCCACATGTCTCATCCCGGTCCAGTCTCTTATGTTGCACAGCTAAGACGTTTGCCTTCTACCAGGACCACGCTACCCTTCAATTTTTTCCATTAGTATTAGTTGGAGCAAACTGTATTTATCTCCCCGCAGGATGTGACCCAGATATGAAATCCTACGGACCTTAACGTCCTTTAGCAGTTGTCTACTACAATGGGTTCTCCTCAAAACCTCAAAATTGCTGACGAAATCTGTAAACGGTATGGGAAGCATTCTCCTGTGTTCCCTGGTTCATAGTGTGCACTTTCAGGGTCCAAGTCACCGAGCCATCGAGTAATACAGACCAGACATAGCACTTCAACATTATCTGCCTTATTATCACTGCCTGGTAAGGTTCGATGGATTTTGAGCTTAAAAAAATGTTTTTATTAGTATTGATACCTCCAAATTATAAACAATTTAATAAAGTCCAGTCTGCATTTAAGGCGTAAGCATGGGTGATAAAATGGATAGCTAAGAGAATTAAATAATATTCATTCGTAAATAAAATCATATTGAAATATAATAAAGTAAAGGCACTATGTAAGTAGAAAAAAACTTGAGAGATTTGTTTTTAAATTTAAGGGGTAAAATAAAAGAAGTTAAAATAATAACTTTGCTTTTTAATAAATGCGGACATGTTGTGATTGTGACCCGATCACAAATTAAAACAATTATGTTGTTAAAATTTATGCATCGAAAGAAATTGGGTAACAACCGAAATATGTCTGAAAATCAAAAAATAAAGTGTGTGTTAATACTGAGTGTTATACTATTTATTCAAAAGTGAATCTACAACACAAAGCAGACGAATATAGTAGAAAGAAAAACAACGTGTTTGAAACCTTTCATACACCTGAGCGAAAATGGTATAAAAGCGGTAGTTATGTTTTTTCTGTTTCAAAAAGTGCCTTTTCACGAAATTTGACTATAACCATAAAAAAGTGATGATGCAAGTTGCATTCTGGCATAAAACGCTGACGGGGATAGACGCCCTTTGCTTACCGCTGCAAACACCACTGGATACCGTGTGCCGTGCGCTGTACCGGCAGGTGGGGTGCAGTCTAAGGGGTAGCTCGTTCTGCAGCCTCACCCCCGACAGGGCAGTATGAGATATTCGAAAACAAAAGTTATTAGGAATGAAAATATATTAAAGTTTGGCTATGTTCCCATAGTTGGGTTCCCCGTACGCTTGCAGAGATAAAACAAATCACAATCGAAGCACTTTAGAAATATACTTGTTTTAAAGAAGGACAAAATTAGAGTAAATGTGTTAGAATTGAGATCTCTTAGACGAATGTGTGAGCGTCAAATGCAAATATAATAAGTGAATGCACTTAGAATAAAAGTGTTATGAACGAAATAATGAAAATATCGTTAAGACGGTTTGGACATATAGATAAATCAATGAATAATGAATGGTAAAGAAAACATATGTAAAAGACGTAAACGGAACTAGAACTAGAGGAAATAAAATATTATATGGCGACCACGTGAGGAATCAGAGAAATCGACGTACGTGCATGACACGTTAAAGAATCGAGAGAAGTAAGTCAGGAAAGATCAGTGTGACGGTCCATTCATTCTGCTTCGTCTTCGGGGAGTCGGCGTGATGGTTAGTTAGTTAGTTAACTTTTTTATAGCATTTTTATAAAATTATTATAAATCATATTTTTA
Organism: Lepidostoma basale; assembly: GCA_022606425.2. Classification (NCBI taxonomy): domain Eukaryota; kingdom Metazoa; phylum Arthropoda; class Insecta; order Trichoptera; family Lepidostomatidae; genus Lepidostoma; species Lepidostoma basale. The sequence goes on along the minus strand of JAHDVF020001081.1, from coordinate 220,265 downwards.
CCGTTATATTTCGCTAAGTACATAAAAAACAAACAAATAATTATCAGTATTTTATACGAATGTCTTTGAGTTATTTATATAACACGTTTAAGACACAATGTCGCATTCATTTGGATCAAGTAATTGTATTTATTTTATTCTTATTATTAAAATTCTATTACTTCTTAATTAAAACAATAAAAACTATGATTAAATTATCTCTGAATCCTTCCCTAACACAGGTAAACGGAATTCCCGAGGCAGAGAATAAAAAAGGGTGCAGTATTATTTCGGGAAATAATCACAAAAATGCTGTAATTAAGAACACTGAAAAAAGTGCCTGCAACAATGCCATAATTGAATGCAAGAAGAAAATTAAAGCTTCAAGTGGACGATTTAGGGAGTAATTTTTTTCCATAATCTTTGACAACGTAAATTGATAAATAAATATTTATTCATGTTGTAATAGAATAATCTATAAATAAGTTTTTTTTTTTTTTTTTGACGTATACAACAGGTCGCTTGAACCCAATTACAGTATACAATTTGTTTTTTAAGCTGATATATTGATTCTCGTGACATGTGACAGGTAGCCAATCTATCGCCATTTTATTGTCACGAGAATACTACGTCAGACCAAAGACAGTGTGACAATCACACTGCCATCGCCGGGAATCGAACCCAGAACCTTCGGAATGGGAATCAGAGCTCTTACCACTCTGCCACGAAGTTATTTAAATTATCAATACAATATACAAACTCAATTCATTATTTTAGGAGAAACGCTATTGATACTTAATATGAATGATAATGTCTGTCTTCCAGAAGTTCCAATAATTTATAATGCCTTAGAAGGGCAAAATAAGTTACTCCATCTAAAATATAATAAAACTCCGCGAAGACAGACGTTTTCATTCATATGAATTATTTAATGTGCGAGTTTTACATCATTGTTCAAGAAACAATAAATACTATGATACTTAATACATTATAATATAATTAACTGTTTAATTTAAAACTCTTTAATAATATCACTTTTTTTTCTATATATGCCATACTTTGTATTGTTATGGTGGTATATTACTCTTTTTCTTTTTTATATATAATACTTTGTACATACAATAGTTTTTTATAACATTTTTATAAAATTACAATTTATCAAATTGTTTCTTTATTTATTGTGAAATAATCGCGATAGCTGTTTCACATACCCGATATAAGATTTATCAGATATTACAATCAAGTTGACTGTCACAATTATGACAATATTAAATTAACAAATTATATTTTTACACCTGAAGATGGAGGTATCCTCCGAAACATGTCGTGTTTTTTAATTTTTTTTAAATATTTTGTTTATAATAAGTATTTTTTAATATTTTGTTTTAATTTAACAAAGTTATTTTCAATTTCCTAAGTACATTAGTATGGAATTCGACAGTGTTAATGCCTTAGCGTTCAATAAATATAAAAGTGTTTCAAATTAAATAGTTAACGACTGCAAAAATACTATTATATTAATGTTCAGAAAATTAAGGTATCAGAAATACAATTCCTTGAAGATTTTTTTATAATATATTTTATTTTAAACAATGGAATGAAAAAATAATCCCGAAATGGATGGATTAAATTAAACCCTTTATGATTCAATTCAAAACCACCGTCGATGGTGCGTCCCTACCCTGCCCCGCCGTAGTTATAATTAATCTAGGATTATTTCAATTACTTGCCGAACGGGATTTATTCAGGAGTGCACATAAAGGGAAATACAATAAGTTCTAGTTAAACCACGATTCATCGAAGGCTTAAGTGTAACCGTTCTGATGCAATACTATTGTTTTATAGTTTTGATTCAAATATAATTAATAGGTTTCGATCCTTACTTAATAATTCAAACCAATGAATTCGTTTTTCATTTTGAATTCTATTTTTTAACACTTAATAAAATGGTATGAAAATATTTCCCACATGATATAATCCATATTCATAAGGCAGAGGTTACCCACTAAATACTATTGTAAATTAATCAAATTAACATATATCTATGGAATGAAAACAAAAATACTTCAGGGAAGTATGATTACAGCTTATTATTTTAAATAGTCCATTGTTTTGGCCGAAACACTAAGATACTTCAACATTGTTACTGATAAAATTTAAAACACTGTCATAATATCACAATTTCTTTTTATTCACTGAGAGTGTCGCGACAGCTGTTTCGCCAACCGATGTTGGCATCATCAGGTATTACAATAAACTGAGTTAACTGTTTATTCTAACACCTGATGATGCCAATATCGGTTGGCGAAACAGCTGTCGCGACCCTGTCAGTGAATAAAAAGAAATTATGATATTATAACAGAGCTTAAAATTTTATCATTGATTATTTTTTTGTTTAATAAATTTGTACCTATTCATTTAAAATAATATTATATGATTTAACCTAATCAGTTTTATGCTGCCCATTTAACCTCTCCGTGCATACCGCCCCAACCGTGGGGCGCAAAAATGCTTAGTCAGACAGGTTATGGCCCCATGGTCGGGATGCAATGGTTATTTCTAGAATGTTTCTAGATAACGTCAGGATTTAGACTACCGACGACATAAATTGATTAAAACACACAATAAAATAATTATTTATAATCATTATTATGAATGTTGAGGAAGCGAGAGAAATATGCCAGGAAAGAAAAGTGTGGTAGTCCATTCTTTCTGCCTACCCCTTCGGAGAGACGGCGTGATGGTTAGTTAGTATAAAATAATTTGTTAGATATTTTACCAACTAAATAAACGAAATTTTAAAATTTTATTAAAATTTAACTACTCAAGGGTCAAATGATTTGAAAAATTGAGAAAACAAATCGAAATGTTTTTTCAGTGTTTTTCTATTTTATTGTGTTAGAGAACATTGGATTTCACCATACCATGTGCTAGATACGATAATGTACGAGTATTACGCATAACTGAGGCTTCAAAATTGATTCAATCAAAATAACTAAACCAGTAATCTTTTATATTAACAAACTAGTTTGCTAAATGCCGAAAATCATTCTCCATAGATGGCGTTAGTGGGTCGGTTGTATAGGTTAATTCTTGAAAAAATTCACTAGTGCAACCAAATCTACATAGATGGCTGACTGAAACTGCCACGTGAAGATAAATATGGATTTTGAAGTATATATACATCTTCCAAAAATTTGTCATGCATGATCACAAATAACAAAGGTGGAATGGGGAATGTTGTAATTACATAAAGCGTGCGCTTAACCCAACCAATGACAGGTCATAAGTCCTGTAAACACATTGATCATCCATGTTCAGTTTCCAGTTTGCGTCTTCGTCTCTATTGAGATACAATTAAAAAAAATTAATCTTTTATATGTTTAAACGTTTGAAAAAAATACATAAAAGTTAAAAATTATGAAACTTAAAAAACCAAGTTTAGTTTCGCATATGCTCAGCTCGTTTAATCTCAAAGCACACAGAAATAAAATTTCCCCAATTAACATATAAAAACATTCAAATTCCAATTTCAAAATATAATATTATCATTGTGATAATAACCTGTGGTCTGACCGTACCGGATAGGTCTGTTTGTCCATCCCTTTCTGCGCGTAGCTGTGGTCTGCGGGTGGAAGGGGAAAACACACATTCTCCCTCTTAAATTATTCACAGGGAAAAAATGCTTCCGTTATGACACGTTTCCATACGATTCTGGGGGAGAAAGAATTTATTCTCGAATAGGGTTGCTACATTAAAAAGTACACGTAAAGGGTAGGCGCTAGACTAATAATAAATTATGTGGCAACCCTTTCAGATAATGATCAGTGAATCAAAATAACTGTAAAAATTTTTTTTTGTAGATTTTTTAAGTATTAAATTGGCGTATTTTGACTATCATGTTCAGCGAATTATAGATTTTCGAAATTTTTAAGTAAAATCCTTTTTTATAAACTAACAGCCAAATCAAACCTAACTAATAAAATATGGATTTAATTAATTTAATACTCAAATCTAAGCAAAATAAGATTTTTATCAAGGAAAAGAAGGTGCCCCCGCGTGTGGTGCTATATTAACATCGGGTGTCCCTGGAAACGACACAAGTCGGCTAAACCTTTCACCACAATGGCAAGAGAAAGAAAAAGAGAAACAGAAAAGATGATACTTAATTAAACCATCCTTACCGAGACTAGCTTGTCATTGACCCGAAGAAGAAAATTTTAAAACACTTCAAAGTTATTAACTTAAAATTTAAAACACTGTTATGGTATCACAATTTTTATTATTTGTCATGACAGCTGTTTCGCCATCTGATGTATCGATGGCGAAACAGCTGTCGCGACAAATAATAATAAATAAAAAACATAACAGTTTTAAATTTTAACAGTAAATAATGTTGAAGTATCATAGTGTTTCGGCCAAAACAATGAAATATGTGCTTCAAAGTTAATTTAAGTTTACTCTTGAATAAGCTTTTAATCAGTTTGAGTAATAATATTCTATGTATTAACGTTGGCATCATCAAGATAATCACACCACTATCCCTCACAACGGGGATTTTTAACTTGAATACTATAAATACAATCACTTAAATAAGTACTTTAAATTGGTTATACATTTAAACTATCTGTGATCTTGTAACGAGTAAGCATCTATTTACAGTTGTGAACCCCTTCATGTAACCCCTGTGTATTTTTGAAATGTGATTCTCAAATTACGTAATAAAATTTGAGCGAAAAACCTGAAACAGCCCTGTTCAATTTGTGACAGATCTCCCGAGCAGATTTGCCTTTCAAAGTATGTGAAAAATGAGGAAAATACAAAATACAGTGGTAATACGATGTTAATAACGGAAACATGATATCACGTTATTACAAATTCCTTTTAAAATTCCTCTGTCACACGCATTCGGTAAATATTCCGCTTCCTTGCTGTGATGGAGCCGAATTTTTGTACCTCTAATGTACATTACCGTGATTTTAAATTTTGCCGGTGGTTTGAAAAGGTTACGATGTTGTTTTTATGAGCATTCACGTGTAATGAACGAAGTAGTTTATAGAAATAAAGCATAACTCTTTATATGATATTAAATGTAACTGAAGTCTCCTTACATGCTAAAATAAAATAAAAACAGTATTTAAAAAATAATGTTGTTATTTGAAATTTCTTGGTAGAAGTTCATTGTAAATAAACTAACTAACTAACTAACCATCACGCCGTCTCCCCGAAAGGGTAGGCAGAAAGAATGGACTATCACACTTTTACTGATGCGGCACTCCATCCTCCTCTTTTCGCCCCGCTGGAGACGCGGTGTGATGACGCGTGTTTTGTAAATAATGAAAACAAAAATAAAATTACTAAAAAATAAGGCATAATTAGTGAACTTCCACTTATGTTTGTGTCTTCGTCCTTGTGGCTTCGATTGCTGCCAGACCAGAAGATGGCATGGAGCTGCCGAAACCGTTCGAAGATTCAATCATAAGTGGAATTTAACTAAATACAAATTTTTTTATTTTCATTATTATCAACTGTACTTGTTATGCTTTACGCACAAAGCTCTTAATTATTATTATTAATATGGAATTATCAAAAATAATTAAAAATACTTTCGTCCTTTATTTTAACACTTTCATAATCGGTTTCCCTCCTGATGAAACTTCTTCAGGATTATAAAAAAAAACTGATTTGCTTGTTCTTGTAACCCTGACGAAGCGGTTGGTTTGATAAAAGAAGGTAGTGTAAAAACAAAATGCAAAAGTGTAAGATTTTAAATTCTAAATAAATACACAATCTACAACTCTACTTCAATTCTATGTTATTTGAACTTGTAAAATATGTAATCAGTTTTCCTAAATTTAATTATTTTTTTACCCTCAATCATCCCCACATAATTGTGGAGATATTTGAGGTGACAAATTAATTTCGGCATACACAACGGGAGTATCTAAGACATGTGTGCGAAGACATGAAATGCGTCTCTTATGTTGAGCTGAGAGGGTTACAGAAGACAAAGCGCAATGGAGGACGAGTAGGGGTAGGCAGAAATAATGGATCCCTAGATAGTTCTTCCCTGCACTTTAATTTGTTTTACTCCACATTTATCATAATTTCTTCATTCATTTTTCCCATCCGTCAAATGTGTATGAACTTATTTTAACCGCCCTACCTTCAGGTAATTTTCCGAGAATCGTGCCTAAAAAAGCAGGTTTTTTATTATTGAAATTTAATTAAATATTAATTATATTTTTTTAAATTACGAAACGTCAAATACTCGGCCGCACACTTCGCCTGCCCCTTGTATAACGTGTTGAAGACTTGTACTCAAGTGTTGTTGGCACACGCGCGTATCCCTAACAGTTTGTACATTTTAGGTAAATTACTTTCTCTCAAGCGCGTACGTGATACGGGATAGCACAGAATGGTACAGTCAAAGTGAACGTATCACGTACGTTCAAATACGTAGGGTGGTTAATGAACCTTAGATTTTTTTGTTCATGACACCTTCATCCATACTGCATTTATTTCTTATATTTGCATTTAATATTATCATCATATAAAGATTTATCACAACTCATTTTTTATAGTATCCATGTATACTAACTAAGCAGTCAGTCAGTAGTAAAAATGTTCAAGTCAGAATATTCATCAATATTCAGCTAATGCATCTGTTTTAAATGGTAATGCAGCAATTATCTGATTACATGTGATTAACGTTTATATTATTACGTTTTGCCATTAACTCAGTTCTTGGAGCTAATATCCGCATTTGAAATAGTGCAGACTCACGCCATGTCCCTTTACCTGGAAAAACGCTTTAGATTCAATAATACCTACCAACAGTTAACATATCACGCGACTAACCCTTCGCTAGCTTTACAAAATATATATTTATTTAAAGTAATAGTTGAGCTTGATTAATAATGAATACTTCTGTTTTATAAAAAAAAATATGATAATTATAGGAATGAAATATTGTAATTAATAGGAACGAAACGTCTCTATAAGGCATTATCTAATGCATTAGAAAGGCGAAACATGTCATACCAATAAACCATAATAAAATAATTATTAAACATTTGATAGTGTCATAGAAAGGCGGAACACGCCATTCACATAATATTATAAAACTTCTAGAAAACAGACGTTTTCATTCATAATAATTATTTATAAATTAGTTTTACATCATTGTTCAAGAAAAAAATTGATTGCTTAATATCCATATACTCGTAATATAATATTATACATATTTTCTAATTGATTAATTACTTTCATACCATCTTATTTAAGGTCGCGTGTTATCAACTTCATTACGCTGATTATATAATATGATTACATACACTTTTCTTATATTTTTTTATTATGATAGTATGTTTAATTATAATAACGTATTAAGACGCTTTCAATTTCCTTATTATAATCCATTAACTCGGATATATAAATAAAAAGGTTACTGAAACTCGTCACAATTGATAATCTTCTAGCAAGGTGATATACGAGTATATCACTATTTTAAAATACAATATATTAAAAAACTTCTATAAAACTGACATTTTCACAAATTTTGAATACTAAGTTTTACATCATTGTTCAAGAAATAATAAATAAAAACATTATGTGGAAATTACGTTACGAAGAAACAGAGTGCGAATGAAAGTGTTATGAACAAAATAATTAACAAAATAATATGGTTTGGACAATGAAAATAATGGTTTAAAAAGTATAATTAATGGTGTAAATGGAACCAGAATTAGAGGAAGATCGAGGAAAACATGGCACGATCAAATTAATTAAATATCGCATGTCGGCCATATGAGGAGCAAAACACGATGTATGAATGTTGAGGAACCGAGGGAATCAAATCAAATCAAATCAGTTTATTAACTCAATAGACATTACAAACAGGAAAATGTTTAAGGCATCTATTAAGTACAGATAAAATATTATAAAAATACAACAAAGTACCAGGAACGCATTAGAGATGGTTCGACATTAGGAAGACAATATATTTTCTAAAGTCAATAGTATTTGCCCCTTGAACGTACTTTCACTAACATGAAGCATGTCAGGGTAGAATAGTGTGGTAGTCTATTCATTCTGTCTATCCCTTCGGGGTGACGGCGTGATAGTAAGTTAGTTAGTTAGTTAAAATACGGTACATAATTAATCAGTGTGTTTATATGGAACATAAATGTATAATTAAGTGAAATTAGGCAGTTTGCTAAGAAATTATCTTAATCAATCCGAGAAGAGCAGAATAATTTATTTGCGGCATGTGTGTTAGTCATAGCAATGTTTAATAAATTCTAAATATGCGCATAATTATACTTGTCACGGATATGTTAAAGAAAAGATAATATAACAAAATTGGAACGCTTTCAATGGACGTCTGGGTTTGAGCTGTACATTAAAATAATTGGACACATTTGTTCATAAATATTATATGTATCCAAACTTAAAACGATTATATTAATAAGCAATCGAGATGAGGTGTAAATTTTGAAATAATATTTTTGTATACTGAGTTTTACATCATTGATCAAGAAACAATAAATAACAACACTATGTGGTAATTACGTTAAGAAGAAAGTGAATGCGAATGAAAGTGTAACTAACAAAATAAGATGGTTTGGACAATGAAAATAATGAATGAAGAAGAATTGTTTAATAAGTATATTTTAAAGATTGAAAATAGAACCAGAAATAGAGGAAAATCGAGGAAATTAAATATCGGGTGTCGGCCATGTGAGGAGAAATCGACGTGCGTGCAGGACACGATGTATAAATATTTAGGAACCGAGAGAAGCATGTCAGGATAGCAATAGAGTGGCAGTCTATTTATTCTGTTAGTTAGTTAGTTAGTTAGTTAAAATGCGGTATATAATTAATCAGCGTGTTTTTATATCGAGGGTGTTGATCATTCCTTGTTTATGTATATAAGAGAGCTCTTAAAAATCTCTTTCGTCGGGTTGTAAAATTTTATTAAAATTTCCATCACAGGGTTAATAACGTAGATGATTAACCAACTACGTAACTAACCCTAACGTTAATTATGTTGGAAAAAATAAAAAAAAATCTTTAAATGTTAGTTATTATATGTAAAATATAATGTAAACAGACTTTTAAATGTCTTTTAAATTTACAAATAACTGTTGCGACAACATTATTAAAAATAAATAAATAAATGACTTTGTGAGAGAATATCACAACATAACTTAGTCCATTGTTTAGGCCAAAACACTATGATAACTAACTAACTTACTAACTTACCATCATTCTATCCTATATTTTTTTGCTATTTAATTAGCACTTCAACATTATTAACTAACTAACTATCACACCGTTTCTCCGAAAGGGTAGGCAGAAAGAATGGACTGGCACATTTTAATCGATGCAGCACTCCATCCTTCCCTTTTCGCTCCCGCGAGAGACGCGGTGTGATGGGTTGCGAACCTCATCGCCACCAATAGGCATCTCCCGCGCGCACTTCGATCGTTCAACGTCTACAATATAAATCTAAAACAAATAATTTAAAATAAAATGTTTAAAATAAAATAACAAATAATTTTTTTTTAACACAACAAAGTTTCTTAATTTAACAGTTTATAACTAACTACCTAATCAACCCTCCGTTTCTCCTGAGGGGCAGGTAGATAGGATATACCGCCACGCTGATCTATCCTGATATACTAATCTAGATTCCTCTACAATTATACATCGTTATACGCACGCTCGTCGATAAAATAAAAGTGTTATAAATTAAGCCGATACAAAGTTTAACTCGTTTTTATACAGTTTTGATTGCTGAATATCGATGAATGGAACATAAAAAATATGTACATAAAATACTAAATTTAAAGGAAAACGAAGCGTCTGGGAGTAAAAAAAATCCTGGCTAGGAAAGCTCAAATTGATGTACCTTAACTAACTAACTAACTTACCATCACGCCGTCTCCCCGAAGGGGTAGGCAGAAAGAATGGACTGCCACACCTTTCTTTCCTGACATATTTCTCTCGCTTCCTCAACATTCATACATCGTGTCATGCACGCGCGTCGATTTCTCTGACTCCTCACATGGCCGACATTCAATATTTGATTTATTTGATCGTGCCACGTTTTCCTCGGTCTTCCTCTATTTCTGATTCCATTTACATCGTTAACATATAATTTTTTTACCATTCTTTCTTCATTCATTCTTTCCATATTTCCAAACCATCTTAATGATCCTTTCATTATTTTGTTCATGACACCATCATTCGCACCCAAGGTATATAGAATAAATATGGTAAGATATTCCGCGTTTTATTTTTGACATCTACTGCGCAGCTACGTCACGTGGAGACCCAAGCATTAGGTTGTGTAGTATGAGTTGATTATATATTTATACATTGGGTATGGAATTTTTCTTTGTTTATTTATTACGTCTAATTAAAAGAAGTTTTTGTAATTGTATTAAATAAATTATGACAAATCGTTTTCTTTATTTAAGTTATTGTTTTTTTTATTTTTCTTTTTTTAGAGTTAGCATCTTCAATGAGCTTTAAGTTCATTGTTCTTATTTTGAAAAACATTTTACATCGATAAAAAAGATTTTTAACTGGATATGGCAAATCAACTCCATTTGATTTAGCTTGTTTATAGTTATTTAGGTTTGTTTATAGTTTCGTTTCGATTTCGAGTTCACCACATGACGTCACTTGACAGCAAATTATTAGAAAGGGATAGCATGCTACGTGCGCAATATCTTACCATATTATTCTATATACCTTGATTCGCACCGCATTCACTTCTTATATTTTCATTCGACACTCTATCATACACAGAATATCCACACATTCGTCTAAGAGATCTCATTTCTACTGCATTTATTCTACTTTCATCCTTCCTTTGCCAGTTCCATGCTTCGCTTCCATACATAAGGGTCGGTAGAAGAACACCCTTGTGCACTGCCATTCTAGCTTTTTTGGATAGGTTTTTGTTTGCGATGACAACGTTAAGTACCTTTGTGTCAATAAATGCTTATTCATAAAATCTAAAATTTGATTTAATGTGACGTAGTCGATAACATACACATTAAAATAATTGTCTCATTTTGCAGAAAAATTTGTTGAATATCTACACTTTTGAGATATTCAATTGTGCTTTCGCGTTTCCATATTTATTTATATAACGAAATAAAATATAAGATGAAAGTAAATACAATTATTATTCTTCGTTGTATGCGGTACATCCGTAGGCAAATAAGCATTACCCGGTATTGTCTTTTGGTGGAATTATTGATTTTTTTTCAAACCCCACCGCGTTTTCCTAGATTACAAGGCGCGAGGGAGCTTGTATGTGTGTTATCCAATACACACACGTGGTCATGTAATGTAATCATGAGCACTCACACACCTACAGTATAGGTATATAGATCACATCACATTTACATCGTCGCACGCAACATACGGAAAATTGCTACAGCATGATTAGAAACGATCAAAACATTTCCAATATAATTTTATTCGATTCGTTCTCACTGCATATTGACAATTAATATTAGAATTTAACAACAACAACAAACCATCACGCTGTTACTCCGTAGGAGTAGGCAGAGGGAATGGACCGCCACACTACTCTATCCTGGCACACCTCTCTAGCTTCCTTCACATTCATATAGCTAGTCATACACGCACGTCGATTCTTCCGACTTCTAACATGACCAACTTTAATAATTGTATTGCCTCGACTCCGTACTCCATTTACATCATTAACGTATACTTAACCATTCTTTCTCCATCCATGCGCTCCATATGTCCGAACTAACGCAACGATCCTTTCATAATTTTGTTCATAATACCTTCTTCCGCTCTACATTCCATTTGAGATTCTGTCGTATATAGTTCTATCACACATACGTCTTAGGGACCTCATCTCTACCGCATTTATTCTGCTCTCATCCTTATTTTGCCAGTTCCATGCTTCGCTTCAATACATTAGGGTTGGGACCAGAACCAGTAATTTGAATTTAAATTATTATAATTATAACAGTGTTATCAAATTATACTAAATATGAATTAAATCGTGATTTTTTTTCCAATTACAACTCGTGCATTTATTATAAGAGTTAAGTCATAACTTCAGGCTGAAATTATTTTTTATAACTTTTTAATCTAATCTCTGTATGATTTTGTCAGTCTTTTCCATCCATTCCATTCTTAAGATCCTTTTGAAATCTTGTTCGTATTAGTTATCCGGTTTTCAATAAAATCTTATTACTTGCATTCTAGAAAGACCGTTCATATTTTGCCATATTTACGAGTATGATTGAATTCAAAACACAAGGTTAGAGAACTCTATCGTAACCCTTTAACTTAGCTTTTATTAAAAATCAAATATTGTTACTCCTTAAAATGAAGGTTTTAAAAATTTTGTTATTAATTTTTTTGGTATATGTTTTACTGTCACGTAATGCACTTCGTCATATTCTTTGTGATTTGTGTAATATTTTAACATAACATATCTGTGTTAACCCTTTTAGTATATACATATTTTTGACTACAAAATTAAAAAGAGAATACACTGAAGACACTGAGGACGATAGCAGGCAAGACACTGAGGGATCGCGTGAGGAACACCAGAATATGAGAGATATGTGAGATTGAGGATATTATAAGATGGAGCAGACACCGAAAAATGGACTGGTACGGTCATGTTTAGAGAATGGACACCACCAGACTCCCCAATATTGCATTGCATAATCAACCTCATGGAACTCGTCCTCGTGGAAGATCTCCCAAAAATGGAAGGACAGCTGGGAATCTATCTCACAGGAGGAGCAACAATCTGGAGAACAGACCACATAGGTCTACAATAAGAAAGAAGAAGAAGAAGACAAAGCCTCTTAAAATTGTAATATTATTTATATAATAAAATTGAGTTTGTACGATTTCGGTAGAAACAGATGAAAGCTGACAGCATTAATTTTATATTATAATTACATTATATGTTAATAGTGATGGAGTTTTACAGACATTTTGTATTCAAAATATTTAATTTTTATATACACAAATGTCGAAAAATTTATTTTGACTTGTTTAGAACCTTATGTTTCATTAAAATGCGCATCTGAAGAGAGAACTATTTGGTATTTTATTCAGTTTCCCAACATAGAAAAACTAATAATATTTTTATTACTAATTGTGTGTCGATTAATCAGACTATTGTTTCAACATTTTTGTTAAGCAATATATGTTCTTTTATTTCCAACAAATGAAGCTTTTATCAGTACTTTTTATTGCAGAAAATTATTGACAACTTTATGTCATTTGAATTAGATTCCAACATTATCTACAAAATCACAATAACATCTAATAGTGTCATGGTCGTTATATAAAGCTATAATTAAAAAGAGGATAATACGTAATCATTCTCGGTTTTATAATTATGGATAATTAATTTGATGCGCTTAGTTTCATTTCATTTGAATCAAATTTGATTTAAAAATAGAATAATGAGTACAATGATTTTTTAAAATTGAATTTGGAATATGCTTATAATAATGATAAGTCAAATAAGATATAAGTATAAACAATTTTTTTTATTATTCCGCATATTATATTACATATTTTACATATATTGTAAAGATTAATAATCTAAAATGTAATAATAACGAAATTGATTAGTGTTACTTAAACAACAGATAATTATCATTTTAACAACAAATAAGATATACAAACTGGAGTAAAGATCAGTCTCTGATAGGTGTGAAATTATAAAAATAATAAACAAACAAATAAAATTCATTTATAGTCCCATTTTTTAAATGTTCCTATTGACCTATAATCCTAATTAACCAACAATCACCCCTAGCTCTAGACTTTAAACTATCCCCTTTCATTCAGTAAACGAGTAACGATTTTGTATAATTTTATTCATATACTTTTGTGGAAAGACCTGTGCAGTCAGAAACATGTTCGTGAAATGTGAAAAAAGTATAATAAATACTTTTATTTTAAAAAGTTATTAAAAAAAGGTAATTCAATATCATCAAAATAAGAAACAAGCGCTCTAGAAAAGTTTGTTTCAAAATATCTGAATTGTTCTACTACATATTTTTTTTTATACACCCAGAATAAAATGTTGTTTTACAGTACAATGTTAAAAGAAATACCGTATAAGTATATGTTCACGTAAATTATGTTAACAGAACGCGAACTTTTAATGGAAAAATGAATCGATTCGTTTTTCTGTATCCCACTGTACATTGAAAATGTTATCGCCGCCATTTCACGAAACACAATAGAGCTAAGCACATAGCAACCAAATGGAAACACACAAAAAACCTAATTGTTTTCAGAACCAACAAATTATGCATAGCAATAGGTTTTCTAGGTAACGAAAAACTAAACGATGTTTCGGTTGATGTCGTTATAAACGAATTTCAATATTTTCAAACTCGCGTTTCATCGTATTAAATTGTCATTAGGTTGATTACGTACATGTACTATAAAAGATCATATCTTTCATAATGTATAAACAGCATTTTTTTATATTTTAAAATCAAAGATGTGAAGGTTAGAAAAATTTCATATTTGGGTCATGTCCTTAAGGGAGAAAAATACTACCCCCTTCGGCTGATAATCACGGGCAAGACAGAGAGACGGTTGGCAGAAGGCAGTTGTTCGGGGTGCGAATTATAAGGGATGGAACAGGAAATAGGAGAGTAAAGAACTTGTTCCAAGTAGCGCATGACAGAGATGCTTTCGCTACAGTGATCGCCAACGTTGGGTGGATCTGACAGCACCAGAAGAAAAAAACGTTGTAATGTTTTCTATCAAATTAAATATTGTGTTTCTAAAAAGCATTGAAAGCATATTAGTTAAAGTACGTTCAGAAAGCAAATTCTGGAGAGTATCTTGTCTTCCTTATGTTGAATCATCTCTCATGCGTTTCTGGTAGTATACTATACACAATATATGATTTTACCTGTTCTTAATTGATGCCTTAAAAATTAATTTTGTAGTGTCTCTTGATGAAATAAACTGATTTGATTTGAATTTAAAATGACGGATTGACGAATATTTTACCACAGTAGGCATTTGATAATGCAAAAACGCATTTACTTATATTTTAATACAAGTGGTTCCAGTTTGCTTTACTTATAAAACAGATTTTTTTCTCTTCGAAATTGCTCTCTCCGTAAAATGTAAAGTGTTCTTCAAAAGCCGCAGAATTATATTTTTATGATGTATTAAATTAATATTATGATGCTCGTGAAAATATCGTTTTTGTATTTTTTCTTAAAGACTGCAAACGCAATATAAAATATTTTTCACTCTAATTTAATACTGAACTAGTCAGATTCATTTATATCGCATTATTTATTCAGCTTATTTCAAGGAAAGCAGTAAAACTTTAAGTGTTTTCGACTTAATAAAATTCTAAATATCCGCACTAAAATAATATTACTAACCGAGAAGAGTTTTAAGAGTTAAAGCTCTCAAATGAAAAGTAAACTTGTTTAAAGTAAAGGCAAAATAAGATGAAACATCAATGTCAAAAATGTATACCGCAACAACATTTCAACATTAAGGCACCTTCAACTAATTGAAACGATTTTGTTGACCATTATCTTGCAAGATTACCATAAAAATGAGAATATTTTTATGTAAAACTAACTAACTAACTAACCATCACACCATTTTTCCGGAGGGGTAGGCAGAGAGCTTCTAGCTCTAGTTTCCTCCACATTCATACATCGCAACACGCACGTTAGTCGATTTTTCTGACTTCGGATCCCCCTGCCCGCTGGACCGACGATCTGAAGAGGATTGCTGGACATGGATGGATGGGAGCGGTAATGGATAAAAGGTGGTGGCGTGCTTTGGGAGAGGCCTGACAGACGGCTGATGATGATGATGATGATGCTTTCCTTGGTCTTCCAGGACTTTTATTTCCACTCACACTGCTTGTATACAACATTTTAAGCATTCTTCTCTCGTCCATTTGTTCCATATGTCCAAACCATCTTAGTGACCGTTTCTTTATTTTATTTATCACGGATTCATCCGCCTTACATTCCTTTCTTACTTCTGCATTAGATATTCTATCATACATCCATTGTGATCAGTCATGATAAATTTGTTTACATATTTATTTTGTATATAAAAATCTAACAAAACACTGAAGAAGGACTTCTGTGTTCAAAGCATGTTAATTAAAAAAAATTCATAAAGTTTTTGTGTTGTATACAAAGAAATAAACATTGAACAATTTATCCGCAGGATATTATGGTGAATATATGAAAGAAGAAGTTGCAAAATTTGTTGAACCTTCATCGCTGTGAGATTGGAGAAATATATTAAAATCTATTATTAAAAATGAAATTAACTTATCTATCAAAATACTCTACGAACACAATTCAAGTTTAAGGTATATGTTGAGTACAGGTAAAATATAAAATATAATACCAGGAACGCATGAGAGATGGGTCAACATTAGGAAGACAAATGGTGATTTATATAGCATATTGTGGACTAAAAACCCATCACAGACTTTGACTAAGTATAACAATTGTGAAATATGACCGATTGCTTCCTTTTCATATCAATATTGATTTTATTTGCCCCTACTACAAGCTAGATAACTAATATGGTATAAAATATTTTATATCCTAATAAATACACCCGTAACGAAATGCGCGTGCGCGTAATTGCGCACCAGGCTTATTAACTGATAAGCATATTTACTAAAAATACCCGCCAAAAGTAATAAATTTTTATTTTCTTTTATGTCAAATAGATTGCCTTTCTACACGTTGTTCGTGCGTTCAAAGTTACTATTAATGAGGTGGTTGGTTGTAAAGCTTTCTTAATATATTTTCATACGTGAAAACAAATACTGTTATTTTAACTAACTAACTAACTAACCATCACGCCGTCTCCCCGAAGGGGTAGGTAGAAAGACTTGACTGCCACACTTCTCTTTCCTGACATATTTCTCTCGCTTCCTCAACATTCACGCGCGTGTCATGCACGCTCGTCGATTTCTCTGACTCCTCACATGGCCGACATTCAATATTTGATTTATTTGATCGTGCCACGTTTTCCTCGGTCTACCTCTATTTCTGGTTCCATTTACAACATTAACATATAATTTTTTACCATTCTTTCTTCATTCATTCTTTCCATATGCCCAAACCATCTTAATGATCCTTTCATTATTTTGTTCATGACACCATCATTCGCACCGCATTCACTTCTTATATTTTCATTCGATACTCTATCATACACAGAGTATCCACACATTCGTCTAAGAGATCTCATTTCTACTGCATTTAATCTGTCATTTTTAAGGGTTAATTGTATCTCAATAGAGACGACGATGTAAACTGTTTTTTGGAAACAGAATATGGTAGTCGAGGCGTTTACAGGACTTATGACCTGTCATTGGTTGGGTTAAGCGATCGCTTTATGTTTAACAACATTCCCCATTCCGCCCTTCTTATGACCACCACATCTGACAAATTTTTGAAAGATATGCTACTTATGTTAAAAACGCTTCACATTTTTTAGGTCAATCTACACTAGCGCCATCTATTATTAATGCAATGCGAAAGGCTTACGCAATTATCATACTGCTAGACAACGCCTGGAGATCCAATCTCCAATTTTTATGCTTTTAACTTGGACCAGATTTTTACACAATTTGTTTTTTGATTGTATACCAATAGTTGTAGATTGTATCTCAATAGTATTGAGATATAAGTAATCCTTAAAATTGATTAACCCGCAATGTGTAAAATCCACAATTTGTCTACAAGTATTTGTAAACATTAAAAAAAATATATAATTTTTAAAGTTGAGAAATGAAAAAATGAATCCTTCAAAATATTTTATTGTACTTTAATTGAGAAATGAGCGCATGAATTCTTCATCCTATGTGAACATATCATACAATTATTGAGAAAAGGACACACGAATCTTTTCATCATATGTGAAAATAGTATTATTGAGAAATGAACACACGAATCCTTCATCATATGAGAACATATCATACATTTTTTGAAAAAATAACACACGAATCTTTCATCATATGTGAATATAGTATTATTGAGAAATGAAAAAATGAATCCTTCATCATATGCTAACATACTATTACTAAGAAATGAAAAGCGAATTCTTCATCATATGTGAACATACTCATTGAAATGAACACGTGAATCTACCATTACGCTGTAACAAGTTCATTAATGTGTATTTTGTAATTACCAATAAAATTAAATGGTAATGTAGGCATTGAAGGCAGACAGTTAAATTTTACATCTGCAATCTTAAAAGCTGTATTTTTTATTCGCCATCACTTTGTACCGTGGATTCAAATTTGAGTTATATATGAAAAAAATATTTTCACAAAATAAACCAGACTCCCCTATATTGCATTGCATAATCAACTTCGTGGGACTTTTCCTCGTGGAAGACCTCCTAAAAGATGGAACGACAGCTTGGAATCTACCTCACAGGAGAAGCAACTCTCTGGAGAACAGACCACATAGGTCTACAATAAGGAAGAAGAAGAAGAAGAAGAAAAAGAAGAAGACAAATAAAATCTAACCAAAAAACTAACTAACTAACCATTACACCGTCTCTCCGAAGGTATAGACAGAAATAATAGACTGCCACACTTTTCTTTCCTGACATACTTCTCTTGCTTCCTCAACACATCGACACATCGTGTCATGCGCGCACGTCAATTTCTCCGTGTCCTCACATGGCCGATATTCAATTTTTTTGTATCTTTCACAAATACGTTTTGGATTGCAGACGTTCTTCCTCGGTGAAAAAAATGGCGTGAAAATGCAAAACTTCATCATTTTATTCCAGCATACCATGTATTTGTAGTGTCTTGAATAACCAGTTAATTTCGATGTCAACAACATTTAAGGCTTAGAACGTCTCACTTGTTATTAACCCTTAGCCTGCGTGCGTATCGACGTATGATACGGCAACTCCCATATAAGAATTTGTACCGTTCACTGCGCGCGTATCGACGTATGATACACCGACCGGCCGGGATATTCAAATGTTGATAAAACAGGAATTTGTCCCTTTGAGACGTGTCAGCATTGATAAATATTTAGTTTATTTCATAACACCAACGACATCTACAATTATTCATCACAAATATTGAGTTAACTTGACAAAAACTTGGATTTACTGGATCCTTGACATCGACCGCGATCTCTGTAATAAGTAGGTATTCATTCAAAGTTTCCCGCGTTCAGTCCGCCCACTCCCACTACTCAGCATACGAAGCTCGAGTCCGGAGATGTGCGCGGTTTTCAATATCGATCCTCGAGCTTGATTCTAAATTTATTTTTGTATTTTTTAACATTTAAATTAGTATTATTGTCGCGGATTTCTTTGCAAGGACAAGTTTTTAAAATTGAGTGAAAACAAAAATTTATTTTGTATTGCGAACTATATTTAATTTTAAAAAATACTAAAAAGCAATCACATAGTTTTTTTGTTTTGAAAAAAAGTAAATTTCAAAAAAGTTCTTAAGTTAATTTTGTATTTGGGATATTTCAAAAAGTTGTGAGTATTTCTTATGCAAATATGGCGTATCAAAATATATCTGACTAAAATATATCTGAAATAATTGGTGAACTAGATTCAGATTATGAAATGGAAGAAGACCTCGAGTCTCGGGAGAGGCATGTTCTTGATATTGACATGGAAGAACAATCTGTTGAGGGAATCGTTGAAGAGCAATTATGTAATTGGACATCTGGACCTCATATCCCCATAATTCACGAATTTTATGACTTTCAATCCGGTATTACTAATAATAGCCTTTCCGAAAATTCATCTCAGTGCGATTTTTTTTAACATTTCTTGAATCACGATATCATGTCAAAAATAGTTACAGAAACAAATAAATTCTATTTATTTACATAAACCAGGAAGGTACAAACGCCGACGACGTATCACATTTTTTTGTGACACGACGTATCCGACATCCGATATGGTAGAACATTTGCCGGAACTTCTCCAATCTAGTACCAGAAAAGCCCCTCGAAGACGTTGCCATGTTTGTGGAAATTTCTCGGTTCGAGGTAAAAAAACAAAAGCTATCAAGATATTTTTGTCCTCCGTGTGACGTCAGCCTTTGCTTAAAGCCGTGCTTTAAAATTTATCACTACGATCCAATTTTTTAAAGTTATAATAAAAACAATCAGTAATTTCTGTGTCCCATAAAAAAGACGATTATATTTGTTTGAATATAACACATCAACATTTGAAATTCAAAACCAAACATCTGTGCTTGTTGAATTGAATAGTCCTTTGTAAAATTATCAGTGTGAACTTATAGGTACTTAAAAACGATCGTAGTAAAACAATGTTCCCTTTCAATATTAATTGTGTTTACGTTTAACGGCGACGCGATGTGTAATACCCGCGCAGGACTCCATCTTATCTGTCGGTAGAATTCGGACTTACGAACGTGTCACGTGATGAACAATTAATGGCGCCGCGTCTTTCGTTGAGTGATTTGTATTGAATTTGTTGTTTACATTTATTCAACTATTCAAAGAGTGTTTTTGTTATTTTATCACGCACAATCAAATGAAAAATCTGATTACCAACGTTTAGGCTATGATTATAAATTTTTAGACAACATATTTATCTTACGAACAGGAAACATAAAATCCCTGTCAATACGCCGCGTGGAGTGCTTTTCTTATAAAGTATTAGGGAACGCAGGTGCCAGGTTAATATAATTAAGTACATTTAATATTCATTTGAATAATACAGCTTGTAAAGACAATATTATAATGGCACGATGACAGACATAATAAATCGTCCGATGAATGGATGATTAATTCACATTGAAACTAGTAAATATATAACAGCGCCAAATAATCAAATTAAAAAGCTCTAACTCGGTCTTAATACCATTAAAGCTCAGACTTATACTAAACCGGGGTGTTTCCACCCCTTCCGAGTTTACCCTCGTTAAAAAAAGTAATTGATTATTTAAATAAGTCCTCCGGTGACCATTAATTAGTGGTGAGTGACACAGCCGCAATCAATCTCCGGGACCCTTTGGGAAGCCCTGGACAGCGCGGGGGCGGGGGCAAAACAGTTTGAGAATGATTGATTTGTAGGAAGCGTTTTTATGTAGAGCGAGGATTTTTATGAAGGAAATTTATTGCACAGTACGGTAATTACTGCGAAATGTTGTATTGCCGATGTTGGGGTGACGGAACGTAAATGTATAATATAAAGAGTATTTTTTTGGAAGTAAAAATACAATAAGTTGGTCTAACTTCAAAATTCGACACAGGTTAGTGAATAATAAATAAAACGATAGTTTTTAATAACTTCTTAGACTTTTTCCTTTATTTCGGCAACGACCGATTTCGCCAGCGAGCTTGGAGTTATATAATATTGTGTATTCAAATTTAAACTCGGTTATTATTTTCTGTTTGTATACCGTATACATAGGAAAGGAATTTCGCCTTAAAATAAAGTATACGATTTTAAAACATGTTTGAAGAAAGTTTGTGTTATAACATTATATTAACAACAATGTGAGTTAAAAATCTAACAACAGTTTAAAAAACAGTAAGTCACAAAGATATAATCCAATGTTTAGTAGAAACTTATCTATGTATACA
The DNA here is from genome assembly GCA_022606425.2 of Lepidostoma basale. Lineage (NCBI taxonomy): Eukaryota > Metazoa > Arthropoda > Insecta > Trichoptera > Lepidostomatidae > Lepidostoma > Lepidostoma basale. The sequence continues at coordinate 198,624 of JAHDVF020001081.1, read as the reverse complement.
TTCCTACGAACCTATTATTTTGCATTGTCATTTTTAGAAAGATTTTTTTTTAAACTTCCAAGCGAAAAATCCATTTGAGTTTTTTTTTTGTTAACCTGATTAATCTAAGCTTGAAACGAAACCGAATGATTTTTAAAACTACCAAGCGGAGCTTCACGCATAAACTAACAACCTACCAAATCACCTGCCAACAATGTTCCCATCGTAAGAGAAATATCCACATGAGCTGAACCTCTGGAAGCCAAAAAAACCAAGTCCAAGTCCAAGTCATCGAGGTAATAAAATTCAATTGAGTTTGTTTGAGAAAAGAAACCGGTTAGATTAAAAAAATTGGTTTAAAACCTAATATTTCAGTGTTTTATTTATTTCTAAAGACAACTTACTAACTTACCATCACACCGTCTCTCCGAAGAGGTAAGCAGAAATAATGGACCGCCACACTATTTTTTCCTGGCATACTTACATAATACATACACACATCATCATCAGCTCTCCCAAAGCACACGACCGCCCCCTATCCATTGCCGCTCCCATCCATCCATGTCCAGCAATCCTCTTCAGATCGTCGGTCAAGCGGGCATGGGGATGTCCAACTCTGCGGAATCTTGTACGCGGTCTCCACTCCAGAACCCGTATCCCCCATCGGCCGTCGGTTCTCCGACAGATATGGCCAGCCCATAGCCACTTCAGCCCGCCCATCCTCAGAGCCACGTTTGTTGACGAATACATTCGTTTCTAAATCTGTCCCTCAAGGTTATTCCAAGTATGGCTCTTTCCATGGCGCGTCTTTGAATCTGTAGACTAGACCTTTTGTCAATGTCCACGTCTCAGTTCCGTACGTCATGACTGGCAAGACGCGTATATTACAAGACGAAGACGAAGACATCCACTTCTTCTTCTTCTTCTTCAGCCTGTATAGACCGTCCACTCCTGGACGTAGGCCTCCTCTCGCATTTTCCATTCTCTTCTATTCTGAGCGATCGGCATCCAGGCACTTTCGTCGCACCAACGCAACTGTGGGCGCCCAACTCCACGCCTTGCCGTCCTTGGCCACCAGCATATCAGTCATATACACACGATTTAAAAACAAACATATTTTTGATTATAAAAACATATTTACATTAAATCCGGAAATTGATTTCTGACTGGTCCTGCGAGGATGAAAGTAATATAAAGATGAAAAACGAATGATTTTGAGTGGTTGTATAACGTCTATATGCATATAATAAAATATTGAATTCAGAAGTATGCTGTAAAGTAGGATCGGTAACCCTTCTAATAAAATGAAAAGGCAATATTTCAAGCAGTACAGATACGCGCCTTTTCCAAAATTCGAAATATATATCGCATCTGGGAGCGGCTCCGGCCACCAGCGCCCGGCCTACAGTTCTGAGGATCGGGAAATATTTTTCCGACTATTGTGATTTGTAGCGCTGGCGGAGCTCCGCACAGTCTGCTACATTAATTTCTGAACTACTTCACCGGAAATCAAAAATTTCAAAAACATTAAATAATGAAAAACATTGAATTATGTAGGTACATTTGTTTGGAGCGGTTACCTTCTGAAACTCGCAACAAACTCATAAACGTTTTTTTTTCTTTCAGTAATATATTATAGTTCTGATGTAAAAGATGGCAGGAAGCTGCCGAAAACCGATCGAAGACACAAACATTAGTGGATTTTAACTAAAAATACCTATTTAAAAAAAAAAAAATTATTTTCAATATTTACAATGAATTTCTATCATGAAATTTCAAATAATAAAATAAATAGATAGTTACGAAACAATTACGATATTTTATTATTAAATTTTTTATTATTTTTTGTATTTAAAATAAAATAAAAACATTGAACTCTGTTTTTCAGCACTATGCGGTTGTTTTCATTGCCGACTAGTTTTGCTTATACCCAAGCTTCCTCAGGGCTTCGTAATAACAGCTCTTATTACGAAACCCTGGGGCAGCTTGGGTACAGTGGTGAAAAACAAAGTACAGCGTTTTTTATTTTATTTTATTTTATATACAAATAATAAAAAAATAAAAATGTCTAACCACAAAGTGAATGCATCATACAATAATTTTATTATTCTCTTTTCCTTGCGGATTGTTTCTTGAATAATGATTTAAAACTTTAAAATAAAAAAACAAAAACGTCTCTTTCTAGAAGTTTAATTATATAACAGTTTATGTGAATAACATGTCATTCCCATAAACTTTTTTACTTTATTGGTCTGTTTACTACTAAATCCTATTATTTTTGGAGCCTGTCCTGGGATGTAGATGTCCAGCTGTCTCGCTATCTTTTGGGTCTTTAGTTACTTGAAATAAAGGCGGTAAAAAAAAGTGCATTCTCCTATAACTCAATAGCTTTGAGTTATACTAGTATGTTCTTATTGTAACTATAAATAAGGCAAAAAAAAAACAAGAACGTACTCATATAACTCAATAGCTGTGAGTTATACTAGTATGTTCTAGTTGTTACTACGAATACGCCCAAAAAAAACAAGAACAAACTCGTATAACTCAATAGCTTTGAGGTGATATACGGTTCATGTATTTATATAGCAAACTGGACTGTACTCCTCTGGTCCGCTGTGCCGTGAAAGATAATATATTGATATTTTATTGGCCGCATTCCAGTCTCCGGGGAGGTGGTCCCCAGGTCGGATGGGGAGAGGGAAGCGAGGGGCGGCTGGCTGGGGCGGGGGAAGGGCCTGAAAATTCTATCAACTGACCGGAAAATTAGCCGCCGCTGCTGATGAAAAACTCAATTCTTTACGGATTTGAAGCACGTTCGACCGTGTTGTTATGAATACGAAGGATTATAGTGAAATACAAGCACTATAATTATTCACGGGATTACCTACGTCATAAGCTCTTGTAAGTAACATTTTTCATAACGCTGTGTTTATATCAAATATCGCGTATCAGACATAACATTATAAATAAAATTTAATCGAATATGTATTCACATCTCTTTACCATAATACTTTTTACCTTTTCATGGCCGCAAATAAATCACGCCGCAGTGCTCAGCAGGCCGAATATTTTTTGTCAAAATAAAACTCGTCTTAATTTTTTTTTTTTGCTGTGTTAGAAAGAAATTATAGTTTACTTACGTAACTTATTCACTAAACGCATAATGCTAAAACAAAGAACTTAACACAAAGCAAACTGTGAAGAGTTATAAAAAGAGATTAAATAGGTGCTAACATACCGAAAACAAATAAAAAGTATAAACAAATTCTTTCATAATATTAATTGAAAATTATACGAAAACGACGCAAACGATCGAAGATTCTGACAGCGAACAAAAACAGAGAACAGTGTGTCCCGTTTCTGTCAAATTGTCAATACAAGTCAATACGGCGCAAAAATACGTCACCAAAAGTACTACCGAGATATCTCGTCTCTGGCAACCATCGAGTTAAAGATAAACGACTAAATATATTTTTTTGAAAACGCCGGTTTTCTAGAAGATTTATTATAATAAATAGAAATGATATGTTTTGCCTTTCTTAGGTATTATCATACTATCATTACTTTATTGTATAAAAACTGTTTAAAGGTAAAAAAGAAACAAAGAGAAATGGAAAGAACAATGTTAGAAATAAGCCATAGAGAGAGAGTCATAAACAATTCGGTGAGAGAAAAACAAAGGTCACTGACATCGTCCACCGTATAGCGACTCTAAAATGGCTATGGGCAGATCAAGTAACCAGAAGCTCAGGTGAAAAATGGACAAGAAGACTGCTGACTTGGATACCATGGACCGCAAAGAGAAGTTCAGGGCGACTGCAACTATGGTAGATGTATAACCTGAACTGACACGTCGGGAAAACCTGGATGCAGTTTACACATGTGAAAGAGGCTTTTGTCCAGAGGTGAACGTTAATAGGCTGAAGACGAAGAAATATAAGGAACAAACAGGTGTAAAAAATAATAAAGAAAATTGTATACGCTGATTCGAACTTGAAAAGAAAAAAATTATTCTTGTGTATATGATAATATAAAACACGTAAATTCTGAATAGAATAATATTTGAAAAATGAAAGTTGTATCAATATTCTAGCTTTCTTTGCCTGTTTTTCAGTAGTTTGATTTATCTATGGTAAAAAGCGCGGGAAAGACCTCTGACGTCAGAGTTTTCAATTGCGTTCTTTGACATTTCTTTCTGGACACGAGACGAACCAACGAAATATTTCATCTGCGGAATTCCGAGACGAATGCTCCGACGTTTTTTAATTCAATTTCTCAGATACGCCAACTGTATCAAAGAAATAATTCGATAAGGAATGTAAAAATGAAAAATAACTCCCGGCTCATGCCTACAATGTGATTTAAAGTAAAAATTAATTTGATTTTAGTACTTTATAAAAGGTGAAAATTCGTTTGCTTTCAAAGTACTTTTGAATGCCTTCGTTTTTGTTAATAAGTTCAATCATACTCCACGTAATAAAATTGAAATTTTATTAAGGTTTTAAGTATAATATAATATAATACAATTTTATTTTTAGGTATAATTATAATTTACAATATTTTACCAATATGTCATTAAAATATTTAAATTAAAATAACTTCGTTTAATAAATGTTTTTAAATTTATAATTTTACGGATTATGCTTTGTTTTCTAGAATAAATATTACATTTAATGGTAATGTTTTGCCTTGCTAAGGCATTATCAAATGTAGGGAGATTCAGTAAAAAAAAACGTTATTATAGAATTCCACAGTGTAAATGTATTAAGTTTATCTATTTATTTTTAAAAGACTGTCATTATACGAACCACAATTTATTTTTTTGAAATTGTCGCGACAGCTGTTTATAACACCCGATGACACCAACATAGGTTAGCGAAACAGCTGTTACGTCAATCTCAAAAATGTAATAATGTTGAAGTGCTAATAATAGCAAAAAAATTATGTGATGAAATACTATATTTTTATGCGAAATTATTTTAATGTTATTACACAATGTATTAATGAAGGCAGAAAACGCTATCGGAAGTATGAGCGATTCCAGATAACCAATGTTGCACAGTGTGAGCCCACGCCGTGCAGGCGTCCTTGTTTAACTAGCCAACCAATCATCACACCTTATCCCCTTACATGGCGGCGATAATAAATCACTATGGTGTTTTGTGCCGACATCCAACACACTCTTCATTTCTGTTGCACACTTTGTGCCTACATGTAATCTTGTTTCTATCGTAATACCTACAAACGGTTTGAATAAACTGCTTTGATACAAATCAAGCCATTATGAGTCACAGCAGTAAACAAAAACGTTTAAGAAATTGCAATATTGACTTTAAATAATATTACGTTATGTACCCGAGTGTCAAACCTTCCACTAGAATACGGAGGCACAAATTTTATAAGAAAATCCGTTTGGAAATATTTGGATTGGGGTTTTATATTTGAAACATTTGGATTGGATTTTAGAACCTTATTTACATGTCACACTGTCTTTGGTCTGGTGTAGAATTCACGTGACAACAAAATGGCGATAGATTAGCTACCTATCACATGTCATGAGAATCAATTTAATAGCTAAAAAAAACTAATTGTATACAGTAATTGGGTTCAAACCATCTCCCCGGAGGGGTTGGCAAAAATAATGGACCCCCACACTGTTCTGTCCTGACTTATATCTCTCGCTTCTTCTACATTCATACACCGTGTCATGCACGCACGTCGATTTCTCCGACACTTCACGTGACCGATCGTACCAAGTTTTCCTCGGCCTTCCTCTATTTCTAGCTCCGTTCACGTTGTTAACATGTACCTCCTTCTTTATTTAAATCGGTGGTCTTCACTCATTCTTTTCGTGTGTCCAAACCATCTTAACGATCCTTTCATCCTTCCAGCACACACGTGTCAGTGAGGCAGTTTTCCGTAATATATATTACCAATTCTGGAAAAAGTACAGTCTCACTGACGTTGACATATTTTTTGGGATCCTTCTGAGATACTCGTTTGTTATCATAGCAATATTGTATTTTTGTTTACCGTTTTGTTTCTAAATGAGTTGCCTAAATGCTTTTCGTTTGTAATGTCTCATTTGTAAGAAAGAAACAAAAAAAATCGACCAGAAAATCACTTAAGATATTATGGCTCTCATGCACAGATTTGAGGGTATTATTTGCAAACCTGACAAACTCCATCATTAGATATTTTGAATAAATCGCAAAAAACTGATACTCTAATAAAATGCGCATTTACGATATTTATTTTTTTCATCTCATAAGTTAGTATTTTATAAGTAATCAGCCATGAAATAATCATCATTATGTTGATAATTAAAGTATAATAATTAATTTCAGTTTGGAGTTTGCCAGCTTTGCAACACTCAAGTGGAGGTTGCCATGTTTGCAACAAACCCTATATTTTAATAGCAAAATTCTTCAGAATGAAGCCGAATTTGAAACTGAAAATCAATAATAATTGTGTGCAAATGTATTATGAATAAGACCCAATTCATATCTCACTTTTGATTGATGGTGGAGTTTGCCGGGTTTGCATTACCCTCATTTATTTACAGTAATGCTCTTAAGTAGTCTAACATATAAATGAAGAACAGGAACTCACCTCTTCCTCAGCGGTGGCCGTGTTGACGGAGTCCATACTTTGACAGAGTGCGAGCTCCATCCCAGTTGTCATGTCTGGCTCGAGGGCGTGTGCGGAAGCGGGAGAGGGGGCGGGGGCGGGGGACAGCCTCAGCCTCTTGGCTCCCGATTGGGCCGCCGCGATCTGCACCCTCTTGCTAGCCTGGCCGGAGATATCCACGACTAGATTCTGGCACCCACGGTCCTAGCGCGGGCACCTTCACTTGGTTTGTTCCTTATTCAAGTAATTCCCGCCAAATAAAAGCGCGGGAGGCCGCACGCTTGAGATTTTTACAATTGCGGACACCAACGATACCCGCGCAGCGAGAATCTTCTGTTAGATGGCGCATTTACAAATTACAAATAATTCAATTGATTATTAGTACGATGTTTTATTAAATCGTTATCACCGATTTACAATTACAAATTTACTTATCGCAAACTACAAGCGATTCAGTATGTATTCATAAGTTTTTTTTATTGCGTGAAATGAACAGTCTTCAATATTTGATTGTTGTAATTGACCGTCTTAATTGTTTGTATTTATATAATTTTGGACGGTTTCCAATGCTACTAAAGATGTTATTTTATTTTTAAAACGCTTCGATAATCGCGAGACTTTGTTTTATATTAGTTGAAATAACACGCTTTTTTCTAGTTCAAGCGAATTACGTTTATATAAGACGGTTATTGATTCGATAGGGTTTCATAAGTCTAGAGAAAATTTACTTAGCGTATTGATAAAAGCGACATATTATTCGTAAATATTATTATTTTCAATATTTACACGATCGATAATTCATCCAAATGTTAGTCCTTCACAGGAATATTTCCAGCTTTCAATAACTACGTTATGTATCTGAAACAAAAAGAGAACAAAAACGTTAAGAACTTCGATATTTTTTTAATCAAATTGAACATTCAATGGTTTTACTAAATATATGGAATAATTCAAAAAACTTGCACATGTTAGTAATTATTGCAAAGTAATCTCGAGCATACAATACAATACTTAGAGTCTAAATAAAAAACTAACCTGTTGATTGTGAGGTAATAAAGTTTGAATATAACAAATCACAGTTTAATATTATGTAATAACAAATCAGCGTTCAAATATGTAAAATAAAATAAAACGTTTAAGCAAAATGTATATACTCGTATACTTACAAAAATATATGAGAAAGTAATTTTCAAACTTCATGTATACATTTTAATATTTTTAACATAGTGTATCCGGTTATACCAGCATTATGTGAAATCGGTTCCTATTTGGCAAAAGGTCCCAACTGCTTTTTGAGAGCAAAAATAAGATGTTTACATAATTTTGATTATTTATAAAAATGTTATAATATTTGTCAATTTTCGTAGCATAACGTTATCTACAAGATATATCAGTAACTAAATTAAAAAAATATATACATATATTTAAAAAAAATAGGGGTTGAATGCAATTTTACCAAAAAAAAAAATACTTAAAAAATGTAACAAAAAAAAGTTTAATTGAACTCTTTCTAAATTAGCCACCTCCTCCCGATGTAATTTGTATCTCGATGTTTAGTTTTAAGTTTCAGTATGTGTAAAGCCCTGAAGAAGCTCGCATAGAGCAAAACCGGTAGGCCATCATCCTCACAAATAAAGTGGTTGGATACCAAGTACAAAAAGTATTTAATTAAGTGTTAAATATGCCCAACCACCAAGTAATGGCTTCTCATCAAAGATAATAAAATGTTTTAAATGAATTGGGTGACGAGAGTGTTGAACTCAGAACTATAACATATATGAAGCTAAACTATACATTTCCTTAATAAAATGTTCCGTTATACTCGTTTTATTTTAAGTTTAACTTTTCGTACTTCATAGTAAAAGCGGGTAAAGCGCTGTTATTTCAAATGTAATTATAATATAATATTTCCGGTCCTTGCTGTTTCACAATACGCCGGAACAGTTTGACGTCCCTTTAACGTTAGGGAACTCCTCTCCAAACTGTTGCTACGTGAATCAAGTAAACAAATTCACCGTTGTTCCGTCACCGTTATTCCAGAATCACCTCATAAAAGAAGCTGCGAAAGCGTCTCTCCGGGACTCGTAGCGAGTAACGTAAACGCTTATTGAAACAAGACGTGAACGTGACGACTGCAGTTCGAACAGATTTATTACAGAAGTCAAAGACATATCTGGCGTAGAAAAGCTGCTACGTATAATATTCGAACAAAATTTGTGATATTGAACTTATTTCATAAAGTGAATGCGCGCCAAGTTTCAATCATAATTACACTAACTTTTGATATGTATACCGTTAATACTGTAGAATAAAAAACATTTAACGATTTTTTATGAACATGTTTTCGTTCATAAAAAAATTGTACATCATTTTATTTAGATGTTAGATAATAATAATAACTAACGTACCCCAAGCAACGTCGAATGTTTGATTTTATCAATCGAATAAAACTTGGATACTCCGTGTATGATAGAGTATCGAATGAAAATATAAGAAATGAATGCGGTGCGAATGATGATGTCATGAACAAAATAAAGAAAGGATCATTAAGATGGTTTGGACATATGGAAAGAATGAATGAAGAAAGAATGTTAATGATGTAAATGGAACCAGAAATAGAGCGAGACCGAGGAAAACGTGGCACGATCAAATAAATCAAATATTGAATGTCGGCCATGTGAGGAGTCAGAGAAATCGACGCGCGTGGATGACACGATGTATGAATGTTGAGGAAGCGAGAGAAATATGTCAGGAAAGAAAAGTGTGGCAGTCCATTCTTTCTGCCTACCCCTTCGATGAGACGGCGTAATGGTTAGTTAGTTAGTTAGTTATAAAACTTTGAAAACTTATCACAGTATGATTTTTTTAAAATAAATTTTACTTAAACTATATATTGTAATAAAACTCAATGTTATCATATAATGAATATACATACATACAACATTGAAGGCTATCAGAATACTTAAACTTGAGCCTGGAGCTTTACTACGTGAATGTGACTGTAAGACTAAGACTAAAATTCTTATTTTTTCTACTCTACTTTCACGTTTAACTTATACTACTGGTGTTAATACAACCATCCATCATGCGGTTACAGATAACTAAAGATTAGAGCGTGTATTTCCATATGGCTAGATCTAAACTGAGGATAAAACGGGTTATGCGCAGCACTGCCATTGCGTGACCCAAACATTAATTAGTTTAACCTTTACCACTTTGTTTCTATGGGCCGAACTAGACTAAAAATGCTATAAATTATTCGTGTCAGTTATGTATGTGAACCATTGTGTATTTTGGAGGTTACTGTTTTTATTGAGATAAATATTCAATTCATTTATAAAATAATCCTCATGTTGAATATAAACCATAGCTTTTGAAATACGCCATTTTTATAATTTTCGTTAAATAATTAAAATCATAATTGGATGTATTTTAAACATCATCCCGACACACATTTGCACACTTAACATTAATTGAAAACGTTTTAACCATTTTAGACCATGAATTATAAATATTACATTATTATTGTTAATTTTAAATTTTGATTTAATTCGATTTTTTTTTTACTTATAATACAAAAGATATTTAATTAAAATATACAAATATAATATACTTTATTGTCGTGTTTCCACGTAGACATATTAAATACAAAAAGTCCGGTTTTTAATCTCATTGTTAGGTGGTGAAGTGTAAATAAATTAGCTTTTAACTAGAGTGATGTGAAATTTTCTATAGATTCATTGCATTTACAGATAAATTATTACAATATACGTTATCAATTGAGGTCTTCTTGAAGATAATGCAAAAATTCGACCGATTTCGATTTATTTTGCTGGTCAATGTTGTTTTGAGAGGATGTGCAATTCTCTTAATGTTTTAAATTTTTATTTTATTTATTTAATAACATAAAATAGTACACATATAAATAAACGCATATTGTTATAAAAATGTTTATATTCAATCAATCATTTCATCTTACAATTTGGTTATACCTATATCTACTTCACTTCCATTTGTTATGTACCCACTAGAAAGCAGGCCCAAAAAATGTAATTAAGCATCTCTTTATCTGGTGTGGACTTCCTGTTCCCCCTAATCTATCGAAAAACAATATTATGTAAACATGCTGTGAATACGGACTTTGAAAGCTCAACGGAACTTATGCACTTTGAATGCAGCAAGGTCCAGGATATTATCTTAATGTTTCTTGATAACTCCTGCTTATAAATAGGGAATTTGCTGTATTTGTCACACACATTAATTTTGGAAACAAAGCTTGTAACACACATATTGTATATTTATATAATAAATCATCGAGATCCAGTCGATCGTGCATTTTCATTTTGGAAGACCGAAACATTAAAAATTTGGTGTCAGAAGTGCGATATCGGTTTCATCTCAACTAGCTGGTTAAGCCGCAATTATTAAGTTGACCGATTAAAAAGAATCTCGATCTTCGAAATCACGAATCAAAGAAGAGTTGCAGTATAATAACTCCAAAAGTATCCATCTGTACCGGTTCAGGACCGAAAAAGAGGAAGCTACCCCTGGAAATCTACAACTTGTCAACTCACTGGACCCTGTGGACCTGCAGAAGAAGACGGAAGACCCTTTCGAGGAAATCTCCATTGGACCTGCAGAAGAGGACTTGAGGCTGCAGATTCCCATCCATCCGGCTGGACCTGCATGCAGATTCAAGTAGAAGGAAGAACTCTCGTAGACGTTCCCCCTCCACCACAGATGATGAACTTCATTATTTTATACTATATGTAAGTTATATTGTTTTAAATCCATTATTAATTGTCATCCATTTTTTTTTAAAATCGTTTATCTATATTTATATTTGCAATTTTTGTAAACATGGCAGTCGAAAATGAAATTTCGTTACAATTTTTAAGTAAATTCATAAGTACATTTAACGGTGATCCTTGTGATCTTAGCTCATTTATAAAAAAATGTGATTATGCAATGAATTTAGCTTCAAAATTACAAAAAGATATAATTTTTAAATTTATTCAATCACAAGTGACTGGTAAAGCTGATTTAATTACTTCTTGTAGAAGTTTACCCACATAGGACGATTATAAACAATTTCTAGAAGAAAATTTTAATGAATCTAAAAGTTTTGCACAGTATCTTTTAGAATTACAATCTTGTAGACAATTAAAAAGTGAATCTGTTATTAACTTCACGCAAAGGATAGAAAAATGTTATTCTAATTTGTTGAGAACTACGCGATCTGAAACATCGAACAGTGCAGAAATAATCGGAAAAATAGCTATGATTAAAGATATGGCATTGCAAGCGTTTTTATTGGGTATTTTACCGCAATACAGTATAATTCTAAGGGCTAGAAACCCTAAGAATTTTGAAGAAGCATCTGCATTCGCAGTAAGCGAAGAAAACATTTTTAATTTATCGTCACAGCAACGTAATAATAATAATAATAGTAATAATAAGCTCCGTTTTACGTGTAATAAAAAAGGACATGTTTCTGCTAACTGTTATCATAATAAGGATAAACGTATTAATCAAGTAAATTCACAATATGATAAAAAATCTAACCAATTTAATAATTCGGGGAATCATAATAATAAAGCGTATCAAAGTAATCAAGTTGATAATAATAAAAATAATTATTATAAAAATAATGATATATTAACATGTTTTTTTTGTAAAAAACCGGGACATTTTAAAAGGGATTGTATAAAATATAAAAAGTTAATTGAAAATAAGAACACGGGAAATTTAAACTGTCAAAATTCTTCGTTGTTTGCCGAAACGAAGAATTAGAACTCCCTTCAGGCAAAATATTGAATAATTCTAATGGCGTGACCCCACACGTACAAATTTATTTAAAAGAAAGTAAAAATAAAATTGTTAAACTATTAATCGACACTGGCGCGGATATATCTGTGATAAATCCTATGGTGTTAGATGGAAATATGAAGTATAATGAAAACGAAACGTGCAACATTCAAGGAATAAATTCGGAAAAATCAGTACAGACTTTAGGAACGGTTATATTAAATATGAAATTTAATGAAAAATGTTTACCACATAAGATGCATTTGTTGCCTCGTGCGACAAATATCCATCACGATGGACTTATTGGTAGCGATTTTTTGAGACTCGTGAATGCGAAAATAAATTACGGTAATAATACGTTATGTATTGGAAATATTTCTGTACCGATTTATTTTGATATGAAGTATTCAAAGGAAGAAAAAGGAAATTCTAAATTAGTTGCTATTGCTAACGCTCGTACAGAGACATTAGTGGAATTTAAAGTTCTAAATCCGGAGATTGGAGAAGGACTTGTGCCTGAGATAGAAATATTCGAAGGTGTTTATTTATGTAAAAGCATAACAAAAGTGAATGCAAATAATAAAGCGATTACGTCTATTTTAAATACGACGGAAAGACCAGTAAAAATTACGGAAATGAATTTATTTTTAGAAGAATTTAATGAATCAGAAAGTAAAATGTTAGGAAATATTAATGAGACAAAAGATAAGTTAAAAAATAAAAATGTGTATTTGACGAATACGAGTAAAACAAATGATAGAAATGATTTGTTACGGAAATCTATAAGAACTGAACATTTGAATGAAGAAGAAGCACATTCTCTCATTTCAATATGCGAGGATTTTAATGGTATATTCTATTTAGAAGGAGATAAACTTAGCCACACGGAGTCAGTTAGTCACGAGATAAGGACTACGAGTAAAAATCCAGTTCATGTCAAATCATATAGATACCCGGAGGTACATAACTTGAAATTGCAACCAGACAAATGTGAATTTATGCGTCGCGAAGTAGCATATTTAGGACATGTTATTTCAGAACAAGGAGTTAAAGCTAATCCGGAAAAAATTAAAGTTATTGAAAATTACCCAGTTCCAAAAACAACCAAAGACATTAAAAGTTTCTTAGGGCTTGTAGGATTTTATAGACGTTTTATTAAAGATTTTAGTAAACATTCACAACCCTTAACGCTGTTGTTAAAAAAGGATATTCCCTTTATTTGGACTGAAAAACAACAAGAATCATTTGATATATTAAGAAATCACTTAACGTGTGAACCAATTTTACAGTACCCTGATTTTAGCAAACGGTTTAACGTAACGACTGATGCAAGTAATTTTGCTATTGGAGCAGTATTGTCTCAAGGTCCGATTTCAAAGGATTTACCTATAGCATTTGCATCAAGAACACTAAATAAAGCTGAATTAAATTATTCAACTACAGAACGCGAACTTTTAGCTATCATTTATGCAGTCAAACATTTCAGACCTTATCTTTACGGAGTGAAATTTAATATAATCACTGACCACAGACCATTAACTTGGCTGTTTAATTGTAAAGATCCAGGATCACGACTAATTCGCTGGAGATTAAAACTAGAAGAGTATGATTACGATATTATATATAAACCAGGTAGATTAAATTCCAATGCAGACGCATTATCAAGAATCGATCATAATCAAATATTACAATTTAAAATTAGTCCACAAAGCAACTCGTATGAAGAATTTATTAAATACCATTATACTTATAAGGACGTTATCGATAATGAAAATATATTCGAAACGGATGAAAGTTTATTAAAAAGAAAAGATAATTTATGTAATGTTATTTCTAACGATAAGGAAATGTCTGAGCGAATAGCCTCAGAAGTAAGAAATAGAATCAATAATTACGATGAAATAAATAAAAGCAAAACGTGTATAGAAGATATTCTATCTTCGGAATTAGACAACGGATTCAAAGTTTATCACTTAATTATAAAAGAACACTTTTGGGATAAACCTACGTATATAAACATATTCTATTCTTTCATGAAACTAAAAAATGTATTAACTTCACAAAAAGTAGAGTCAATCTCCATTCCAAAGTTTGATAACGGAATGAATAATATAAATTGGAATAAGGTAAAGTCAATACTACACTTTGTTTTTGCTAACTCAGATATTAAAATAACTATTTGTAATAATAAGATAATTAATCCAGATTCCGAACTTATACCGGAATTAATTAAAGAAAATCATGATTCTCCCCATGCAGGACATTCAGGTTTTCATAGAACTTATAATAGATTGAAAGAAAGATTTTATTGGAAAAATATGAAGAATGATATAAAAAAATATATAAAGCAATGTGAATCGTGTCAAAGAAACAAAATTTCTCGTAAACGTAATATTATGCCTATGGAAATAACTAGTACCGCAGAAAAACCCTTTTCAAAAATTGCGATGGATATAGTCGGTCCACTAACGTTATCCGAAAATGGAAACAAATACATTTTAACATTACAGGACGACTTAACGAAATTTTCCCAAGCATTCGCAATACCGAATCATGAAGCAATAACTATTGCTAATCAATTAGTCAACAATTTTATATGCAATTTTGGAATACCTAGTCAGGTTCTCACAGATCAAGGAAAGGATTTTACATCTAAAATTTTAAAGGAAGTAGCCAAATTATTTAAGTTTAAGCAGATCACGACGACAGCTTTTCACCCTGAATCAAATGGAGGGTTGGAGAGGAGTCATGCGACTCTGGCTGACTATTTAAAACACTATATTTCAGAAAAACAAACAGACTGGGATGAATGGATAAAATTAGCTATGTTCTCATATAATACAACGCCACACAGTAGTACTAAATACACCCCATACGAACTAGTATTCGGAGTAAAACCAGAACTTCCAACGTCGCTAACACAGAAACCAGAATTTAAGTACACTTATGATAACTACGTTGATAATCTTAAATTAAAATTAAATAAATCACATGAAATTGCGCGTGAACATATAATTAAAAATAAAATTAAATCGAAAGAAAATTTTGATAAAAAGGTACGAAGAAACGAAAAATTCCAAGTAAACGATTTAGTTTATTTAAAAAACGAATCAATAAAAAGAAATCATTCAAAGAAACTCTCACCTAATTATCAAGGACCGTATAAAATAATTAAAGTAAATTCGAATGTAAACTGTACAATAATGATAAAAAATAAAAAGGTTAAAGTACATTGTAACAGATTAAAAAAGGCGAATTTTGCAGATTGATGTAGATCGAATTTTGTTAAGGATTCAATTGTATACCGATTACGTCATCAGCAAGAATTTACTAAGAACATGTGAATAAAGTTAATTTCACAGAGAATTATTGAAATTTAATTAAGAACATAGATATACAATAGAAGTTATTGATAGCAAGTAAGAATGAAAAATTTTAATAGTAAACATTATTGTTTAATGGTTTTATTTGAAGAAGTTAGAATTAATTAAAATTATATGCGAAAACTAAGGATTTGTGTAATAACACTTATAACCATGATAATTATAATAATATTTAAAATTATGAACCAACTCTGAATATTTTGTCACAGTTAATCGCAGTATCTAATAAAAGAGATAAAACGTTTGAAGAAATTCTAGGCGAACAAAAAACTATTATAGAAACACACGAGATTTTAGAATATACGTTCAAAGGTCTTTTTGGAAATTTAGATGATAACGAAGGACATGTGTACAATGACGCTACTAATAAATTAAATTCTGAGGATAAAGAATTTTGAACTGTTAAAATGAACAAATTCGAGTTTTAAAGATAACAACGACCAATGTTAAGGATATCTTAATTAGTTTAGATAAGAATAAACAAATATTCGACAAAATTTTGAAAGGTTGAAATTATATTATTTGAAAGTTAATAAAATTATGTTTAAATTAGAATTGAAACAAGATATTGAAAGGAACTAATGGATTATATGTTTTTGTATTGCCCACTATCAAATATTTAGCTATCGCAGAGAGTAAAACGACTTACACATCATTAGATAATTTAAATAATTGTGTAAATACATTTGAAGACAAAGCTATTTGCCAGACTGATAATATATTGTATAACTTACACAGTAGACCAATTTGTGAAACAGAATTGTTAATTGAACTTTATCATTTCCCTTGTAATTGTGAAACTTAGAATTATAAATAACTTCAATGAAATAAGATTTTTAGCTGGAAAATGAAAAATTGTAGTAGCTAAATAATCAGATAAAATAAATGAAAAAAAAATTTTCATTCAATCAAATAATCAAAAATATTATAAACAATTGTAAGCAACCATTACTTTACTTATATTGTATAATGTTGTCAATTCTGATATTTGTTAATTATAAGTAACATAATGTAAGAAATATTGAACAAAAGTTTAAGAAATGATGATTTAAGCCAATGTATGTGTATACCAGCCATAATGAATTGTTTAATATGTAAACCGAATGTAACTAGACAAAACGGTATAGAAATAAATGATGACCAATTTCTTGAAGAGACATCACCAAGGAGAAGTGCAAGACTCTGAAACGATATGAGATAAAAGCAAAAGGCCAATATCTCATCTTGTTGAGGGAGGTGTTATGTACCCACTAGAAAGCAGGCCCAAAAAATGTAATTAAGCATCTCTTTATCTGGTGTGGACTTCCTGTTCCCCCTAATCTATCGAAAAACAATATTATGTAAACATGCTGTGAATACGGACTTTGAAAGCTCAACGGAACTTATGCACTTTGAATGCAGCAAGGTCCAGGATATTATCTTAATGTTTCTTGATAACTCCTGCTTATAAATAGGGAATTTGCTGTATTTGTCACACACATTAATTTTGGAAACAAAGCTTGTAACACACATATTGTATATTTATATAATAAATCATCGAGATCCAGACCGTAACACATTGTTTTGGTCGAAACACTATTGATACTTTAGCATTATAAACTGTTAAATTAAAAAAAAACTGTTTTATGTATCACATGTGTACTTTTATTTTTACGCGACAGCTGTTTCGTCAACTTATGTTGACATCATCAGGTGTTACAAAAATATATCAAATGTCAAATTGCGTGATTTTTCGAACCTTTATGTGTATTTGTTCCTATGTCAATTTGAATAGGTAATTTCTTTGATATAATTTTGAAATTATTCAAATCGACATAGGAGCAAATAAGCATAAATAACACCTGATGATGTCAATATAGGTTTACGAAACAGCTGTCATAAATAAATAAAAATACAATTGTGATACATAAAACAATTTTTAAATATAACAGTTTATTTAACTACACTTAACTCTACTGTGAATTCTTTGTCCTGAAACATGTTTGTAAAAAAGTGTAAATACAATGTTTTTAAAAAGTCAACAAGCATTCAAATTTATTGTCTTACGTTTACAATGATTTAAACTAAAGAGTCATCACACCAGAACTATATGCCTTTGATTTTTATTACGTCGAATCTTTGCTAGAAATCTATTTCTCGAATTGAACCCCAGATATCGTTCAAAGACGGTATCATGGGAAAAGTGATTTAACGATAATAATGAAAAGTTAAGTATCGCAAAGAAAGATCTAAATTGTTCTAATGTTATGTATCGCGAAATACACTTAAGTGTGTTGAGCTTTCCAGTCGAACGCAGTCACTGTGGGACCGTATTATTGTAAACAACGCGGAAACCAAAAACAATGGAGCCAAGTGTTGTGAGTAAAAAATACCGAAAACAGACACATTGAACGATTCCGCCAAAGTAAATAAACAGTCCATACAGCGCAGCTTATATCCCACTAGTTACAGTAAACATAATCTTATTACGTATGAAACCTGAACTAAAAAGAACTTGTCGCCATGGTAATGATTTTTCGTCTACAGATATACGAGTACATACCTTTATAACAATGTATCACGAAATATCATTTGACTGGGATTTATAGTGGCGACATGACCGAGACGAAAGTCGTTGGTTTTTATTTTGTGAGCGCAAATCAAATAATATAAGGCAAAGTCACCCTGCTGAGGAATTCGTTTCATATTAATTCTTAGAAATGGGTAACAAATGAACAAATGATGCAATGCTTTGATTTATTGTATTGCTTAATACACCTTATTTTGTTTGCACTGAGTCGACCTTCGTGACAGAGTGGCAAGAGCTATTACTGCCACACCGAATGTAATAGGCTTTATTAACAGCGATGGCAGTGTGATTGTCCCACTGTCTTTGGTGAAGAATTTACGTAATAATAAAATGGCAATAGAATAGCTTCCTATCACACGTCATTAGAATCAATAGCTACAAAGTTGTATAGAGATTGGGTTCAAATTATCTATTGTATACAAATATGGAAAGTAACGGGAAACTACCACATTCAAAAAGCCAAGTAGCATCCCAAAAACTAGCAAAGATGTTAATAAACTTTGCCGCAAACCAACCCCTATTATTGAAACTAAAATACTAAATGTTTTTTTAGGGTTATATTGTTAAACTCTGTATCGAATTTGATACTAGTATATACAAATTCGCCTTACCAAATATCTTTAAATGTTCTGCTTTATCCAATTTTGGCTAATTCTTTAAAAATAAAGATTTATATAACACGTGAATAAGAGTTAGTATTTTATATTATCTTCCGAAAATTTAGGGTTTACAATGTCTGATAACCTGCTTTTAACATTTATAAGTAACCTTATTATATGTACCCAATTCGAAATAACCTAGTTGAATAATTAAAACTATGGAAGTGTTACATCAGAAATTCTCTCTGTCTCTGGTGATGCCAGTGGGGAGAGCAATTAAATTTCTGTTTAGAAAAATGGCTTTGGAGATCGACGTCTCTGATATTAGTGAAAGTACGTTCAGAACACAAATATCTTTGACTTTAGAGAGTATCTTGTATTCCTAAAGTGCGCCGTAGAGCCGTCCTGTTGAAATCCAGGACGAAAATTTTCGATATCCATATCATCCAGTTTAAGCCACAAGAGTCTCAAATTTATGCATTAAACGACTTATTTTGGACTCTGCAAGATGGCCATGAATGCCATAAATTGTTGAATAGAGCACTGATTTTGATAATAAATTTTAACAATTTCAACGCGTTGTTGATGTTTACTAGCGTTCCGTGGTGAAATGACTAGACTAAAAGAGTATTCTTGTCAAATTTGACAGCTATTGTTTTTCCAAAATGGCCGCTATACGCTGTCAGTTCGAGTGTCCCTATTGAAAAACCCTTTGACCACCAGGATACACCACCTGCAGCAAAGTCACGTCGGCCATTTAGCCTTTTAATTATATTTCGTACATAATTTCATTGAATTTCCTTTAAAATTTAAAAAATATGTAATGTGGCAATATCACTTAAAAAGGATGTTTTATTTCATTTTAGGGTTTTAGCGCTCTTAATGAAAACCCTAAATTAAATTTTACCTGTTCTTACAAGATGTCCTTCAATATAATTAAATTTTCGTAGGAAGCATTCACTTTGTGGTGAGACATTTCATTTTATTTATTTATTTATATTTAAAATAACATAGAAATAAAAACACTGCACTTTGCTTTTTACCACTATGCGGTTATTTTAATTGCCGAGTAGTTTCGCTTGTACCCAAGCTTCCTCAGAGCTTGCGGTAGCTTGGGAACAAGCAAAACTAATCGGCAATTAAAATAACCGCATAGTGGTGAAAAACAAAGTGCAGTGTTTTTATATCTATTTTGTTTTAAATATAAATAATAATAAAAATTACATTATAATTTCTGATTGTCATATCTTTTGAGAAAATAAACTGATTTGATTTGATTTGAACTAGTGAGAAAAATAAACTAGGTTACATTTAATTTGAAAATGGAAAATATGTGTTTTTTAGTTTCCTTAATTCCTTTATTTTATTGTGTAAATATACTTAATTTTTTTTATATACAATTGAGAAACAATTTGAAACAATTAAAAATATATATTATATAATAAATTTAACGAAACTAATGAATACTAAATTCCGGAAAATCCAAAATAAACAATAAATACTCCAACTTTATGGCAATCCTAAGTATTTATAAATATACAAAATTAACGAACTTTCTCTGTTCTATTTGTTCATTCGCAGAAATGTCGGAGTTCATAATAAATAATAGTACTTCGGGGTAGAAACCCTATGAAGTCCGCTTCATCCAAATACAGCTTGCTGGAAATTCCCCAAAACAATACGGAATTAAGAGAAAGCAAATCTTAAGACCAGATAGAAAAGTTGGACGGAGAGTTTCCAAAATTGAAAATAAGAGTTGGCGAGATTGATAAAGAGCCAAGTTTCAATTACATTAGCCAGTAAGTAAGTAAAATAAATATTTATTTAGATGTCAGAATCCCTGAGAAGTTTTCGGGTAAACTTTTCACCCTCAGCGGTTCTCCGGCGATCAAATCTTTAATTATGAATATTTTATTCATTTGAATTGGAGGCACGGAATTCTTTAAACTACTTAAGGAATTCCGAAAAAACATGAATTATTCTAATCAGTTTTCAAGAGTGTACGGCGCTTTATGCGAAAACCTTTTTAGTTTGAGTGAAAATCCTCGTATAAAAATATAAATGAATAAAGCTATTAATTTATAATAGTAAACACGATTGTTTAGTGGTTTTACTGGGATTTAATTTATATAAATTAAATCCCAGGAATACCACTAAACAATCGTGTTTACTATTATAAATTAAAAATGGAGTTTAACAAAACTAATACCTCAACCATCAATGAATATTTTTCTTCTTCTTTTGGTCCTGTCACACATCCGTGGTGCATAGGGCCTCTAGGAATCTTCTCCACCCGACTCTATCGCATGTCTGATGCCTAACATCATCCCAAATATAAATAAGGTGTTACTGATTTATTCCAGTAGTTAATTATTTTAGTGATCAGTTTCATCAATGGCCTTGTGAGAAATACAACTCGTCTAATAATTTAAATATATATTTTTTGAATTAAAAAATTGTTTTTTCGCGTGGTTTGAAGTTTTACATACAACATATTGTATTTATATATGTGTTTTGATAAATAAAAATCAGATTTTTTGATTCCACGGAACTAAAATCTTCATAAAATTGATGAAAAAAAATTGAATAATAATTAATACAAATAAAAACGCCTGTTTTCAAGAAGATTTATTATAATTCATAGGAACGACCTGTTTTACCTGTCAAAGTCGTCAGTTGAAATATGTCATTCCCATAAATTATTATAAAACTTCTAGAAAACAGATTTTTCATTAAACTAGTTGCTTAATATGGAGTAATACACCATTGTTCAAGGAACAATAAATTTGAAAAAATTACATCTACCGTTCAAATTATTCACAGTATTGGTTGAATACGATCGTGTTAACACAACCATGTCCCCTTTATAAATGAAACGTCTTAATATGTTTGTGTATAATATTGTTATATCATAATATAAATAATTATTTAAAAGCATAAAAATAATAGAACAAAGTGCAACAGCATACCAGAATGAATATTAATATTTCTTATACTAAGCAGCTACGTAATTCTTATAGATTGCTAATGACTCACGATCTGTCGTATATATTTTATAAAGCCAGGCACAAGGACAAATAAAAACTTATATTCGATGGCATGTCTGATGCCTAGTATGATATCAAAATAGCTGTAATTAGCGGTTGAGATCATTCATTAGACAATAATAGCGTCTTAAAGTTGAATACACGTTACGCATTCCGTAGTGTAACCAGCAAATAAGTTCACCGCATGATATAATATGCTTTGGAATTTAAGGATTAAAATATTTTTTTTAAAACTAACTAACTAACTAACCATTGCGCCGTCTCCTGAGGGGTTGGCATAAATAATGGACCGCCACACTATATTTCCTGACATGCCTCTTGCGTTTCCTCAACATTCGTACATAGTGTCATGCACACACGTCGATATCTCCAACTCCTCACGTGGCCAACAATTATGATAATATTTTATTGATTTGATCGAGTTATGTTTTCTTCAGCCTTGTTTCTAGTTCAGTTTACGTCGTTCACATATTAAATACTTTCTTTACCATTATTTCTTCATTCATGATTTCCACGTGTCCAAACCAATTTAATGATTCTTTTATTATTCCAAATAAAACAATGTGTACTCTTGCGACCTTCGTGGCCAAATGGTAATTGTTTTGACTGCCACCCCGAAGGTCCCGGGTTCGATTCCCGACGATAGAAGTGTGATTGTTACACTGTCTATCAGTCTGGTGCAAAATACACGTGACAATAAAATGGCGATTTATTAGCTACATATCACATGTCAAAATAATCAATATGATAGCTTTATTCTTTACATCGAATTAAACAAAGAATATAAAAATACAAATGTGTTTTTTTTAATATATTATAATTTTATGATTAAAATGTATTTTTTATAAAATGAATATTGGACGACCTTCGTGGCCGAGTGGTAAGTGCATTGACAGGCCACCTCGAAGGTTTCGGGTTCGATTCATGGCGAGGGCAATGTAATTGTCACACTGTATTTCGTCTGGTGTAGAATTCACGTGACAATAAAATGCCAATAGATTAGCTTCCTATCGCATGTCACGAGAATCACTATGATAGCTATAATAATACCCTTAACATCGATTTGGCTCATGCTGTCACGACGAAAAGAGCGATTCAACAAAATAATAATAATAATAATTTAGTTAAATTCCACTTATGCTCATGGCTTCGACATCTTTTGGTCCAGAAGATGGTCAGACTGGACCAAAAGTCGAAGTCGTTAAAACAATAAGAATTTAACTAAATATACTCGTATATTTAAAAAAAAAAGAAGGATGAAAGTATAATTGAGGCAGTCAAAGGAAAAGTGGACTAACCCACATGATGGCTAATATCGAGTTAACTATGGGAATGTGTCTAAAACTTGTGTTGTTTCAATTCAAAACTAAACTTAGTTCCAACAATATTCTCTAGATGGGAGTGTTTTGTTTTTGTTTTTGCATTTGAATATTTAAAATATTCGTGGGTTAAAATAAAAAACAGCATGTGGGTTAGTCCACTTTTGCTATGACTGCCTCAATTAATGCAGTAGAAATGAGATCTCGTAGACGAATGTGTGGATACTCAGTGTATGATAGAGTGTCGAATGAAAATATAAGATGTGAATGCGGTGCGAATGATGGTGTTATGAACAAAATAATGAAAGGATAATTAAGATGGTTTGGACATATGGAAAGAATGAATGAAGGAAGTATGGTAAAAAATTATATGTTGTTTTATTATAAAAATTATATAACGATGTAAATGGAACCAGAAAGAGAGGAAGACCGAGAAAAACGTGGTAAGATCAAATAAATCAAATATTGAGTGACGGCCATGTGAGGAGTCGGATAAATCGACGCGCGTGCATGACACGATGTATGAATATTGAGGAAGCGAGAGAAATATGTCAGGAAAGAAAAGTGTGGCAGTACATTATTTCTGCCTACCCCTTCGGGGAGATGGCGTGATGGTTAGTTAGTTAATTTTTTTTTAAATATTATATTATTAATTTTATTTTATTAATTTATTTATAATTTTTTTTTATACTATTTTTACAACAGGTCGTTTGGACCCAATTACTGTACCCATTTTTTATTTTTTAACTATTATATTGATTCTCGTGACATGTGATAGGTAGTCAATCTATCGCCATTTATTGTCGCGCGAATTCTACACTAGACCAAAGACAGTGTGATAATCACATTGCTATCGCCGGGAATCGAACCCAGGACCTTCGGCATGGAAGTCAGAGCTCGTAACCACTCTGCCACGAAGATCGTCATTTTGATTTATTTTCATTATTAAAGTGTTATGACGAAACCGTACTGTAGAAACAGCGTGTTATACGGGTCTGCCTATCACTATACTCGTATTTTGTATAATGTATCATTGAACAAATGGGATTGGCTTGTGTTATACGCAGCTGAATATTTCGTCCAAGTGTTGGGTGATTGAGCGAACAGGTGCGGACTACGGCAGGACACAATAAGGTAGTTGTGTGTGTGTTATCTAAACGAAGTGCAACGGAAGTGCATTCGTGGAACAACCGGTTGTTTTTAGTTCGTAATTATGCTACCGACAGCGGTGTTTAATGACTAACAAACCATATTGGTACATGAACGAATTGTTATTGTTTCACCGGGGATTCTATAACACTGTGATATCAGTGGCGGCTCGTATATTTTTACGTTTTATTGATTTTTAAATCACTCAATGCATTTGATGAAAATTCTTATTATTTTTGTTAACTAACTAACTAACTAACTAACGGTAGGCAGAAAGAATGGACTGCCACACTTTCTCTCGCTTCCTCAACATTCATACATCGTGTCATGCACGCGCGTCGATTTCTCTGACTCCTCACATGGCCGACATTCAATATTTGATTTATTTGATCGTGCCATGTTTTCCTCGGTCTTCCTCTATTTCTGGTTCCATTCACATCATTAACATATAATTTTTTTACCATTCTTTCTTCATTCATTCTTTCAATATGTCCAAACCATCTTAATGATCCTTTGATTATTTTGTTCATGACACCATCATTCGCACCAATATACATACGAGTGAATGAAGACGTTTGTTTTCTTAAAGTTTTATTATATTTTATGTGAATGGCATGGTTCGTCTATCTAAAGCATAGGTTTCCAATCTTTTCTAGGCCACCTCCCCCTTTATAAGTAAAATAAACGTTCAACGCCCCCCTCCCATAAAAGTTATTCGAAATATGGGAAAATGATTACAATACATACCATAATAAAATACACGAATATTTAAATTTAATTTGCTTGATTAGTACCTACGTGATTAGCATGTTTTTTTGTCTTTTTAGACTATATTTTTTTATCTGCCCACGCTCTCTATTTTTTTCTGGGTCTTCTACTGCCCCGCTGTAAGTCTCCAACGCCCACAAGGGGGCGTTATTGCCCACTTTGAGAACCTAGTATCTAAAGCATTATCAAATAGACTTGGACTTGGATCTTCTGGCTTACAGAAGTTCAGCTCATGTGGCTATTCCTCTTACGTCTGATGGGATCTTGTTGGAAGGTGATTTGGTGGGTTGTTAGTTAATACGGGAGCATGATTTGTGTGGCCCGGAGTGTTCCTCTGAAGGAGGATCGATTTTGGGTGCTTGTGGCGGCTGGAGGTGTTTGGGTCGTAATTTGAGAAGTATTTTATTGTGGAGTTAGGATGTAAAGGGAGTCCTTTGTAAAAACGTTCGGCTTGTTTCAGAATGAATTAATCTATCATCGGGATTCCCGATTCTAGGTGCAGTTGTGTGATCCTGGTCCATGAAATCGCACCAAGCGATAAACGGATAGCCTTATTTTGCAAGATATTTGAGACGTTTTCATCCGCATTGATAATTTAATATAGAGTTAAACATCATTGCTCAAGAAACAATTAATAACCAAGTCTATATAATTTTTTATTTAAGTTTAATTTTCCTTTTTTTAATAAAAAGTAAATCTTGAATGTAGGCGAAATATGGAATTGCGATGAGAGCAGAATACATGCGGTAGTTATGATATTCCTTAGATGTATAAGGTAAAACGATTTATAACATATTTTCGAATCCTAATATCACGAAGGAATGTAGAGCGGAATATAGTATTATAAACAACATTAAGAAAGAATCACTGCGTTATTTTGGACATGCGAAACGCGTGATTGAAGTAAGTATACGTTAACGATGTTATTGAAGAACGACACGAAGGCACGACAAAATTAATCAAAATTCAAATATCGGCCATGTTAGAAGTGGGAAGTATTTATGTACATGCGTGTTTGAAGCTAGAGAGACTTATTATGATTGAAAAATACGGCGGTCCATTATTTCTGCCTTCCTTTTCGAGGAATCGGCTTGATGGTTTGATATTAATTTCGGTTGCACTCGCGATCGGTATTACTAGATATTGAGTAGTCACAAATGGAAATCGCTTCAATTGCCGATGTGAACGATCAATCGTTCACGTTGACAATTTTGTTGACCGTCTCAGAGGCGCTCCATAGGATTGTTCTTAATTTAACGCAATTGTTATTAAATAATCTAGATCGAATACTTTGTTATTTTTTAAGTGTCTTTCGGCCCAATTTAATCTAGACCGAGTATTGAATATACCGTTATAGAAAGCGTACTTATTTTAACTGTAATTTTCTTCTTTTAAAATAAATAAGCAAAGCGAGAAAATCAAACATTTTGTTTTACTGAAGATAGTTTTTCAATTTAATGGTGATTGATGATTGAGACAATAAAACGCATTATGGTCTAACGGTAAACTTTTTAACCAATCTTAATAGGTACCTACAATTATTAAAGGTTTTGTGAATCGGAGTACAAACATTTTAGTAAATTTTATCCGCTCGTAAAACGGCGTTACGCAGTTGTGGATTTTAATTAGATTTTTATGCCCCTTTTTAGAAACAAAAAGTCACATTAAAATTGGATAGGAAACTTTAAAATTACTGAAGCGAAATGATTTCCTGTATCAATTTTTACATTTATTTTAAAAAGAAAATCTGATTGTTTTTAATAACAATTTCTCTTTTTATTTTTTATATACTTTATATTATATAACGCATACATTAAAAAAAAATTACATAGACTTGTTTCGGACAACCAGTCCTTCTTCAGTGATACATATAATATGTGTATCACTGGAGTAGGACTGGTTGTCCGAAACATGTATGTGTAATTAAAAAAAAATTATTGTAAGTGTTGTATATACAAAGTATATAAAAAATAAAAATAGATATAAAGCATCTACAACACGAAGTATGGCAAATATATAGAAGAAATTTTTAATAACTAACTAACAGTTGGAAAAAAAAGATAGATCGCCATACTGTTCTGTCCTGCATCTCGTACTTCCTCTACATTGATACATGCTATTAATGTACTCGTATATATGGTATACATACCTATTTGGCTAAAGCAAACATGCCATTTTTTCGCATTTAACAGGAAAGCCTTTTTAAACTTTAAAGAAGTTCTACAAATTTGTGAATAAAACAGTTTTTTTTTTGTTTTTTTTATACGTAGCGAAACATGTCATACATAAATATAATAATAAAACTTCTTGAAAACTATCGCATTTTCATAAATATTAAGGCTTTACCTTATTCTTAAAAACGATATTCAAAATATCAGTATTTCATAAGAAAATTTAAATCGATTGGGATTATTTGAAAATGTTTTTTATTTTTACTTTTATTTGTGAGTAGCTACTTAGTGACTTTTTTTGTTTCGGAACACCTCTTTTGGCAGATGGGTAAACACAAATAATTTACATTTCCTTTTCACGGTTAAGTGACATTATTTGCATATTTTCAACGCTTCACTGCGCATTTCTCATTGCGCACTTGCAACCAACTAAATAAATGCATTCCTTTGACTGGGCAGCGTCATTATAATAATTATGTGTCTATCTACACTCGGCCGTCCGATCGACAAAGAAAAGGGCGGAATTACGAACTGATCTCGAATAAAAAAAAATGATTTAAGAAGTCTTTTGTGCTCAATGGTAAAATGTAATAGAAGAAGCTATATTAAATAAAGTCGTTAGATGGAAATAAATTAAAATACGCGGGAATGAGTTTACAAAGGCGAGCGGCAGGTAAATTGCTTCATCGGCGTTGGGCAAGAATTGTAATTAAAATTTTAATTGGTATTTCTTTCATATTCCTCATCACTTTGTTTTGTGAACTTATATTTGAATAATATTGAAACATAATTTATAATAACAAAACACTTCATTCATTTCAAACAACCACCCGACACGTATTTATTTGAAAGTGAAAGTGTGAAACAAGTATTGAAGAAAACTAACGATTTTTAGAAAATTTATTGTATTTTGTGGGAGAGACAATTTTCGCTTGTTGATATCCATTTTAAGCTACAAATCATTGAGGAGAAGGAGGCATATTCGCTTCATATCGAGTTTCAATCATCTCAACTGATTGGCGGTTGTATAGATAACTCAGATGTTTTGAGTGATATAGGTTTATTTATCCAAATCTTCCACAAATATTTCGAAATATATCGCTTTTAGAAAAATACGCTTTCTTCAATATTAAATAATTAGCTTGAATACACGATTCGCTGTTTTGCTGTGTCTAAATAAATATGTATAATGTGATTGTGAACGTTTTTTTGTAAAGGTATTTTTTTTATTAAGAAATATTAAGAAATTTAATGATATTATAATTATTTCACATTGTTATAGAATAATTATGTCAATAGGTTCGTCAAACGGCGAATTCCGACAACCAAAGCTGTTTCGAGCATTTCTCTGATTACATGTCGATCCTGAGTCGATTTTGAATTCGAGTAGATCTTTGAGATATTGAGTGTAATACGAACCTTGCAATCGTGAGCCAAGCACGCTAGCGGTAATAACAGACCTTAGACTTTGGACGTAATAACGTGAACGTGTACGGTGTATGTATCACCGGGAATACAGTTAAGACTCAATTTTTCGCTTTTAAATCACATTTTATTGTTTATAAATAAAACGAAAATCTAAACAAATCGTTGCCTAAAAATATTTTTTATTTTCCTTATTTTCTATGATATTTTGTTAAGAGGAAAACTTTTCCTCTTTTAATCAGTTTCTGATTTAATTTCTAGCTTATTTTTTCAACTTATGAAGAAAAACAAAGGAAATATTAGAATAAATAATTATTATATAACTACACTTTGCATTTTTACAACACTTTTTACAGAAATGTTTCAGTTGTGACCCAATCTCTGTCGATGTACAAATTTTAACTTATAAAAGAGGTACCATTTTTAACTAATATTTTTCTTTCAGTGCCGTGTCAGGTCTCTCCAACGCTGGCAATCACTGCAGCAAAGGCATCTCTGTAATGCGGCACTTGGAACAGGTTCTGAATTCTTGTAATTCCTGGCCACTCTTTTATGTTCCGCAGCCAGGACATCTGCCTTCTACCAATTTCCCGACGTCCACTTTACCCATTAATATCAGTCGAAGGAAGAGGTTTTAACTAGTAACAAATATAATATTATAAATTAGGTTAAAACTTGTACATCGACAAAGTTGGGTCACTACCGAAACATATAAAAATACGGAGGGTATTTAAATTTACTCAAATATGAATCCACAACACAAAGTGAAGGCGATTTTAGAAGAAATGAAATATAAGTTTGATAAAATTACTAAATAATAATCTTTGGTATTCATTTTTTATGGTGTACATACGAGTGATAACGGAATACTTTAATTGCATACAAGTTTAGATACTAGATTGTTCGTAACTCAATCACGTCATAAGCTAATCTTTAGCAATCACTTTGATGAGAGTTTCACATTGTATCATTCGTTGCTGATATAAGCAATAATGGATAAAATAAATTGAGTACTCTAGCGATGTTTAAATAATGCATTTTTTTAAAATACGGTACATTAAAACTAACAAGATGTTTTTTTTTTAACTTGCTGTAAAACTTGAACGTTAATTAACTAACTTACCATCACGCCGTCTCCCCAAAAGGGTAGGTAGAAATTCTGGACTGCAATACTTTTGTTTCCTGACATACTTTTCACGCTTACTCAACATTCATACCTAACTAACTAACTAACCATTACGAGTGTCTTAGAAGGGGTAGTCAGATAGAAAAGACTTTCACACTTTTCTTTCCAGACATAATTTTCTCGCTTTCTCAACATTTATACTTCGTGTTATGCACGTAGGTCGATTTTTCCGACATTCATATATTTATAAATATATGAAATTAATATAAATTTATTAAAAATTAGAACGTCAAAAAATTTCGGATTTTAGAAATAAGAGTCATACAAGACTAATCGTAAAAAATAATTTTGTTACGAATGCATAGTTCAGATTTCTCATAAAATGTCGAGTGAACAAACGAGATGATTATCTCAAACAAAAGAATACGCACCGACTGAAGAAAAATATCGGAAGAAGTTTTACATTTTCCGAAATAAGTTAACAATATCTTCCAGAAAATACAAGGATATCGCATTATCATATCTCTGTATGGAATAATTTATATTTGGACTTGCTCGGATCCGTAAGCCCAATTTCATTGAAAATATGCACATAAATCTAATGTTCTGTGTCTACATTTAAATAAAGAATGGAAAAGGAGATGAATAAATAAGAATAGAAATACGTAATGCTATATACGAGAGATGGAATTTTAAAGGTATTTGGAAATTCTGCAATAATATTTACGTTTCAATGATAGTGGAGAATTATAATTGTGTGATATCACCAATTAAACTTTAAATAAAAAAAATACACATTTATTGTTTCTTGAACAATCGTGTAAAACTCCATTTTCAATAATTAATACGAATGAAAACGTCTGTTTTCTAGAAGTTTTTTTATATTTTACGTGAATGACATGTTTCGTCATTCACGTAATATAATAAAACTTTAAAAATATATACATTTTCAATCATATAAATTAAACACTTTTATTTTATTTTATAATCTCTTGATTTTATTACTTGAAAATATATAAGGATATTAATATTAATATCACTAATTTCAAAAAAGGATAACAAAAAAATCTTTAAATTTACTGTAAGAAGTTAATATTCATAATAATACATTAAAACTTATAAAATTCAATAGTTTTGAAATAGCCAATTTCTAATGATATGATTTTATTTAAAAAAAAACACATATATACGAGTAGATTTAATACAGGTATATCGTTTTTTTTTTGTTTTTGTCTTGATAATTTGGATTCTAGTTCAATGGTAAAAAAACATTTAAAACAACTGAGTTACGTGCATAAGCTTAGGTAAATCGGAATTTATTTTTGTTTTATCTTTTTTAATCAATATAAAACAATTCTTTATTGTGCATTATTATTTTATCTAACAAGTTTCTTAATAGAATCAGGTTAAAATAAGCGTGCAAATTGTATGCCGTTTGACATCAGTAATTTAGATAAATATGAAACAATAAAACAAAGAATAGTCAAATGTAATCTCCTTTTTAAATTATCGTTATACGATATACTTTTTCATAACTGTTTTTTTTTTTAACAATGATGTAAAACTCCATTTTAAATCATTAATACGAATGAAAACTTAGGTTTTATAGAAGTTTTATTATAATTCGTGGGAATGAAATGTTTCGCCTTTTTAAAGCATTAAAAAATCAAAGACATGTCATTTCCATAAATTAATATTAAACTTCTAAAAACAGAAGTTTTAATTTGTATTAATTATTTTACATTATATTTAATATGGTTTATAATAAATTTCATTCGTTTAAAAAAATAATAATCATAGATTTTGTTTTGTAACTAGAAAATAATGTAAGATAATACTGATAATTATTAAATAATTCAATATAGTAATAAATTAATTTAATTCTATTGAAGTTAATATTTGATTTTTGAGACTATTCAGCAAGTTGATAAGAAGTGATATTTTTTCTGAATTTAAATATTAATTAGAGAATCTACATATTATATTGAAAATGAAAGTGTATAAGCTTACTTAACTATTATAATATAAAATATGTTTTTTCGTTGCATATTGTATTGAAGTGTTTAAGGCAGTGTTTTAGTATTTAATTTTCAACGGTTAATACCTGGAGTAGTTTTCATAAGTACTCAAGAATAAAAAAATATGAATGATTTTTTGTTTAAATTCCATAGAGGTATAACAACACGATCACAATAAATCATGGCCATTAAGAATTATGGTATATATGGTAAAAAAAAACTTAAAGTTAATTTATATGATAAAAGCATGCAGAGTAAAAATATTTAAAAAAAATCATGTACCTAGTAAAACAATTGTAATTATTTACAAATTTTAGATTCGGCTCAAAGTGTGTGAACAGTTGCACTACCGTTTTAAAACGTCATGTGAATAATTCACTGATGCCGGCAGTGTATGGGAATAGTATGAACACTTCGAACAAATTCACATTCGCGGATTAATAAAAAGAAAATAAACGCAGCGCGACCGCGCTCTGACTCGGCCTTAGAAAGACTGACACGCTCTGCTTGCCGGTAGTCCACGGTGCTGGTGGCGAGCGAGAGGGACCTCCCGAGCCGGAAAACTCCGCGTGCGCGAGCGGGACGGAAACACGTTTGTCGGCGGGGCGTTTAGTTCCGGATGAAGAGTAGGACAGCCTATGTCAGCGGGTAGCGGAAAATACGCAAGGAAAATAATGGACGTGCCACGTTCCTCTTTGCGTTTAACTTGAACCTAACACATCGCAAGCTTAATAGAACACTGGCTTAACTCAAAAAAGTAAGTTTTGCTCAATCTGATATGTTTAACAAAAACAGTCGAAAAACACGTACGAATGGATAGCGTTAACATTGTGAAAAATATATGGATAGCGTTAACACAAGCCTATGTCTAATGTTAACTCAATTATGACCTAAACCATAATCGGTCAGTTTACTATTAAGCGTGCGACATGTCACTTAAATAATTGATATCAATTGTATTTATTTTATTTATTTAGGGTGTATGTATATACTCGAATATAGCAATAGCGAAGCGCAGCCGGGTCTGCTTGATTTATTTACAAAAACAATCACATAACCAAATAAAATCTGAATATGTATGTATTAGTAAAACGGATTTTTAAAGTAATTAATGCAAATGAAAACGATATCTAGAAGTTTTATATTTTTTAATTGGAATGACATGTTTTGTCTTGCTAAGACATTTGATAATACCATTATTGAAAAGGTGAAACATAACTTTTAATAAATTTTCTAGAAAGTAGACGTTTTAATTTGTATTAATTAAATAATAACATAAAAAATATTCAAGAAACCATAAAAAATGTTTTATTAAGTATTAAATGAAATAAAATTATTATGACAATAATATTGTGTGTAATAAAAAAATAATAATAGCAATGTATAGATATGATCCCCCTTTAGAGAAAAGTAGAAAAATATAATAATTTAACTGGATTTTCGCTAAATAAATATTAATAGCTTTGCCCGCTTAGCCCCCTAACATAAATATTCAAGTTATAATTTAATTATAAAATACTTCACACTTAATAAAGATTAATAAATATGTTGTTTTTATCAACTCGCAATTATATATTTTTTCAAAAAAAAAAAAAATTATATACAACAATTCATTTATTTATAATTTTGAAAATTAGTATGATTATTTCAATCACTGATATTTAACCGTTGAAATTAAATATTAATATTTTTTAACGTTATCAACATGTCTCCACATTATTCTTTCGTCACAGGAAAATCGTATCTCTAAACAAGGACAGCCGTATTTTGTACACTCGGCAAGCATGCGCGGATTTAATCAAAGGTGGAACGTATGTTCTATCCGCTTCCTTTTCCTCTAGTCGCCCTCCTCCCTCTGGCGCGATAGCCTCGTCCCGCTCTGTTTTATAGGTGAGCTGCGCTGTGAGGGTGTACGGCTAGTTTGATGTTGTGTTTGTGGATTACCTTTAGTTTGCGGCAGAGGTTCTCAAACGTTTTTACTATCAGGTTTTGAGAAATTCAAAATTTTATTTTGTTAATATTAAAAGAATGGTTAAAACAATATAGCAGTAATGTACGAGTATTTTGTGAATACACTGACATTTCCGCAAAAGTACAAATTTCGTTTTTATGATTCAGTTACTGTTGATAATCAATAAATATTATTAATGTCGTTTTCAACTAAAGAAGACTACCAAAATTATAATTTTACAAAATACTTTTTAATAAATCGCATAAAAACAACATTAAAATATGATTTTATCAGTTTACATGTCAATTTTAATAAAATATTTTGGAAATAGATATACATGGATGATAATTTTATTGATGTAATTAAACATTTTTTCTGAAATATCTTGATGAAAGTTGTTTTTAAATAATATTTAAATAAAACTATATTCTTTAACGACTTCGACTTTTGTATTTATGTCGACAGCAACCGGTTTCACCATGCTCGCTGACGACATAGAGACAAAAGTGGAAGTAGTTAAAGAACATCGTTTTATTTAATTATTCTTTAATATTAATATTAAAATGGCAGTGCATAATGGTGTTCTTGAACCGACCCTTATGTATGGAAGCGAAGCATGGAACTGACAAAAAAAGGATGAAAGTAAAATAAATGAAGTATAAATGAGATCTCTTAGACCAGCGGTAGGGGAACCGGGGTAAATTACCTCAAATTTGATAATTTTATTTTGTGTGTCTATTACATACTTACTATTTTCATGTATCTTTTTTTTTATTTTGCGTGTAAATTAATTCAATAAATAGTGTTTATTTAAAATATACATTGATTGTCTTCTTTTCAAAATGGGGGGAGGGGGTATTAGACTTACGTAAATTTTTTTGGGGTAATATAACGTCGGATTCTTAGCTGATAGATCTGCTGAAGTCGTATGTTAATTTTGAACATTTAAGTTTTATTTGTTTGATCAATATGCGCCCACAAAAAATCTATTTTAATTGCAGATTACAAAATAAGTCGTTATTAGATTGTTCATTATAATTTAAAATGTATTATACTCGCTATTTTTGGTCCATTTATCATAATTCAAATCTATCTATTTGTTTGACAAGCAATCATAATGTTATATTACGCCTCACACTTTGAAAACCGATGTAACAAAACAGCAGGTGATATTGCGCCTGTGTGAACAGTATCGCGTGTACGTATATTCGAATGATATATGTGTGCGTGCATCATCTGTCAGTTGGGCATCTGTCCTATTCTGTCCTGATATGTCTGTCCCTCTCCGATTGTGGGCGAGCCGCAAGCTCATCATAGTCCGACACCCACACTTTTTGATTGCTGAACGCCGTCAGAGTAAAAAGCTCCCACCGCTTGTACACCAGAATATTTTTATACGCTTATTTTTAAAATACATTTTTATAAAGTAACTTTATTTTATCGTGTTTTTTTGTAAATCTAGTATTGTTTTACGTGTATTAGTGCGTACTTTATTAATAAAGCCAGGTGGTTTATTTGTGTATGTAACAAGCGATTATATTGTGATGTTTTATTATTGTTTTATCTATGACTTTACGTAAACTAAATTAATTTGTTTATCGATTGTGTATGGGGAACGATTTTTTAGTACCGGCTATGTATTATTGTGGGAACTTATTTGGCCCAGTTTTATGTAAGCATTCGTTAGGTCAGTTTGCACAATGACAAATTGTGACTACACACTAATCTATGTGTGAAAATATTAGCTCTACGATAACGGAGATAAACCCAATCCCAGCTGAAACGAACGTCTTCTTAAAAATGAAATAGAGATACACATCTATAAAAATTCAAAAAAACATTCTGCTAATATTTCAAAATGTACTTACTGCTTAAAACGTGTCACCTCGATTTTATTTGGTGATTATTTAAAGCAACGCATCTTAAATGTCAAGAGCAATCTCAGCCCTCTACCCTATGTTAGCTAGAAACAGTAAACTAAGCACCGACAATAAACTCCCGATATACAAAACGGTCATAAGGCCTATCTTCACTTATGCAGCCCCAATCTGGGGCTATGCAGCTTCGAGTCACATACGAAAACTCCAAATCCTGCAAAATAAGGCTATTCGTTTATCGCTTGGTGCGCCTTCATTGACCAGGATCACACAATTGCACCTAGAATCGGGAATCCCGATGATAGATGAATTCATTCTGAAACTTGTCGAACGTTTTTACAAAGGACTCCCTTCACATCCTAACCCCACAATAAAAAAAAACTCTCAAATTATGACCCAAACACTTCCAGCCGCCACAAGCGCCCAAAATCGATCCTCCTTCAGAGGAACACTCCGGGCCACACAAATCATGCCCCCGCATAAACTAACAACCCACCAAATCACCTTCCAACAATGTTCCCATCAGACGTAAGAGGAATAGTCACATGAGTTGAACCTCTGTAAGCCAGAAGATCCAACTCCAAGTCCAAGTCCAAGCATCTTAATTGTGATCTAAACGGTATAATATAATGACATTTTTCATAAATGTTAATTAATTATTTATTATATGTATAACTAACTAACTAACTAACTAACTATCACAACCAATGGACTGGCACACTTTTCTTTCCTGACATACTTCTCCATCTTCCTCAACAATCATACATCGTGTCATGCACGCGCACAACAGGTCGTTTGGACCCAATTACAGTATACAATTTTTATTTTTTAGCTATTATATTGATTCTCGTGACATGTGATAGGTAGCCAATCTATCGCCATTTTATTGTCACGTGAATTCTACACCAGACCAAAGACAGTGTGACAATCACACTGCCATCGCCGGGAATCGAACCCAGGACCTTCGGCATGGAAGTCAGAGCTCGTAACCACTCTACCACGAAGGTCGTCAAATTTCTCTGACTCCTCGCATGGCCGACATTCAATATTCGATTTATTTGATCGTGCCACGTTTTCCTCGGTCTTCCTCTTTTTCTAGTTCCATTTACATCGTAAACCTATACTTTTTTTACTATTCTTTAGTCATTCATTCTTTCCATGTGTCCAAACTGTCTTTATGATCCTTTATATTATTTTGTATAACACCATCATTGGCACCGCATTCACTTCTTATATATATTCTTATATTATTATTCGTATATTAAATATTTAATCGAACCTACATATACCTTTGTAGATATAATACAATATGTATTACCTTTGTTGGCACTATATTAAAATACAAATATTAAAATACTAGGGAGAAGTGCTAACAAGTGCCAACATTTAATATTTGATTTATTTGATTGTGGCACTTTTTCCCTGGTCTTCTTCTATTTCTAGTTCCATTTACATTCCATTTACACAGTATACCTTTTTTACCATTATTTCGTTATTCATTATTTCCATGTGTCCAAATATATTCTTCTTATATTTTCATTCGACACTATATCATACACATATTTTTTTCACACATTCGTCTAAGATATCTCATTTCTACAGCATTTATTCTACATTCATCCTTATTTTGCCAGATTCATTAATTATGTATATTTCGCTAATATTAAATTTCATTAATTGTATGCTTGAAGTAAAATAAGCATTAAATGCCTGGCGAAACCGGTCGCTGTCGAAATAAAGACAAAAGTGGTAGTAGTTAATAAACATCGATTTATTTAATTATTTGAAATGAACTTTAATGAAGAGATTTCAGTAAAATTGTTCGATTACCTACATATTAGTTAGTGACTAGTATAATGAGAAAGTGGTACCACTTACCGACTTGTCCTCCACCCCACACATGTGAATAAATAATGACATACGGTTTTCAACTCGGACTGAATTTGCTTAGGACATGGTTTCTTATCAGCGGAATCGATTTCCGAGAACTTATGAATAATTTGTCGAGCAGATCGGTAACAACGGAATATCGAATACACACTTTGCTTTATAGTCGCCCTGCTGGGAAAAGCCAATATGTGATTGCATCACAGCAAGCCCACGGAATAGAAATAACCAAATAATAATGACCACGTGAAGTATTAAAGTCGAGAATTAAATCCTACTCGACGGCTTAGACGTCGCGACGCGCCGCTTAGTCCGGAGCGATGGGTTTTATTTTAAGTAGTCGTTTATATACAAAGGCAATTTAAAAAATATTTTAAATACGAGAATGAATTTTTCTGAAAATTAAGAATGAATGGTGTTCTAGTGTCATTCATTTATATAGAAGTTAATTTTTGAGTTAGCAGAAGAAAGATGTATACCGTAGAAAGAGATCGCTAAAAACAATGCCAGGATAGAGTAATGCGGCGGTCCATCCGCTACCCCTCGGGAAAAACTGCGTGATGTTTTAATTAGTTATTTAAATAGTCCATTGTTTTGGCCGAAACACTTTGTTTTAAAAAAAATGACTAATTTCAAGGATTTATATCAATGATATTAGAATTTATTTTACAATCTTCAATGTGAGCAAAAAATTGCTCATTATTATGAAGAAGGAATCTGGTCGTGTCCAGGCTTGAACCCATGTCCCCTGGATCAGGAGCCAAGCGTTCTATCCCCTAGACCACCCGGTTAAATGATACTTTAACATTATTACTGTTAAAATTTAAAACAATGTTAAAATATCACAATTTCTTATTATTCGCTGAGAGTGTCATGACAGCTGTTTCGCCAACCGATGTTGGCATCATTAGGTGTTATAATGAACTGTTTTTTTGAGATTACTGTAACACCTGATGATGAGAACATCGGTTGGCGAAACAGTTGTTGCGACACTCTCAGTGAATAAAAATAAATTGTGATATTATAACAGTGTTTTAAATTTTAACAGTTAGTTATTTAAGATTAATGGTAAGGTAAGTAAGATTGCTGACTTGGAGACCGTGGACGGCGAAGAGAAGTGCAGGGCGACCGCAACTACGGTGGAAGGATGATCTAAACAGACACGTCGGAATAACCCGGATGCAGTCTGCACAGGACAGAATGACATGGAAGCAAATGGAGGAGGCCTTTGTCCAGGAGTGGACGGGAATAGGCTGAGGAAGATGAAGAAGAAGAATAGTAGGGTATCTGATATGGTCCTTTAAAAAAAATAATTAACGATCCCAGGTTTGTAATTTTATTTTTATTTTAATAACGTTAAATCCTTCAAAATATGTTATGTGTGTACTTTTAATTCTCTTGATATTTTAAACAAAAATAAACAGATTTAAAAAAATTTAAATCTGTTTTATTTATTTATTTGATTTTACTTATATATATTTTATCATCGGGATTGAAGTTTATATCGTTCCCTAGTGTCTAAATGCAAAATTTTCTTTCCATAATAAAAATTAATTTTCATGAAGGTTTTGAATAAATATCATAATACTTATTGATTATCTTTATAAAGGCTATCCCAACTACATTATAAAACTATTACAGTTTGCGGTTAAAACGAATTAGAGGTCAAATAATATTTTAAGGGTCTGTGTCTTTATTTCATTTTGATCGGCGTAAACAAGAATTTATCAATGAAAGCGAAAACAGCTGTTCACAATGAAGTTCTGGTTCAAACCCTTATGAATGGAAGCAAAGCATGGAACTGGCGGAAGAAAGATGAGAGCAGGATAAATGCGGTAGAGTTGAAATCCCAAAAACTAAAGTGAGTAAAACGATATAGGACAGAATTGTAAATACCCTAATATTATCAGGTAGTTATATACAATACTCGTATATAGAGTGGGAGAAAGTACAGTATTATGAATGAATAGTTAAGAAAATAAACGTTAATGATGCGTATAGAGTACGGAGTCTAGGAAGGCCGAGGAAAAAATGGTATGACCAAATTAATCAAAAATTAAAGATCGACCATGTAAGAAGTAGAATGAATCGACGTCCGTATAAGACTCACTGTATAAATGTGGAGGAATCTAGAGAGGTGTATCAGGATGGAGTAGTGTGGCGGTCAATTATCTTTGCCTACCCTTCCGGGAAAACGCCATGTGGTTTGTTATTGTTGATTTTTATTAGCATATCGATAATTTTATTTGACCTATTTTTTATTTTCAATTCACTATTATTTCAATGTATTTTACCGTATTGTGTAGAATAAAACAATATTGATTTTTAAATTTGTCATTATTTTGCACGTGTCAGTAGAGCACTAGGCAGAAGACACGTGCAACCATTCCCACAGTAAGATTGCTCTATAGCGAAATTGACATCGATTCAATATCTAATAATTTATGAGACCCTCCTTCTTGGCTTACTTTTCCTGTTCCTTTGACATACGAGTATGTATTTCATAGGACTGAATAATTGATTTTATGATACGAGTATTTAATAATATTTCATTTAAATAATTATATGTTACTAGTTTATACCGGCAAACACAAGTATATGATAGTATATGAAAATCTACAAACATATTTTAACTAACTAACTAACTAACCATCACGCCGTCTTCCCGAAGAGGTAGACAAAAAGAAAGGACTGCCACATTTTAACTGATGCAGCACTTACAACTTACTTACAACAATCTAACACCAGCAAGAACTTTAAAATACTATTGAAGGTATTATTCAAATTGTCATTGG
This sequence comes from Lepidostoma basale, assembly GCA_022606425.2. Taxonomy (NCBI): domain Eukaryota; kingdom Metazoa; phylum Arthropoda; class Insecta; order Trichoptera; family Lepidostomatidae; genus Lepidostoma; species Lepidostoma basale. The sequence continues at coordinate 158,123 of JAHDVF020001081.1, read as the reverse complement.
AACAAATGAAAATTTTATTCTAATATTTGTCAATATTCTTTATATAAACGAAAAAAACTTGTATTAAACATATTGGTAACATATTTTTTATAGTATATTTATATAGAAATGAGATATTTTACGCGAACATGTATCAAATCTGTAAATGATTCAATGTATTAGTTTTTGAATAATATATTTAAATTTAAAAATTCAATCGAATTCCATTTTTCAATAACATTGGCGATGAGGTTCACAACCCGTCACACCGCGTCTTCCGCGGGGGCGAAAAGAGAAGGATGGAGTGTCGCGTCGGTTAATATGTGGCAGTCCATTCTTTCTGCCTACCCCTTCGGGGAGACGGCGTGATGGTTAGTTAGTTAGTTAGTTTATTTGATTGATTTTATTTATACATATTTTATTAAACTTTAACATAATGTTTTAACATTGTGTAAATCCAATATTATGATTTTATATTATATGAAGTAAATTACAGTTTTTTCATACCTTTATTTTTAGTAAAATGATTATTTTTAATAAATATATTTTTACATGAAATTAACATAACGACTACCTTCGTGGCTGAGTGACAAGAGCTCTGATAGCCATTCCGAAGGTTTGGGGTTCGATTCCCGGCGATGGCAGTGTGATTGTCACACTGCCTTTGGTCTGATGCGGAATTCACATAACAATAAGATGACTATGGATTAGCTATATATTACAAGTCAGAAGAATCAATATTATAGCTGTTAGAACCAAACATCTCTTAATAGTATCAGAAATGAGAACATTGCGACCTATTGTGGGGAGAACCTTTAGAGATAGGACCCAATGGAGAAATTCGCAAATCTTGCAAAATTGAAGACATAGTGAGGTGGAGTTGGCAGACAAGACGATTCTGGAGGGACAGCAAGAATTGATAAAATCGTGATGCACGAGACTCCAAAGGGCCGTCGACCACCAGGACGACCACCAAAGAGAGAGAGAGAGAGAAGGCTGGTTGTCTTCATCACAGGAAGAAAGTTAATATCCTGCATAAACAGATCGCAAGATCTACAATCAGAAGAAGAAGAATACTGGGTTCAAACGACCTGTGGTACTCAAATAATAATTTAAAGTACTTTTATTTATGTAGCAATCTCATATCAAACAAAGTATACCCACTGATTCCTATCAATGATGGAAGAGTTCGAAATGTAATCTTCGATGAATAAATATGCCATGTGAAATCGAATACTATAATAATCGAATACTATCGAATAATCTTGAATAATTCACATCTCTCGATTGGCCTTCAGAAATTGCTTGTGTATTGTAATATTTAGATCATGAAATTATGAATGTTGTTAAGTTCGAGGATTTCCTGGACGGCTTCACACGTTTGTAGACCATTGAGATACGTGCAAACACCTCACATACTTTTCAGCATTCAAATGTGTTTCCAAGCATTGAAGGTTCGAAAATTTTCACAAAAATACCCTACAATAAGTATATAAAGGTCTCTCGAAAAGCAGGAAGAGTACATAAAAAAAACAGTTTAAGCGTTATAAGTATATTAAATAATTAATAAGAACGAAAAAGTCTGTTTTCTAGAAGTTTTACTACAGTGTATGGGAATGGCTATGCATTATTAAACATTTAATGATGCCTTAGAAAGGCGAAAAATGAGATTACCATAAATTATAATATAATAAAACGAATACGAATGGAAACGTCATTTTTCTAGCAGTTTTTTTTTCATAATATTTTTCGTATTAACAATTTAATTTTGAGTTTTATATGATTTAAATAACTTTTTGGAAAATTTGTATTATCACAACATTTTTTTGCACTTTTCACAAACATGTTTCGGGACACAAACTTCCCTTCTTCAGTGTATGAATAGTGTTGTGATGATATAATATTTCCAAAGAGTTATTCAAATGTAAATCCACAACACAAAGTGATGGCGAATATAGAATTTTATATGTTTGTTTATAAAACTATAATTAAACTTCTAAGATTAAAAAAGTAGTATTTTTAATTATTTGAAAAGAGAATAAACTGGGGTAATTGAAACGTTTTGTTACAATGTTGTTTACATAAATATAATATAACTTAGTATCGATGTTTTCATTCAATGTAGTTATCGTACATAAAGCTACAAAGATTGAGATGGGCTGGACATGTACAGGGGATGCCGAACTCACGGGTCCCCAAACGCACCCGGGCGGAAGGAGAAGGGTGGGAAGACCAAGGCTGGTGGGAGGACGAAGTTATGAGGGATGCAGCACAACTTTTTTGGGTGCCGAACTGGAGAACGACTGCTGAGGACAGGAAATGCTGTGGGCGAACGTTGACGGATGCCAAGGCTCGATATGGGCTGTAGCACCATCGGAAGAAGAAGAATAATAAACTATTACATATTTAAAATGAAATAAATAAAATATATTTTGGTCTTTACATTTCTTATATTTCTCAATTTTTTTCAAAAAAAAATTTTTACATTTCTTATACTTCTACATTTAAAAAAAAAAAAATTTTGGTATACCAATAATACTTAGATATTTACTTTAAATATACCAACAATGCTAAGGGGAGAAAAATACCCTTTCCTTTGACTGATATTAATGGGTTAAGTGGAGGGACGTCGGGGAGTTGGTAGAAGGCAGCTGTCCTGGCTGCATAACATCAAAGAGTGGACAGGAATAACAAGAGTTCAGAACCTGTTCCAATTGGCGCAGGATAGAGATGCATTTGCTGTAATGATCACCAACGTTAGTGAGGCCAGACACGGCACCGAAAGAAGAAGAAGGGTATACCAATACCGTCGGATTTAACGAATCAAATTCAAATCAACGAAAGTAAGAATTTACATTAATTTATTATTGTGTGAAACCGTTTGAAGATAAGGAAGAAAGAACTTCAGGAACACACAAAAACTGAATAATCGAGTGTTTTTCTTCAGTAAAAAAATTACGCTCTGCCACTGATTTTAGCCATGTTATTGCCTATTTCTCAAAATCAACAACTTTCTGTTTTCATAATCAGGAATAACACTTCTCCATTTCCCCCATAGTTTCGCTCCATTACATCATGGGCTCAGTGTGTGGAAATATCAAAATTAATTATTTGTATATTTGGCTATCCCCTCTCGTGCGGTATGCGCTGTTGTATCCCGGTTAGCTCAATGCTCTAAACAAAATAAACACCGTCCCAAAACGATGTGTTTATTTGAATGAAATTTCAAAGCATAAATAATTTACAAGGCCGGCAATATCGAGCGGTTTCTGGTAACAAAATTCTAATAAGGTCTTCACTCGGGGGATGCAGTACTTCCAGGGTAGGCCACACCGCCGGTTCGTTTCTAATTGTCGCTTATTTTTCAATCCATTGTTTAAATTTTTTTTAAGAGATAAAGGTAAAGGGTTTTAAACAGTTGTATTAGATAATTAATATGAATGAAAACGTCTGTCTTCTAGTAGTTTTATTACATTTTAGATGGAATAACATGTTTCGCCCTTCTAAGGCATTATCAAATGTCATATTTTGTATATATTGTTTCTTTAACTCCATATTTAATAATTAATAAGAATGAAAACGTCAGTTTTCTAGAAGTTTTATTATATATTTTGGGAATGACATGTTTTGCCCTTCTAAGGCTTTTGATAATGCCGTAGAATTATTAAAATTTATTTTACAATGTTCAAGATGAGCAGAAAATAACTCATTATTATGAAGAAGGAGTCTGGTCGTGTTCAGGATTAAACCCATGTCCCCTGGATTAGGAGTCAAGCGTTCTGTCCGTTAAACTACCAAACGGGTCCATTTATGTCCCTTTTTGTAAACTTAAGGCTTTAACACTGTGGACTTCCATAATTATGATTTTTTTATTAATTAAACACTCCTCTTCCACCTTTTAATTTGTTTTTCTCGGCATATTTCGAATGTCATTCTATCGTTGTATATCGATGAAGGTGTAAAACCTTTGAAAGTCTCGACTGTCATGATTTCTTCTTTTTCAAAAATCATTACCTTAGACTTATTCACATTCATCATCAGATCATTTCGCATGTGTACCTCACATATACTATTCACCAGGACTTGTAGTTCATGCTCGATGTCTGCTAGTAGGACAACGTCATCTGCATACAAGAGACAGCTTACTAACACTCCGCTCATTTTGGCACCTACATCTAACCCTTTCAGCTCTTTGATACACTTGTCCATAGATTAAATAACCACGGGGACATAACGATATTATATTTAATATAATGATTATTTTATTGTATATAAGAAAACAATAAGGCTGACTTTAAGAGTGGGCGCCAAGTACTCGTACAATGGATTCGGCCCTGAGTCCTTTTTGTATGTGTACCGGTCTCTGAACACGGGTAACCGAAAGAAAAATCAATACTTCTAATACCGGTGTAAAGATGGCTGATATTCGGTAACATGTAACAAAATGGTACCACGGTAGGGCTGTGTAGTCAAAAAATAATTATAATGATAAAACAGCCCGAGGTCGGGGAGGTCAAACAAAAAAATTTTCCACGCGAAAACGCAAAGAAATAATAGTGAAACTGTAATACATACTTCGCTTTGGTTTATATACAGCATAAATTTTTAATAGTAAACACTATTGTTTAGTGGTTTTACTTGGATTTAATTTATATGAATTATGCGGTGCGAACGATCGTGTTATGAACAAAATAATGAAAGGATCATTAAGATGGTTTGGACATATCGCCTCTTTGCGAGAATAACGTGACATTTCGAAAATCAAATCCGCCGTGTTCAACATTATTTTCTACAAAAACATGGTATTTTTAAAGTGAAAAACAGAGAATTTATTAGGCGAAGAGACAATACAACAGTGGTATATCGTGTTGTCCCGTTGTCTCTTTCAGACGGGTATCTTGTTTCATTTTTTAAAACTTTCGAGATAACACGTATTCTTGCAAAGAGGCGACATGGAAAGAATGAATGAAGAAAGAATGGTAAAAAAAAAATATATGTTAACGATGTAAATGGAACAAGAAATAGAGGCCGACCGAGGAAAACGTGGCACGATCAAATAAATCAAATATTGAATGTCGTCCATGTGCGGAGTTAGAGAAATCGACGCGCGTGCATGACACGATGTATGAATGTTGAGGAAGCGAGAGAAATATGTCAAGAAAGAAAAGTGTGGCAGTCCATTCTTTCTGCCTACCGCTTCGGGTAGACAGCGTGATGGTTAGTTAGTTAATTAGTTAGTTTTAAATTGTGACAAATTAATTTCACCTTGCGAGGGCATTCTCAAACTTTGAGAATAAGAAGTTTTGAGAGAATGAGTTTTAGAATGCCCTTGCAAGGCGGAACAAATTTGTCACAATTTATATAATTTATATAAATTAAATCCAAGTAAAACCACTTAACACACTCGTGTTTACTATTATAAATTAATAATGGAGTTTTACAAAACTTATACCTCAACCATCAATACATTGAGAATGCCTTCGCAAGGCGAAAGAAATTTGTCACAATTTATATAAATTAAATCCAAATAAAACCACTGAACAATCGTGTTAACTATAATAAATTAATATAATAATAAATTATATATAGTAACTTTTTTATACATTAACCCCTATAATGCGGCATTTGCAGTATAAAAAATCCATATATTAAATAATACATTAATACACGAATCCAAAAAGCTAAGATGGCAGCGCACAGTGGTATTTTTGTGCCGTGTTATGTATGGAAGTGAAGCTTAGAACTGGCAAAAGAAGGATTAAATTAGAATAAAAAGTATTGGTAATGAGATATTTTAGACAAATGTGTGATAAATCTGTACACGATAGAGTGTAAAATGCAAATATAAGAAATAAGTGCAGTATGAATGAAAGTGTCATGAAAAAATAATGAAATGGTCATTAAACTGGTATGAAGACACTGAGAGAATGAAAAGATGGTGAAGAAATTATTATAAATATATACTATAAATGGAGGAAGGCTGAGAACAACATGGCGAGATAATAAATAAATCATTAATAAATTGTTAACTAACTAACTAACTAAAATCATCACGCCGTTTCCACGGAGCGGTAGGCAGAAAGAGATCGCCACATTGTTCTATCCTGGCATAATTCTCGCGCCTGTTCTACATTCACACATCGTGACATGCACGCTCATCGATTGTTCCTACTTCGAACATGGCCGTCTCTCAGTAATTGATTAATTTGGTTATGCCATGTCTTCCTTGGTCATCCTCGACTTTTTTTCCCATTCATACTACGTGTAATACTATTCAAACTACTCAAGATCAAATAAATCAAATGTGAAATGTCGGCCACATAAAGAGTCGAAGAAATCATCATGCGTGCATGAAATGATGTATGAATATAGAAAAATCGACGAAAATACGATTTTTTGCATACCGGCGTGATGGTTAAGTACTTAGTTTTTTCTAATACGTGAGCTGTTAATGAGGCAGGCTATATTTGGAGCTCATGTATTAATGAAACATTTTAACATTAGTGACATACTATCAAATTATGAAGAACTGAGACAATCCATCTAAGCTGCAAATATTGTCAGCCACAGATCTAGACATTTTTTTTATTGAAAATGAAGCCGATTGCGCAATGGGGGTTAAAATGCTAATATTTTGCTTTAAACCACAATGCTTCTGAAAATTAGCTATTAAAAACGTTATTATAAGTGATGTTATAAAATGCTGCGATGTTGAATAGTATTTCTTCTAAATATCGATTTTTACGTAACACTTAATTTATGTATGTGCGAATTTTTAATGTGTACTTATTATGCAAATCCAGGAGATTCGCCTCTATTCAACACCTCTTCAACCATCTATGTTAGCATTATCAGGTACTATAAACAACTTCTCTCTCACATACTCATATCAATAAAATTTAATACGTAATTATATAATAGTTTTTCAAATTTAAACATTTAATAATGTTGAAGTATCATAGTGTTTCGGCCAAAACAATAAATTATCTGATCTTAGTATTTAAAACACTCAAGGATAGCTATATGCTCAATGTAACAGAGAAATATTCTCTCACTAGGGTACACGATCTGCTATGCATACCGACTTACCATGTTTCGAGGTATGTTGCCCCTAAATGGTGTGTCAGTCAGTGGACATTATTCAAATTAACATGTCATTCAAGGAGTATATAGGATCATATGAAGCAATTTGCTAATAATCTAATTTGTGTACAGTTATTGAGTAGTGTGCACCAATAGATTTGGTGTGGAGACCACGGAAAGAAAAATATGGGCTCACGGCATAATTACAATATGGTAAAGAATATGAATAAGAGTCGCGCTAGATAAAAAAAGAAAATTTGAATAACTTTTTGGAAACATAATTTTTTCACAAAACTCTTTTGCATTTTACACAAACATGTTTCGGGACACAAACTTATTTTTTTCTTTTTTATATACTTCATATATACAACACTTACATTTAAAAAAAAAAAAATTATAATACATAGACATGTTTCGGACAACCAGTCCTTCTTCAGTGATATTATAAAGATACTCGTACATATTTAAAATATTATAATATTGTTTACATGATCTGACAGATGTTATAAAGATTTATTTTGGAACGTTTATGCTTTTGTTTTGACAAATATTATGATTCAATTTAAAATTTAACGTATTGTCAAAACCTTGATTTATTTCCTACATTGTAAGTAATTCCTTGAATCCCAATAAGAACTTTAAATTATTATTTGAAATTTTAAACTGCATAATCTGTCAGATCATGTAAACAATTTTATAATATTTTAAATATGTATCGCTGAAGAAGGACTGGTTGTACGAAACATGTCTTTGTAATTTTCTTTTTTAATATAAGTGTTGTATATACAAAGTATATAAAAAAGAAAAATAGAAATAAAACATCATAACAACACAAAGTATGGCGAATATAGAAGAAATTACTTTATTCAGTTTATGAATTTGAACAGTTAAATAATAATATACCTAATGACGAGTGAAAAGGTGAAGGAGAGAAAAAAAAATGAGCGCAGGGTAAATTGTTGTTTAGTTGGAATTATGAAAAGGAATATAGGGACTAGAAGTCCCTTATTGATTTATTTCCGCTATCTTATTATTCCAACTAAACAACACTTTACCCTGCCGCTAAATTAAATGTTTCCCCCCCTCCATTTTTTCACTCGTCATTTAGTATATAAGTAATAACTCAATATCATTTAACTGTTAAAATTCATACACTAAAGAAGGGGAGTTTGTGTCCCAAAACATGTTTGTGTAAAATGCAAAAAAGTGTTTTGAAAATACAATGTTTCCAAAAAGTTATTCAAATGTGAATCCACAAAACAAAGTAGGTACTAATACTTAGCAGGTACCTACTTATAACAAATAGCACAGGTTAATTTTTTAATTTGAATTATTGTATCGAATTCTAAATGCGTTTTTTATGTCTTTATTTGTTTAGTTTTTATTATATGTTTACACCTGAAGATGGAGGTGTCCTCCGAAACATGTCGTGTTTTTTTTAATTTTTTTTTATTAAATAGTGGATTAACAAAGATTTTCAATTTCCTAAGTAAATCAATATTTTCTAAGTCACATCACATCATTCATATTAGTGAAAGTACGTACAGAAGACATATACTCTTGACTTTAGATAGTATCATGTCTTCCTTAAGTCAAACCTTCTCTTCTGCTTTCCTGGTATTTTATCTGTTCTCAAATAGATGCCTTAAAGTGTACATACGTGTGTTATGTCTTTTGAGAGAAATAAACATAGTATTATTTATTTAATTTGAAAAACTGGCGAATGTTTCTGTTTTCTTTTTTCGTATTATATAACTCACATATTGGAACAAATAGCTTATTTTGATACGTACAAAATAAGAATCTTTAATTTATTTAAATGCATGTTCGTATTTTTAATTTATTGCATAAGCTTTATACTCGTATTATTATTGTATAATAATTGCATATTTTAATTTTGGGGTTGAAATTCCTAGAATTATTTTTACTCTAACTCACCATACATAACTTTTGAATTTCGGTCAACCTTTTGTGTCGCATTAAACTGATTATTTCACTGTGCTTTATTAGTATAGGATTTGGTAATTCGTGTGAACAAATACGCAGTGGTAGCACGTGAAGAAATGACCCATAATAAGAAAATATGAAAAAAATTGTATCACGCTAAGGGTCCAGGCGTGATTAAAAAATTTGATTACTTTTATGTGCGTGGGTCGATAGTGATCTCGACTGTTACATGTATTATAACATATAAAGCAAAGGTCACGGGATCACATACCGCTGTGGGCAGTGCCTGGAGGGAGATGCACGGGTCGGATTAAAGCTGGTTACATTAATAACGTGTAGCGTAAAGTATATTTAGGAGCAATAGCACCCAATCGTTACACCCAAGTGTTAAAGTCGCGACTAAATGCTTAAAAATTATTCCTCGCGTGACAAAATATTAACTTTCTTTTTAAGGAAAAAATATTGTTTAAATACACTGCTATCTTGATGGACTAAAGTGCTTAACCCTGTGCACGTATTTTTTGTCTCATTTGCGTAATGTGTATAATACATATTATATATACATAGTTCGGAGCAGACTCAAATCAAATCAAATCAACATTTTGAATGTATACAAATACTTGTAGACGAATACTGGATTTTATTTACCCATTGCGGGTTATCAATTCAATGATTAATTTTAACTCAATAGAGACGAAGATGCAAACTGGAAACTGAATATGGTGATCGAGGTGTTTACAGGACTTATGACCTGTCATTGGTTGGGTTAAGCGCACGCTTTATGTAATTACAACATTCCCCATTCCACCTTTCTTATGACCACCATATCTGACAGATTTTTGGAAGTTGTATATATGTTAATATCCAACACCACAATTCACATGTCAGTTTCAATGCGCCATCTATGAAGATTAGGGATGGCGAGGCTAACATTCGAGGTAGTGTTCACACACAATACGAGTATATTATCTCTTCTAAAAAGGACATATTTAGGATTTATTTTTATTTTTTCTCATTAAAAAACAAAACAAACAAACAAACCATCACGCCGTTTCCCCGCAGGGGTAGGCAGAGAGAATGGACCGCCACACTACTCTATCCTGGCAAACCTCTCTAGCTTCCTCCACATTCATACAACGAGTCATACACGCACGTCGATTCCTCCGACTTCTAACATGACCAACCTTTAAAATTTGATTAATTTGGTCATGCCATGTTTTCCTCGGTCTGCCTCGACTTCGTACCCCATTTACATCATTAACGTATACTTTCTTAACCATTCTTTCTCTATCCATGCGTTCCATATGTCCGAACCAACGAAGCGATCCTTTCATAATTTTGTTCATAATACCTTCTTCCGCTCTACATTCCTCTCTTATATCAGCATTTGAGATTCTGTCGTATATCGTTCTACCACACATACGTCTTAGGGACCTCATCTCTACCGCATTTATTCTACTCTCATCCTTCTTCTGCCAGTTCCATGCTTCGCTTCCATACATTAAGGTTGGGACCAGAACTCCATTGTGAACCAGAACTCAGTTTCAGACCAGAACTCCATTTCTCATTAAATCGTTTTTATTCTTTATTATTTGTTTTAAATTTTTATCTTATTTTTTTTTGCTAACTGTTATATGTCCTAATGTCCATCTGATTGTTGTTCATTTGTAATGTCTCATTTGGGTAAATCAAAATAAAGAAATAAAAGTACCTAAACCAGGAAGATGATGTTAATGTATTTAAATATTGTATAATTCAGTGGCACAAAGAGAAGATTGCCGCCTAATATTGACTGACATAAAAATTAACGTTTATTCTTATTAATAAGAAAGCGTCAAATTTTTTAACAAAATCCATTGACACCCCAATTTTTATTTTCGTCTAAAAATCTTAGTTCTTGAGTTGCCCCGATGAATGTTAACGGAACATTCTCGAAGTTCACACTCGTAGTAACTGAAAGGTACGTAACAGTGCATACAAATGATTATTTGTGTCTATTATCCAAAATACAATATGATTATTTAACTTATCTCTTCAAAAATACCAGTTTTGCCCAGAACCTACCTTAATGCTAACAAACAAATGTGAAGTTAGGTACCATGAATATTTAATTTTATACGTGCAATACTTAAATAAGAAATTGTTCGAAACCAAACAGGACCAGATTAAGTATTCAAAAAATATTATTACCAATCGAAACGTTTTATATATATTGTTATAATTTTTTTACGTACATTGTATACAACACTCACTTCTTAAACAAATTAAAATTAAATATCAGACATGTTTCGGAATACCCAGTCCTTCCTTAGTGATATTATATAGATATTTATATGGAGCGCATGGATGGAGAAGTAATACTTAAAAAGTATACAGTAATGATGTAAATGGAGTACGGAGTCGAGGCAGACCGAAGAAAACATGGCATGACCAAATTAATCAAATTTTAAAGTCTTACGAAACATATAATGAAATATTCATTATAATGGTTTAAACACACGGAATTAAAAAAAACTAACTAACAAACATCACGCCATCTCCCCGGAGGAGTAGACAGAAAGAATCGACAGCCACAATATTTTGTCCTTACATACTTTTCTCGCTTCCTCTACATTCATACATCCTGTCATGCACGCATGTCGATTTCTCCGACTCCTCACGTGACCGACATTTAATATTTGATTGATTTGATCGTGACACGTTTTCCTCAGCTTTCCTCTATTTCTAGCTCCGTTCTTCACCATTTTGTCTTCACTCGTTCTTTCCATGTGTCCAAACCATCTTAACAACCCTTTCATTATTTTGTTCATAACACTTTCATTCGTACAGCATTCACTTCTTATACTTGAGTTTGACACTCTATCATATACAGATTTGCCACACATTCGTCTGATAGATCTAATTTCTACTGCATTTATTCTACTTTCATCCTTATTTTGCCAGTTCCATGCTTCACTTCCATACATAAGGGTCGGCACAAGAACACCATTATGCACTGCCATATTAGCTTTTTGGATAGGCTTTTGTTTGCAATGATAATTTTAAGTTCACCATTTGCTCTGTTGCCTGCCCAAACCCTTCTTTCAATACCCTTCTCCATTCTCCCATCCTTTGTTAACAAATTAATGAAGATAAAATGGAAAAAGTCTAAGGAAAACATGGCATGATCAGATTAATTAAATACTAAACGTCGGTCAAGTGAGGAGTCGGAGAAATTGATGTGCTTGCATAACACGATGTATGAATGTTAAGATTCGAGAGGAATATGCCATGAAAGAACACCGAAGGTCCCGGATTTGATTGCCGGGACAGTGCGGTTGCCACACTCTCTTTGGTCTGGTGTATAATTCACGTTACAATATAAAATCATAAATTGGCTACCTTTCACATGTCATGAGAATCAATAGCTTAAAAATTGTAAACCTACAATAACTGGGTTCAAATAACCTAATTTTTACAAAGGTGAAGGCAAAAGGAAACAACTACAGGTAATACCCGTGGGCAGGGGCAATAATCCTGTTAAACCCCATCTCTTCCGATGTGGACATTTTTCACGATAGTGAGGCTACCCTCAGAAATCATCTATCTCTTATGTATTAAATTGCTATTTGCTTCTCTTCTAAGTGTACAACAGCGTTTATTTTTACTAAATTGTTCTCGAATATTTTTTTAAATTGTCTTCTGTTGGTTTTCTTATTATATTATTTGTATTTTTTTATTTATTGTTATTATTATTTTGTATATGGAGATTATAATCGATTTGGAATTGATATTATTCTGTAATGTTTACAATATTTATTGAATAAATTGAATCGAACTACATTAAAGGCCCAAGTGGCATTTTAAGAACCAGCTTTAAATGTCAAACTCTGCTGCAAACTAATCCCTTGAAACTAGCGATAATAATTTTCTGTCAATAAATCTCTATAATAAAAATAGTTTTAGTAGATTATTTGATTCCCTATCAACTTTTTCATGTGTTGAAAGCGAATCTATTTGAGGTAGACTTTTATAGGAACGCAACATCAAATCTGCTTGAGTTGGCGGTGTTTTATATTCCACACATCTGTCGCTTTACGGGACATTACTGGAGCGGGCTGGCGACAAGCGGGGCGCCCCCCAGGCGCGTGCCGGGCCTGGCGTGACCCCATCAAACACGGAAGAAAGGTGGGACCTTCCTGTCATTTATTATTTCTTCATAACCAATTGAGACCCGGTACAATGAATAAATGTATTGGTTATTTTTATATTTATTGTTTCGCAATGGTGACTTTGTTGTCTATAAAATAAAACTAGCATAATTCGGAGATAACGAGTAAAATTTCACGAGAATCGTTTTGTAAAATCTGTTTTTGTATTTGAATTGAAATTTATTTGTATTTATATGTTATATAGTGGACACATGTATTTTAAAATTTTAATAAAAGTTCTTTGCACCATTATCTCTATTTAAATTAATCGATTGTCTTATGTTATGTAATAAAATTATCTGTTTCATTTTAAACTGTTAAATTAAAAAACATTGTTTATGTATCACAATTTATATATAATTTTTATTTTTTATATCGCGATAGCTGTTTCGTTAGCATATGTTGACGTCAGCAGGTGTTAAACTGTTAAAACACCTGATGAAGTCAACACAGGTTGGCGAAACAGCTATCGCGAAAAATAAAAAAATACGTAAATTGTGATTAACAAAGTTTTTAATTTAACAGTTTATAATGTATCATAGTGTTTCGAAGTAAGGACAAATGTGGAAGTAGCTATAAAAAATAAAATAAAACATCGTTTTATTTAATTATTATTTAAATTGAACTTCTATCAAGAGATTTCAGTTAAATCATTTACATATTAAATAATTAAGGCATTTTCAAATTTCACATTTTCATTCGAATTAATTATCATTTTTAGTATACACATTTTTTTATTTGTGAACAAAGAAATATATAACTTTTTGGCCTGTGACTTGAGGTGTTAGGCGCGTCCGATACAATAAAGGAAGCCGGGTTAATGTCCCCGACAAAACCGTATATCTATCTGTCGGTCTTATCCACTCTGGAGTTTTACAATTGCTAAATTATTGACAGCCAGCGTAGTTCCTAGTTAGGCGGGTACTGGGCACCTACCTGCCGAAGGAGGTCGTTCGATAAATGGTTATCGCCCAGATGTGGAGGGAACACACGCGATGCACTTAACAACCATGAATTATGCAAGTTTGCGCCAACCTCACGTTGTCAATATGATCTATCATTAGAACTAATAAAACATAAGTACCTACTCGGGTGATGAGTATACGGGTATGTGCACACGTAGATGTTTAGGTAAGTACTCGTTACTGTGAGTTCTTAACTGGGAATGGTGTGACCTTTTTTAAACTCGATTTAATATACATAGCTCTCCCATAGTTGGTACTCCACTATTATATGACATAAATAAGTATTTTTATCATTACTAGATCCCGTTTGAAATACGAAATTATAATACAAACGCGATTGTTTTGTCGGATATACGGAGATTTTTTACGTATACTCGTATATAAAAACATAAATACTTATTACAGATTTGTTTCGCCTTGCGATGGCGTTTTCAATCTAATTATTATTATTTTTAAATATATTTTGATCTAATCACTTCCATTAAAATATTAAATCTTAACAATGAGGTTAACTTAGTTCACATACGAATTTGTTTAGAGGTTCAAAATATTTGTTAAAGAATTCAAATTGAGAAACAAATTTGTGTAATATTAAGTAAAAAATACATCGTTTCATAATTTAGAATGGATTAAATGGAATATTAGTTTTTAATAAAAATAAGAAGGCATTTCAGTACCAAAATATTAATGTAATTTATTCACTATGAAAAGATTTTTTTTATTGTTCCTTAGTTTTAAGTAATTTCATAAAATGTCCACAGTTTTCATTCTGTAAATAAAAGATACTTAGTACATCAATATATGATATTTCTTATACGAGTATATTGTTTCTTGAAAAATATAATAAAATTTCATATTAAATCATTAATACACATGAAAAGATCTGTTTCTAGATTACTTATTATATTTTATATTTCATCAGGCAAGGCGAAACACGTTATTCCCATAAAATATAATAAAACATCGATAGTGATTGCTGGGAAAAGACTGCAGAAGACAGACCTAAGTAGAGGTAGCAAGCAAGTCTTTAAAGCACACCTCAGAGGCGACACCGCAGAGAAGAATAGGAGAAAGGATATACCGTCGGGAGACAGTGGCGACTCCAGTACCAACGCCTGCCCTTGATGTCCCAGGGTGTGTGGGTCCAGGATTATGCTCTCTAGCCACATGCGGACCCACAAACATAAAGGACGGTTTTCCTCAGACGCGAGGGACAGCGGATGATGATGAATAAAGCTTAATGAATAAAAATGAATAAAATCTCCCAATCTCTCATTCCCAATCAAATGCAAATTGATCATTTATTAATTTATTAATTATATAAATTACGTATTTTCCAATGCATGTTTTTTCTAAATTACAGTTTTTTATGTTATCATTATGTGTAATTATTATTTAATGTTATTTAGTAGTTCTTACTTATAAAATAAAATATTAATACTTATAACAAATAGCCCCGGTTAATTTTTATACTTGAATTATTGTATCGAATTTTAAATGCGTATTTATATTAATCTTTCTTTGTTTAGTTTTTATTATATTTTTACACCTGAAGATGGAGGTACGTAATCCTCCGAAACATGTCGTATTTTTTAATATTTTTAAATATTTTGTGGATTAAACAAAGTTATTTTTAATTTCCTAAGTATATTACTATGGAATTCCACATTGTTGTTGCTTTAGCTTTCAATAAATTGAATAAAGCTTCTAGATAATAGACGTTTTCATTCGTATTAATGTGATATTTATTAATGCTCACAAATCGAAAAGCTTTCACTTGATTCAGCATCTATACATCGCTTACCTAGATCAATTATTCATTTGTTTATTTTTTAACGTGTAGACCTCTAAGCATCGAAATAATGAAGGAATAAATCATATAAATCTCAGCATAACCACAACTCCAGATAACATACATAACTACATACCGCGAGATAGATGAAAAACATATCGCTCGAGATTTATGACTTTCTACGTTTTTGCGCAAAGGCCAAAATAAATAATGTAAATCTCTAAATTAATTGGCTGTAATTACAACACAAGCTTGAATATAAACTTCACGTAACGCAACTTTATTTCAATTATGATCACCACAACTAACCACCACGATAGGATGAATCGCTACACTGTTGTATCCTGATGTTTATTTTTCTTTTTCCTTCGTTTCCTCACTGCTGAAGGTCATGATCCACGGAGCTGCCCGTGGCTAAGGAAAATAGCTTCTAATCCCCTCTGTTCTACGCAGTCCGCACCACCAAGTAAAGATCACACCATCGCAAGTTATCTTCCTGTACTCAGTGGCGGTACTCCCATAGAAGCCCAGTACCCCGGCTTGCATAAGAAATTTTTAATCAGAACCTCTTCTGGCTTTCAGAGGTTCAGCTCTTGTGGCTATTCCTCTTATTGAACAAAGAACAAATGATCTACAACAGCTCCCTTATTTTACACAGCTTAATTCCACGCTGTGCCAGCGGACGGCCTGCGTGGCGTCGGACCCTTCGAACCTGGATGGACAGGAGACGGGCCTAGGAAGTGAATGAGCGAGGCTGACAAAAGTTCGTCGATGCGCCCTGTATCAGCCTCTGGTAATCGGTGGGTACCCCTTCTATGTCTATATCTATGTAGCTATTCCTCTTACGCTGGGCTGGACACGTCGTCAGAATGCCTGAGCCAAGACTCCCAAGGAAGATTATGTACTCCCCGCTTACCCAACGAAAACGCTCACACGGTGGCCAGAGGAAGCGCTTTAGGGACTCCCTTAAAGGAAACCTACAAATGACTGGCATCGACTGTGATTGCTGGGAAAAGACTGCAGAGGACAGACCTAGGTGGAGAACAGCAGTACATAAAGGCACGCAAGACTCTGAAGTACAGCTCAGAGACGACGCCGCTGAGAGAAGGAGGAGGAGAAAGGAGAGGCCACTGAGAGACGGTGACGGCTCCATTACAGGCGCCTTCCCCTGCCCCAGATGCCCCAAAATATGTGGGTCCAGAATCGGGCTCTTACATGCGGACCCACAACCGTGAAGGACAGTCTTCCTCGGACACAAGGGACAGCCGATAATTCCTCTTACGTCTAATGGGAACATTGTTGGAAGATGATTTGGTGGGTCGTTAATTTATGCGGGGGCATGATAACTTAGATTTGGGGGGTTTGATTCAAAATTTCTTTCGCAAGCCGGGCTTCTGGGCTTCTATGGGAGTACCGCCACTACTTGTACTATTTTTGCTTAGAACACTTTATGCAATTTTCCATGTTATCCAGCTTTCTCCTAGCAATTTGACCAAATAAACTCAATACTTGCCGACTGCATACATTTTTTTCATTTAATTTATTTTGATAAAAATCACAAACATTACAGATATATAATTCTAGATCGTTTGCAATTACATTATAAAAAGAGAAGCATTAAAAAAATTAAGCTTAAGAATAAGAATAAAAAATCAAAACATTGATATTGCATCCCTGAGGCAACTCACACTTTCACGAAATATGTCGATCTCCAAAGCGACCCGATTAAGCAATAAGATTTCCCTACTCACAGGCATAACCATTGGCAGGTTGGTTGTGCAGCGCGGCAAATAAAAGAAGGTAATTATCAGGGACAAATAGACCTACATCAATCAGGACTTCCGAGTTCTGTATATTACATGTGTCCCAATACCATATTTTAAACGCGTCAATCCTGGGGCAATCATGGTATTTCTCTACTCCTATTATATGGTATATTGATTCCATTCTACAAAATTTATGCAGCGCACGACTCCACACATGTCTGACATTTAAATTTAGATTGATTTGATATTTTCTGTGACTGATGTTATATCAAACTCGTGACGCAAAGTGAATGGTTCTAACGAAAGTAGAAATGATAAATGGTGAAAGAACTTTAATTTTAAAATATTTTTTCTCGTTTTTCATTCAGTGAACATAACAGTATATAACGTTTATTTAGTTCCACGAAGATTCGAACGAGATGTCAGCTTAATAGAAGAATCCTGTATGTTGTGTAATGTTGTATGTGCAAAATAAATTTACGTGAACAAAATTGCGTATTAATAATTGTCGGATATTAACCTATCAACACGTTTACTGTTTTAACATGTTGACCAGGCGCCGTGTAGTAGGAATATATTAATAGTTGAAGCCCTCAATATTTCAGCACGTAATAATATGTTATTTTTATTAGGTGCCGCTTTTAATGATCAAAAGAAATTTAGTATACACACTAATTATTTTTACATCCTATTATGATATCACGGGCTAGAGAAGACGAAATATGTTCTTTTAAATTATAACCTAAATATTAGAAAAATGTGTTTATGTCTAATTCAATATATATTTCTTATATATTCTCTTAGACGAATGTGTGGAAAATCTGTATACGATAGAGAGTCGAATGGAAATATAAGAAGTGAATGCAGTAAAGTGTTATGAAAAAAATAATGTAAGGAAAATTAAGATGATTTGGACACATGAAAATAATGAATTAAGAAAGAATGGCAACAAAAAAATGGTGCACGATCAAATAAATCAAATATTGAATATCGGCCACGTGAAGAGTCGAAGAAATCGACGAGAGTGTATGACATGATGTATGAATGTTGAGGAATCGAGAGAAGTATGTCAGGAATGAAAAGTGTGGGATTTCATTATTTCTGCCAACCCCTTCGCGGAGACGGCGTGTTGTTTAGTCAGTTAGTTAGTTTTATATAATATAATATTTGTATTTTAGATGGATGTACGCTTTTTAAATGGGTCTTTACTCATTTTCAGCGTGAATTTTCTATAATTTTAGGGAGAAAGTGTTTAATAGTTTTTAATGAGTATTTATTTTCTTAATCCGCTCGCATTCTTACGCTCCCAATCCCATAGAAGAATGCCATATAAGGAGCTACTTGGGGTTGTACCACAATATTGCCGTAATGAACTAGGGGGAGGTTAAAAACCCAAGAGCCTATTTTACAGCAAAGTTCGCTAAACGTAAATGATGGAGGGAGCTTTTACGTTTGGTGTTTTATATGTAGATGATTTTGTTACGTGAACGAATTTTCAAGATGTCTTAAATATCAGTTTTGATCTCCTTTCTCTTTGCCAACAAATGAATATTCCAAAGGGTATTAAAAGCAGAATAAAAGTGATTGAGTTACAGAAAGTGAACATGTAACCAACATTTAAAAAAATTATTTATTCAACAATTTGTAATTTGAATAAAACATATTATATGGAAGTACATGTTAACCATGTTAATGGAACTAAAAATAGAGGAAGACCAAGGAAAATGTGGCAAGATCAAATAAATCAAATATTGAATGTCGACCACTTGGGCAGTCGGAGAAATCAACGTGCGTGCATGACGCGATGTATGAATGTTGAGGAAGCGAGAGAAGTATGCAAGGAAAGAAAAGTGTGGCAGTCCATTTTTCTGCTTACCCTTTCGCGACGGCGTGTTGGCTAGTTAGTTAGTTTTTCTACGGATGTAAAATATTTCTTTAACAATTTTGAGAAAAGAAAAATCTTAAGTTCTTTCGTATATATAATATTTAGTTTGATTCCATTTACGTTTATGGCTATTACCGGTTTTGGCAGCTCGCTGCAGTCTTCACCAGAATATAACTATAAAGAAAATTTTAATTGTTTTTATTTTATTTATATATCTAATTTACAATGAACTTCTACCACGAAATTAAATCAAATAACACCTAATTTGATAACAATAATTTCCACCTGTAACTCCTTTGTCCAGTCCTATCGTCAGGGTATCTAATTTAAATTCAGTATCATTATAGAATATTGTCCTAATTTTGTTTAATATACCGCGGGATACTATTTATTATAACCTTACATATAATATATGAGTTACATATATTATTTTATATTAATTTTACAATCACCTGCTGTTCGATGTTGGCCGCGCTTACGAAACATGTCACACTAATTTTGTGTAAAAATTAACACATTTGAATAACTAGCTAGTTAAGTAACTAACCATCATGCCGTTTCCCGGGGGTAGGCAAAGAGGATGGACCGCTATACTGCTCTGTCCTGACATACTTCTCGAGTTTCCTCTACATTCAGACATCATTTTAAAATTATATTTCATCTTTAATTATTCATTATTACTAATACGAGTACTACTAGTTTTCTCTTTAACTTATCAAAGTGTTACTTTATTCTTCTTATATATTTAACCTTATGTCAGTTGTTATATAATATTTGTGGTAGCATGTAATTGACCTAGTTTTGTTGTCTCTGTTTGTTACCCTCAATAATAAAAATAATAAAATAAAAATAACATGCACGCTTGTCGATTTTTCCGACTTCGAATTTTACCGTATTTTAATAATGTATTCATTTGATCATGTCACGCTTTCCTCGGTCGTTTCATGCTTTTCTTTCCACTCAAACTGATTATATTTGACTACTTAACCATTCTTCTCTTATCTATTCGTTCCATATGTTTAAACTATCTCAGAGATCCTTTTTAATATTACTTCTGATGCAATCATCTGCCTTACATTCCTTCGATTTTTCACGCATATTCTTCCGAGTGATTTCATTTCTACTTTCATCCTTCTCTTTGTAGCTCTAAGCTACACTTCCCATGAGGGTAAGCATTAGAACTCCATTTAGAACTGTTTTTTGTGCTTCAGTGGCATTTTGACTTTTAAAAATAAGTGATTAAGACTATGATATTTTTATAACACACAATTGCACTAACTCTTCACTCTTGGATGAATATTTTTTCACTTTGCTTTTCCGTTCACCGCACACGAGCGCTGGGGATGTGTGACAGTTCGTCTGTTAGGCAAAACTAATTACCGTCACTTCCAGACGAACATATTCGGAGTTCTAAAATGAAGATGGAATTCACGTTCACACTTGTGGAAACGTTTATAACGGAGAGCCGTGGGATGCTTGAATAAGACTAATATGCGGACATTTATTATTCCACAAAAAAAAATATTAGCGGAAAAATGTAAACGTCATCATTCAAATTTTAAAATAAGTGTGTGAATGTCGTCACTTATTCGGCGTCACTTCGTATTATAAGATTTTTTTGTGTTTTACGTCATGTTTAATTATAAATCTACTGGCACTGTTTAGTTAACGCCTGTAACCATGTTAATTGTACTTAATATCTCCCAGTGCTGAGCAGAATTTCGTTTTAGCAGATCTTGTTTGATGATAAGTTTTACTCTCAGTGGAATCGTTAAGAAAAACTTTATCTTGAACTATTTACATTTAGTTAGAATATATTTTAATAGGGAAGTTTACTTAGTTTAAACGTTGATACTGCAGCTAAATTAAAGTGATAATATTATTATAGCTGTTACAACGATCAACTTGTGGCGTTAACACAATGGAAGATTAGTTAATGTTTGAATAAATATAGTTACACTTTGTATTACAAGACTTTTTATTTTTACTGAACTCAGACATGTTTCAGTTACAAGTACCTTTATAAATATACATAATAATGAAAATATAATAAATAACCAATTTAATTTTAATTTAATTTCCATGCTCGATATGTTCCCCTTACACCTACCCTCTCCTCAATCCTAATTATACCCCTTCCACTCGATATGTTCCCGTTATACCTCCCCACTTTTCAACCCTAATTATACCCCTTCCACTTTTTCGATCTCCATTTAGTATATAAATGACTGCTCTGTTTTATTTGACTGTTAAAATTGTATACATTGATAAAGGTTACTTGTAACCGAAACATGTCTGAGTTCAGTAAAAATAAAAAGTGTTGTAATACAAAGTGTAACTATATTTATTCAAATATGAATCCACAATACAAAGTGAAGGCGAATATAGAAGAAAAAGATTTTTTAATGAACTGAAAATGCGTTTTATTTCACTTTTGAGTTTATTTTTCTAAAAATTGTATTGAAGGAATTTTTATTACTGATAGTAATATGTGAACGGTCTCATGATAGTTCCTACCTATCTATAATACATTTGAAACATATCGAGACAAATAATTGTAAAAGTTGAAAAATATTGTTTTTGACAAAATTACATATAACATCGAAAATGTATCAAATTAATATTCCATTTGAAATGTTACGAAGGCGACAATTATGATAATTATTCATAAACATTTTACTATACATTTTATTAAATGTTAAATGATATTGATTATCTTGATTATTTAGTATTGAGTCTTACATCATTGAAATTATACATTACGTTAATAATGGTTTGTTATTTGATGCCTTAAATTACTTTATTTAATTAAAACATATTATTTAAAGATTTAAATCATAGATTGGCAACCGCCGGCCCGCGGAGCTATTTTGTCCGGCCCTGATTCACCTCGACGAAGTAATGGAGAAATAAAATTATAGACATTTGCAAGAAAAATCATTTGACTTTTTGGCAGCACATGTACATGTGAATAGTTTTTTTTTCGAGGATGAAACACACTTAATAAAAAATTCGAACGAGGATAACACATGAAAATCTCGAAAATTCTATGCGATTATCATTAAGCAATACCAACGCCAATATTGATAGTCTCGTAATTCAAGTACAAGGCCAATCTTCACACTAAATTTTGTAATCAGTATATAATATTATGTCGTTCATTACATAAATAAAAAAATGTGTAAGAAGTAACAACGTGTTTTATTTAATTTAATATTACCTTATTATGATTAATTATTTGTTCCGGCCCTTGACAGAGAGACAGAATGATAGTTTGGCCCCAGACCTAGGAAAGGTTGCCCATGCCTGATTTAAATTTTTTTGCGGTTCTCACATGAAAAGAAAAATAGTTGAATATATACTAAAACAAAAAGCATTAAAAACTATTCCTGCGTCCTTGAATATATAAATTCAAAATATTCTTAATACTCCATTGATTCTCCGTTGAAAGAGCTGATGATATATGTAGAATAAATATGATTAATGCTTTTGGTATATTTATCTTCTTGTCACGCGCTTTAAAAATGTCAAAAATACATTTTTTCTTGTGTATAAATATTGAGCGGCCACATAAAATTTGTCAATGAGTGACTGCCACAGATTTAATCCGCACAATAATACTGTCTCGTTAGGAGATTAAACCAAAATAAATGTCGAGATAAATTGCTTCTTCACCGCGGACCGGAGGTAAAGTATGACAATTTAAAAATACTAACTAACTAACAAACCATCACGCCGTCTCCCCGAAGGGGTAAGCAGAAAGAATGGACTGCCACACTTTTATTTCCTGACATATTTCTCTCGAATACTCAACATTCATAGATCGTGTCATGCATGCGCGTCGATTTCTCTGACTCCTCACGTGGCCGACATTCAATATTTGATTTACTTGATCGTGCCACGTTTTCCTCGGTCTTCCTCTATTTCTAGTTCCATTTGAACCCTCTGGAGAACAAACCACATACCGCATCTTTGCGAGAATAAAGTGACATTTCGAAAAAAGTGTTTTTTTATTCGATAATGAAATCAGCCGTGTTCAACTTTATTTTCTACAAAACATGGTATTTTTAAAGTGAAAAACAGATAATTTATGAGGGAAAGAGACAACATAACAGTGGTATATTGTGTTGTCACGTTGTCTCTTTCAGACGGGTATCTTATTTCATTTTTCAATTTTTCGAGATAACACGTTATTCTCGCAAAGAGGCGATACGTCTACAGCAAGAATGTAGTAGAAGAAGAAGAAGATCAATATAATTTTAACACAAGATTTTATCAAACGGGAACAAGATAGGAGCAACAATATATTTTTGAATAAAAAAAAAATCGAATAAGCGAAAATGGGAGTTGCGGCGTTTTACCTCATGTTTAGAGATTTTTTTAAATATGGCCGATATTTTACTGGACCCACTCCAATTCTATGGGAGTTAGACCGCGTAAACGAAAATTTGTCTGTTTTATAGAAATATGCTGGTTGGAGATGAAAATAATAATTTGGTTCTTCATAATAAAATTCTTGTTTTAATTTACGGGCGTGTGAATAACGCATTAATTCATGTCATCCCTAAAATACTTGCCTGTGAGAAGAATATTGTAGGAATATGTCATCTCGATATATAGACTCTCTTCAGCATTTTACAAATGTGTATAATTTGGTACGACTTTTCCAATAATATCCAACTATTGTGAATTGAAATGTGGACCTACCGACGAATTGCCCATGTTTCATGGAGGGACTACGTTACAAATGAGAAGGTTCTCAGCATAGTTGAAGAGAAAAAGCACATGTTGAACACCATAGCGGAAAGGCGCGCGAGATGGATTGGTCAGGTGTTGCGACACGAATGTTTCATGCATGATGTATTGGAGGGAATGACCGAGGGATCGATTGGCAGAGGACGACCTTGCCTGGAGTACCTAGACCAGATTTGCCGAGATATGGGCTGCACCTCTTATGCGGAGTTGAAGAGAGTTGCTGAGGACCGTGCGGAGTGGAAGAGGAGATGCATCGCCTTGCTGCAGACCAATCTTTAGATTGAGACCGGAGAAGAAGAATCAACTAACTAACTGACTAACTAACTTACCATCACACCGTCTTCCCGAAGGGGAAGACAGAAATATTGAGTCGCCACACTGTTCTTTCCTGACACATTTCTCTCGCTTCATACATCGTGTCATGCACGCACGTCGATTTCTCCGACTCCTCACTTGGCAATATTCGAATGATTTGATCGCGCCACATTTTTCTCGGTTTTCCTTTATTACTAGTTCCGTTTACGTAGTTTTTTATATACATTCTTTACCATTGTTTCTTCATTCATTATTTCCATGTATCCAAACCATCTTGATGATCATTTCATTATTTTGTTCACAATTTCATTCGCACCGCATTTACTTAATATATTTGCATTTGACACCCTTTCATTTACAGATTTATCGCACATTCGTCTAAGAGATCTCAATTCTGCTGCATTTATTCTACTTTCACCCTTCTTTAAAAAAAGTATATTTCTCAAGTGTTTACATATCATTTCTAAAATATTGTATATCATTTCTACTGCATTTATTCCACTTTAATCTTTTTATTGCTAGTTCCATGTTCCCCTTTATACATAAGGGTATATATCACAGGCATCATTAATGGTTTATTCTAATTCCTCAGACAATATGGAGCATCTTTCTTTTTCGGGCCACCCCTGCATTTAACTTTCGTCAAATTTGGAGTCAAGAAGAAAGCGGGATAGTCGCTAGATGAAGGGAGACGGATAAGGGGAGTCAAAGGAAGGTGTCGATGATACTTGAACTTTAGCTGTGAACAAGACCCTCCAATCGTCAGTGGAATGGCACAAGAAGAGAGGACATCCCAAGGAGGGGAACAGACTCGCCTCCCTTGCGGTATATCGATAGTTCAAGTTACCGAATCAGATGCTGATTGGATTAACCAATGGCTTGCAATTGTATCCGTATTGAGTAATATTATATTGTTCCATATTCAAAATTTGATTATTTGTTATTTTTCTTAAATCAATAATATAAATTGTTCCTTAAACAATGATTAAAAATCCCTGTGAAATAATTAATAAAAATAAAAATTTCTGTTTTTTACAAGTTATATTATACTTTATGGTAATGACGTGTTTTGCTAAATTTGTTAATGCCTTAGCAAGGCGAAATATGTTGTTCACATAAAATTTTATAAAACTTCTAGGATTTCGTTTACATTAGTATTATATACAATAATTAAATCAATTATTGTTTTAAAAATTATTACGAGTATTATAATCAAACCGGAATTTACACGGAATATATATTTTCTGGAATTTTGGGTATATCAGTGTCTCTTGGTGTCCTCATGGACTGATGTTTCGGAGATGATGTAGTCTCCATCTTCAGGAGAGTATAAGTACTAAGTAAGATACTAATAAAAGACACACGTATACTCACGATCCCAGGGAATATATTTTTACAAATTATGAAAAATCTATTCACTTAATCGAATACAGTATAAATCAAATAACTAACTAACTAACTAACCATCACGCCATCACTCCATCTCCGCAGAGGGGTAGGCAGAAAGAATGGACCGCCACACTGTTCTGTCCTGACATACTTCTCTCTACATTCATACATCATGTCATGCACGCATGTTGATTTCTCTGACTCCTCACGTGACCGACTTTTAATATTTGATTAATTTGATCGTACCACGTTTTCCTCGGCCTTCCTCTATTTATAGCTCCGTTTGTTGCCACTCCACTTATTCCAGATTTTCACCGTTTACTCTAATGTCGCAAACTGTCATGTTTCCTTCTTTTTCGAAAATCATTACCTTGGACTTATTCACATTCATCATCAAATCGTATCGCTTGCATACCTCATACATACTAGACACCAGGGCTTGTAGTTCATGTTTGATGTCTGCAAGTAGCGCAGCGTCTTATAAAATATCTAAAATAGCTTACTGACACACCGTTAATTTTTGCACCTGCATCCAACCCTTTCAGCTCTTTCATACATACAATACAAACAATACTAGATTTCGACAAAATATACATTTTAAAAAGATTTTTTACAAAAAAAGCATCATTTACAATAACTTCTACCATGAACTTCAAATAAGAACTTTTTTTTTTATACTTCTGAATAATTATTTCTTCATCAGAAATCTCCCCAAAGCGTCATTTTCTTTTTAAAAGCACATATACGAGATTAATAATTATTTTGGCATACTGGTATTTTGTACGCGAGTAACAATTATTTTACATTATCTTCAGGAACATTTTCACCCATTTAAGTAATTACAAAGACCTTGTAGTTTCCTTCCATAGATACCAACCTATCGGTCTATTGTGAACGTTTACATTAGTGGATTATAAATCTTTTAGGATAATGTAGTTAGATGTGTCTATATTTTCCTAAATAAACATTAAGTACCCCATAATTCAGGCTATACTTCCTCCCTTTTCTTACCTCGAGAGAATACGAAGAATGTTCCAAAACCTCCAAGTTTATTGACATCAAAACGTTCTCACACGCGAAAGGGGAATAAACGTTGCAATTGTATTGTACGACAGCGTATTCGATCAAATTGATCTTTTTACGCTTGGTTGTGCTACTAGTTTACTGTTTTGTCCGTTTTGGGATCTAGAGAAGGGTCCAGCACGATAATTTGTTAAGGTACAAATCCACGGGAAATGTTGGTCAAGACTTGCTGACGTCACTTCCGGTCGAGCAAGATTCTGCAAGGAAAGCTCTCTTATTCGGTTTTCTGCCAGCAGTACTAGTTCTCTTAAATTGTAGTTTCAAATAGGACTGTACTAACTAGACAAAATCAACTTTAGAGTAAACGGAGTTAATTTCGTGATATTCCGTAAATTGATAGCAATATTTTTTATCAGTTTCTTTTTACAATTTTTTTGTGTCCATCCATTAAAGTAAAAATTAAAAGCAGTAAATCTGTTGATTCTAATATTCTACAGAAATCCTGTAGTAGAAGCATGTAATTTAATTTGTAAATATATATTTTTTAATTTTTATTATGATGAACATTTATAAATAAATGTATAGATAAAATATGTTTTAGGCGGAAATGATATTTCTGCATTATTAATTGCTTTATTTGAAACAGTTTTATAATATCACAATTAATTTATTTAAATTCTATAAATTGTCCAGACAATTTTTTCGCCAACCTATGTTATCATCATCAGGTGTTACAATTAATTATTCAATCAACAGTTGATTGAAATACCTGATGATGCCAACACTGGTTAGCGAAACAGCTATCACGACAATATCATAGAATTTAATTATATCCTAGATATAATCATAGATAAAATATATTTAAAAAATTAAATTACATAGACATGTTTCGGACAACCAGTCCTTCTTCAGTGATACATATTTAAAATATTATAAAATTGTTTACTATATATTATAAAATCATAAATTATAAAATATTATTAAATCTTTATAACATCTGTCAGATCATGTAAACAATTTTATAATATTTTTAATTTGTATCACTGAAGAAGGACTGGTTGTCCGGAGCTTGTCTATGTTTTTTTTTTTTTTTAATTTAAGTGTTGTACGAGTAATACAAAGTATATATAAATATAAGATATACAAAGTCGTATACACAAAGTAAATAAAAAAGAAAAAGAGAAATAAAGTATAATTATTTGTAACATTTTTCAATTTGGTGTCTATAAAGAGCGATTTAACTTGTGTATGAACTCGGAACCAATTCTTTATAGCTTCGAAGAGATGGGCATCTCATAACCCATTTCTTTAAATTAATCAGGGGATATTTCGAGAACTCGGCCGTGCTAGAGGGTGTTGGTCTTTTTGTCTCTGATAGATTTCTCCGACAGCGACAGCATAGATTGTTTTACCAACCGGCCACCAGAACCAATCTAACTCTGGTGACACCGGTGGGAAGAGCAATTAATCTGCTGAACGCGGTCTCCTCGGAGATCGACGTCTTTTATATTAGTGGAGGTACGTTCAGGGGACAAATACTCTTGACTTTAGAAAGTATCTTGTCTTCCTAATGTAAACCATCTCTAATGCGTTCCTGGTACTTTGTTGTATTTTTATAATATTTTACCTGTACTTAAAAGATGCCTTAAACATTTTCTTGTTTGTAATGTCTTTTGAGTTAATAAACTGATTTGATTTGATTTGATTTGATTTGATTTGATTTGATTTGATTTGATTTGATTTGATTTGATTTGATTTGATTTGATTTGATTTGATTTGATTTGATTTGATTTGATTTGATTTGATTTAATTTGATTTGATTCGATTTGATTTGATTTGATTGATTTGATGACTTATTATATGCTTGCTTTATTTCATAAACATATATGTAGAATACAAACACCAACGATATATCAAAATAATACACCAACCAATTCATCGATTGTGTTAAATTTCGGTTGAAATTTATCTTACTTAAAAACGTAAATTGGAGCTTCTATAAATAATCACGTCACAAATCATATTTCCTCTCACGTAGTCAACATTTTTCACACCAGCGTATCAGCTGTTCCCGCCAACCGACGCTACCAGCGAATTAAAACGTGCGCTGAAAACTTAACTAAAACTGCTTATACTCGTACATGTATAACTGTCTATTTCAAAAAGGATGCTTTAATCTCTAATGGAAAAAATGTTATACAAATAAGAAATTTAACTTTTTGAAAAGTGGTGATTTACTTAATTATGTTTCTAAATAGTTTCATAAACACAAATTTTTTTTAGTACAACTAACTAACTTACCATCACTCCGTGTCCCCGAAATACATAGGAACCCTATAATACACTTGTAAATTTGTATTTAAACCTAACGAAGCTCCTGCGGGAGCGAAACCGGTTGGTTGTTGTGAATTTAAATTCAAATTTACATTATTACATTTAACTAGCTAACTAACTAACTAACCATCACGCCGTCTCCCCGAAGGGGTAGACAGAAATAATGGACTGCCACACTTTTCTTTCCTGACATATTTCTCTCGCTTACTCAACATTCATACATCGTGTCATGCACGCACGTCGATTTCTCTGACTCCTCACGTGGCCGAAATTCAATATTTGCTTTATTTGATCGTGCCACGTTTTCCTCGGTCTGCCTCTATTTCTAGTTCCATTTACATAGTTAACATAAAATATATTTACCGTTCTTTTCGTATGTCCATACCACATTAAGGATCCTTTCATTATTTTGTTCATAACATCATCATTCGCACCGCATACACTTCTTATATTTTCATTCGACACTCTTTCATCCACACATTCGTCTAAGAGATCTCATTTCTACTGTATTTATTCTACTCACATCCTGCTTGAAATCAAAATTCAAAATACTAATATTATTAGTATGTAATTTTATATCACGATACACTTTTATGATATCATAGAAAAAAAACACCGATTTTGATAAAAATATATATTGTTTTTTATTATCTTTAGCGTGTTGTGTTTTGTCTTATATATATGATTATATTTTGGGGGAAAAATAAGGTATCTTCATCTCTACGTGTGGCGTTACTGAAACTATAATACTCGGCCACCTTGGAAACCACACAATGTCGGCCAAACCTTCCACTACAATAACAATTGAATGAAAAGAAATATGTTTTTAATTGTATCTCAATAGAGACGAAGAAACAAACTGGAAACTGAATATGGATGATCAAGGTGTTTACAGGACTTATGACCTGTCATTGGTTGGGTTAAGCGCACGCTTTATGTAATTACAACATCAAGGTGTTTACAGGACTTATGACCTGTCATTGGTTGGGTTAAGCGCACGCTTTATGTAATTACAACATTCCCCATTCCACCATTGTTATTATGATCATGTATGATACATTTTTTGGAAGTTGTATATATACTCCAAATTCATACTTATCTTCACGTGGCAGTTCCAGTTAGCCATCTATGTAGATTTGATTGAACTAATTAATTTTTTAAGATTAATCTATACAATCCATCCACTAACGCCATCTATGAAGAATGATTGTTTAGCATTGAAAATCCAGGATTCGTATACAGATGTAAGTATACATTTCACAAATATAAATAAAGAAAAGAAATATGTTTACGGCAATAGAGCTAATGATATATAATACAAGCTTTAATTAACTCTCTCATAAGATTAGGTATGTCAAATGTAATATTTTATCATAAAAAAACTTTCCGAAACCCATGTTATATTCAAAATCTAGGTAAAATAGTCACTCATAAGTAAGTGAAGATACTTTTAAATTGTCTTAAGTAAACAAGAACAAACGATTTTTTTAAATATAATGTATTAAGTACCAAAAAAGGATTAATAATATATTTTCGGTTCAATCAAATCCATTTAATCCTGATATAACTAACTAACTAACTAACCATCACGCCGTCTCCCCGAAGGGGTAGGCAGAAAGAATGGACTGCCACACCTTTCTTTCCTGACATATTTCTCTCGCTTCCTCAACATTCATACATCGTGTCATGCACGCGCGTCCATTTCTCTGACTCCTCACATGGCCGACATTCAATATTTGATTTATTTGATCGTGCCACGTTTTCCTCGGTCTTCCTCTATTTCTGGTTCCATTTACATCATTTACATATAATTTTTTGCCATTCTTTCTTCATTCATTCTTTCAATATGTCCAAACCATCTTAATGATCCTTTCATTATTTTGTTCATGACACCATCATTCGCACCGCATTCACTTCTTATATTTTCATTCGACACTCTATCGTACACAGAATATCCACACATTCGTCTAAGAGATCTCATTTCTACTGCATTTATTCTACTTTCATCCTTCCTTTGCTAGTTCCATGCTTCGCTTCCATACATAAGGGTCGGTAGAAGAACACCATTGTGCACTGCCATTCTAGCTTTTTTGGATAGGTTTTTGTTTGCGATGACAACTTTAAGTATTGAGATGTAATAAAAAGTTATCATGTCGAGAGTGAAATTTAAATTGGGTTTAATAAATAACCCTAACCGGTGTCATCTGCATCTTGCATGAACATTTTTTTTCTTTTAATTTATTCATCTTGTTAGGTTCTGACGATGTTGACTATTTATTAGGAAAGCTTCTATAAAATATTTCAAGCTCTCTCTATCTTAAATTTCGTAACTAAGAAGTGTCTCCTGTTGACTCCACAGTATTCGTCATGTTTGAATATGCACTTATCCTACCTTACTTTAACATATTTCTAGAATATGCGCTATACTTAAAGAAATCTTTCATTGATTAATGTTTTTTAGTTGGTAAATAACACCCGCTTACTTAGAAATTAAAATACAAACATGTCTCAGGCACAGAAGATCTTCATCAGCATTGTTAGTTTTTTGTACATACAAAATAAATATTTGAACAAATTTTTCATTGATGTGGTCAGTTTTGACAAACATTATAATACCTTCGTGGCAGAGTGGTTACGAGCTCTGACTTCCATGCCGAAGGTCCTGGGTTCGATTCCCGGCGAGGGCAGTGTGATTGTCACACTGTCTTTGGTCTGGTGTAGAATTCACGTGACAATAATTAAGATTAACTTCCTATCACATGTCACGAGAATCAATATAATAGCTAAAAAATTTAAATTGTATACTGTAATTGGGTCCAAACGACCTGTTGTGTACATTAAAAAAAAAAAAAAAAAGACTGACCATATTAATATATTAATGAGAAATTTGTTTATATATATTTATTTTGGATACACAAAAACCTAACAACACTGATGAAGGGCTTCTGTGTCCGAAAAATGTTCATTCATTCATCATTCATTTCTCGGCGCTACATCCCGGTGTGGGACTTGGCCTCCTCCACAACGGTCCTCCACTGACTCTCTCCATTCCCCAGCTCCTTCCGTTTTCTCCCAATCTTCTTCCACGCAATTCGCCCATCTTTTCCTCGGTCTGCCTCTTGGTCTCTTTTCGCGGGGCACCCATCTGGATATAATTTGTGGTGTTCTACCCTCTGGCATTCTTTCCACATGGCCAGCCCACCGTAGGCGTTGAGACTTACAGAATCTCACTACTGTTTTCTGGTTAATCAGTTTAAACCTTGATTAAGGTTTCTTTTAATTCTGTAAGTCCCATCCTCCAGCGTGGGTCTAAGAATTTTCCCCAGTATTTTCCTCTCAAAAACTGCCTGCCTGCCTTCCTCTCTCTGCGTTAGAGACCATGTCTCACGGCCGTAGGTGACTACCGGTTTTATGATAGTCTTATATATTAAAAGATTGGTATTCCTGCTGAAGTATCCGAAACATGTTAAATGGTATTTTAATTTTAATTTTTAATATTAGTGTCGTCCGAAACATGTTAACATGTTAATTAAAAATTTTAATAAATAGTGTTGTTTATAAAGAAATAAACACTGTTCAATGAATACGCAACACAAAGGCGAGTATATAATAGAAGATATGTTTCATTGTTCGCGACTAATTTATGCAAACTGATTATTGTAATGTATCATTTGATTGGCTTGTCATTTAATATCAATGCGGATGCATATATCAAAACTATAACTAATAAATTGAATTAAATTTGTATCCATTTACATGGACGTATAGAGTTACCTAACGATTGATTAACAGTCTGACGACTGCAATAACTCACTCAGAAACGATGTAAATTTTGATCGACTATATTTCTATATTTTAGTTACGAGTATAATGTATAATGATGCTGATTAAAAATATGAAAACTATGTCAGTGCAAATATAATATAATGTGAATTTTCCGATTATACTATTACGACAATTATATATAGTATATACAAGTACTTAGGTTATATTATGTTCATATCTCTAAATAGGTGGCAAAAAATAGCTATTGCCTCAACAACTATTTCTCATTGCAAACTTTATATAATTCATTTATTGCAATAAAAATCACAAACATTAAAGACATATAATTACAGATCGTTTGCAATTACATTATAAGAATTTATAAGAGTAGCATAAAACATTAAGATTAAGAAATAGAAAGAATCATAACATTGATATTGCATCCCTGAGGCAACTCACACTATCACGAAATATGCCGACCTCTGAGGCGACCCAATTAAGCAATAAGATTGCCCTACCCACAAGTATAACCATTGGCAGGTTGATTTTGCAGCGCGGCAAATAAAACAATCTGTGCTGTCTTTGACGGAAGTAATTATAGACCTACATCACTCAGGACATCCGAGTTTTGTATACGGCCGCCAATCAGCTGAAAGAAGTGAACTCCCAAGTGCATATTCCTCCTTCTCTCCAATGATTGGTAGCTTAGCATACCTAGCAAGAATTCAGTCGGAAAGAGCCACGGATAATAACCGCGCTCCCTGAGCTAAAGAATGCGCAGAAATTTAATTTTTTTTATACAAACCTCGTAACGTTAATAGTTTGTACATTTTTTAATCGTTCTATATTATACAAATACTAATAATAACATTTATTTCCATCTTCCTTACAAGTATCTGAATAAACTAAATATTTTTTGGAATATGAAAATAAATATGTTAACCAAATTGTATGCCTGCAGGAAGGATATCTTCAAGATTTTAAATATAATAAATCATAACTTTGTAATATAATCCAAATTCTTGTATAGTTTTGAAACGTGAATTCCAAATGTTAATACCATGAACCTGTTGGAAGCATTTGAAATGTGGCTGCATCTCAAAAGGTTGCGCATCCCTTAGACCCATATCGTTAGCAACACGAATGTTCTCCAAAGAGCCAGGGCTGATAAATAATTGTAGACCAATATTAGAGCCCGTAACTGGTCATATTTGGGTCATGTACTTAGGGGAAAATAGTACGTATCACTGCAATATCTGTAAGGGTAAAATAAATGGTCGATGAGGTATTCACAGAAAGCGAGTCTCCTGACTGGACTGGTATAAAAAAAACGCTCTGGAGTTGTGTGTATGAAAATGCAGCATGGAACTGGCAAATAAAGTATGACATCAGAATAAATACAGTAAAAATGATAACTCTTAGACGAATGTGGTTAAATCTGTATATTATAGAGTGTCTAATGCAAATTTAAGAAGTGATTGCAGTGTGAATTGAAGTGTTATAAATAAAACAATGAAAGGGTCATTAATATCGGTCGGTCACATGGAAAGAACGAATGAAGAAATAATAATATATAAAGTATATGCAAATGACGTTAATGTAACAACAAATAGAGGAAGACTGTAGAAAACGTGGCACCATCAAATCAATGAAATGTTAAATGTCGGCCACATGAGGTGTAGGATAGGTGAGGTGATAAGTGGGTGAATGGCGAAAAAAGAGAAATCGAAAACAGTGCGTCAGTAAATAACTGTGTGGTCCATTCTTTCTGCCTAGCCTTTAAGAGAGACGGCATGATGGTAAGTTAATCAGATGGTAATTTGATAAGTTGTTTCGATTTTTTAAGATTAGAGATGTGATAGTCAACGTCGCGAGGAACTGATTGACACCGGGAGACGAATTAGAGATATTATCACCGCGTTATCAAATCAGATCAAATCAAATCAGTTTATTATTTCAACAGACATTACAAACAATATTTCTTTACTGAATAGACATATTTTGTGTAGAGTAACTTTTTTGATAAAGCTATTAATTAATAAGTTATTGGCGGTTTTCTTTTTTTATGTATGGAGATGATGAGTTTTTTTTAATTTTTTTATTCCTTATACTTAAGATTTCTTTAAAAATTATAATCATATAAGCATCATATAAGCTATATTTTCACTAAAGCCTGAATCTCGGAAACCTTCGAAACATTGACATTTTAAACTTTAAAAATAAAAAATATATATTTTATGCACACACGTTATTAAAATAGTACTAACTGCAATTTTATGCCCTTTCTTCCACATCACCTAACGAGGTGAAGAACTAGGCGCGTTTTTTTTATATAGTGGTGTCCCCGGGAGGCCGTTCATTATCTTTGCTTAAATTTTAGGGGAAACGGCGCGGCGTGATGGTATGTTGATGTTTTTATTAAGCCGCTCTTTATGATAGTTATTTGTGACAAAAAATACGTTTTTACTGTTTTGGTGTTAAAATTATATAAGTTTTTTCGTTTATAAAAATAATTTTGACAGGTGTAAAAATAAATTTTTCATTTGTTCCAATGACAATTTGAATAAATTCTTTAATAAAATTTTTAAGTTCTTGCTGGTGTTGGATTGTTTTAAGTGCCTAATTACAGTGAATTAAAAAAAACAATGGATAACGTAGAATAAAAATTAAATAAACACAAATGTCCGGATCGTCCAGCTGACGACAAGTGCAACATCTAAAATAACAATATGTGTTAAATTATTTTTCTTTGTTATTTTATTTTATAGTATTTTATTTCAGATAATTTGTATTATTATTGTATTTCAGATAATTTGTTTTAGATTTATTATGTAGACGTTGAACGATAAAAGTGTGCGCGGGAGTTGCCTATTGGTGGCGATGAGGATCGCAACCCATCACACCGCATCTCTCGCGATGGCGAAAAGAGAAGGATGGAGTGCCGCATCGATTAAAGTGTGGCAGTCCATTCTTTCTGCCTACCCTTCCGGGGAGACGGCGTGATGGTTAGTTAGTTAGTTTTATTTTTTGTGGAGTTGTGAGGTTTTTAGTACACATCAAGACCATTGTGAATGTAGGCACAGTAGTCAGCACGTCATCAAATGCGGTTTAAATGTCCACTTCAATAATCTCGTGTAACCGATACACGTAATGTACACCAACTGCACTGACAATATACGTATAAATTAACTCCGCAAGGAACAATCTGCCGGCAACAAGTTCAGTTCACGGTCTGCTTGATTCAGATGTCTAGGAGAACCCGGTTACCTTTAGACTTGTCCGGGACAAGGCAACTCAGTCAGACAACGTCGGCTCAGAAATTCTCCAGCTAGAACTGCAAGGGCACTCCGTGTAGCATGGATTGCTCCATGCCACAGAAGCAGAGCTTCGTATTGCTCTAAAGGATCAAATGTGTATTTTCTTTTGCTGTTGGTGCGGGTAACAAAGTGAATGGAGCTTGAATGAAAATCTGTAACAAGTGGATGAATTTGTTTATTTAGGAAGTATGTTTACAAAGGAAAGTGGAGAAGGATATTGAAAGAACGGTTGGGGCAGGCAACAGAGTAAATGGTGCGCTTAAAGTTGTCATCGCAAACAAAAGACTATCCAAAAACCTAAGATGGCAGTGCAAAATGGTGTTCTTGTGCCGACACTTATGTATCGAAGTGAAGCATGTAACTGGCAAAAGAAGGATGAAAGTAGAATAAATGCAGTAGAAATGAGATCTCTAAGACGAATGTGCGTAAATATGTATATGATAGAGTGTCAAATGCAAGTGTAAGAAGTGAATGCGGTGCGAATGAAAGTGTTATGAGCAAAATAATGGTCGTTAAGATGGTTTGGATACATGGAAAGAATGAGTGAAGACAGATTGGTGAAGAATGTATATGTAAACGACGTGAACGGAGCTAGAAATAGAGGAAGATCGAGGAAAACGCGGCGCGATTAAATCAATCAAATATTAAATATCAGTCACGTGAAGAGTCGGAGAAATCGACGTGCGTGCGTGATATGATGTATATGAATGTAGAGGAAGCGAGAGAAGTATGTCAGGACAGAACAGTGTGGCGTTCCAGTCATTCTGCCTACCCCTCCAGGGAGACGGCCTGATGGTTAGTTAGTTAGTTAGTTTTAATAAATTACTTAATTATTTTTTTAGGGGAACGTATAAAATGGTGTTATCAAAGTGGGCAGGTAACATATTTACACGTCTCTGGTCGTAAAACCAACACAATGCGTTATTCAATATGTCACGCTAAAGCGTCATTTTCCTAGAGAAACATTTGATACGCCTTTATACGAGCATATACCCCTTCCAAACACCGGGCAAACAAAGCACTCCAGTTTATCTGGAATACTTAACCTTATTTTCCTAAGCAGTAATCGTTCTCCTTAAGTATTAGAATATTAAGTTTATCGAAAAACCTAAACAGTTTCTTTAGCATCGATTAAATCTTTTAATACACGAAAATACCTTAAATATAACGATTTGCTGCTATTCTCATGTAAAATATTATTTCAAGCTTGATTCTACATATTGGAAAGCTGTTTTTTCGTATTTTTTATCGGTAATTTATTCACCAACGTTTCGATAATCGTTCTGAAATCACTAAAACTAAATATTCGTGTGACACGAACAGAAATTGCCCTTTGCTTGTGTCACATGTGATTTTCCGTGCTGAGCCCTGCGTATTCAACGTACTTTTTCTTACTCCGCAGTGATTAAAAGTTATTACATAATTGTACACTATTTACACATAATTATTTGATTTAAATGGCTATTTGACACGAATAATTTAATCATTTTATTCCATTACTATGCTAATGTACTAAAAATACTGTTCAACTTATAAAACACTAACAATTTAGTACGTAGTTAAGGTGGAAATATTAATTTATCTTATCGTACGTATACACGTTTGTACAGTAAAAAGGTTTAAAAAAAATAACAATCGTCTGACTTATCGATTTGTGAAATGTTTGCCATAAGAAACCGTAATTTCTCAAGCGAAATTCCGCATAATAGTTTTATTGGTTAGGTACTGCGCAAGTGGAACGACCCTTGCAAGGTTAAATAAATTTAAAAAAAACTTTATTACTTCAGTTATTAAAACTTAACGATATATTAAGAATCATAATATAATATAATCACGATACAAGTATAAATAGGAGAATAAAATATCTTCTATATTCGCCTTAACTTTGTGTTGTCAATTCATATTTGAAATATTCATATATGAATCTACAACCGTTGTCAAAATTTTATACATTGAAAAAGGTTATGTCATAACCGAAACATATCTGTGAAAAGTTTAATAAAGTGTTTTAAAAATGCTATGTGCAATTATATCTATTCAATAGAAAATATAATTAAGAGAATACAATTAAAAAAATGTTGAGATATAAGTTAAAAAAAAACTAGTTTTGATTTATTAAAAATAATTATTTTAAATACAGTAATAATACACTTGAAAATTTTGTGTGTTATTAATAGTTATTGTATTGTAATTTGGATAAATATAGCCGCAAATAAATTACCAACAGGAAATCGACTTGCAGGAAGACCACCTAAAAGATGGCGAGACAGTTGGACATCTGCATCCCAGGAACAGGCTCCGAGAAATAACAGGACACACTCCTTAATAAAGCAGAAGAAGAAGATGAAGAAAATTTTGTACATAAACCACTTTGATCGTTATAAATATCAACCGAAGCTCTCGCAGGAGCTTCGTTGATATTTATAAAAGAATATGTAATAATACCATTTTAATGATCATTTCATTATTTTGTTCATAATACTTTCATTTGCACTGCATTTCTCTTCTTATATTTTCATTCGACACTATCATACACAGATTTTTCACACATTCGTACAAGAAATTTAATTTCTACTGCATACATATAATTAGCAAAAGAAGCATGGAACTGGCAAAAGAAGGATGAAAGTAGAATAAATGCAGTAGAACTGAGATCTCTTAGACGAATGTGTGGATACTCTGTGTATGATAGAGTGTTGAATTAAAATATAAGAAGTGAATGCGGTGCGAATGATGGTGTTATGAACAAAATAATGAAATGATCATTAAGATCGTTTGGACATATGGAAAGAATGAATGAAGAAAGAATGGTAAAAAAATTATATGTTAACGATGTAAATCGAACCAGAAATAGAGGCAGACCGAGGAAAACGTGGCACGATCAAATAAAGCAAATATTGAATTTCGGCCACGTGAGGAGTCAGAGAAATCGACGTGCGTGCATGACACGATGTATGAATGTTGAGGAAGCGATAGAAATATGTCAGGAAAGAAAAGTGTGGCAGTCCATTATTTCTGCCTACCCCTTCGGGGAGACGGCGTTATGGTTAGTAAGTTAGTTAGTTTGTTACATATAATTAAATCAAAGTTCTCTGGTTTAAATTAAAAATTTGTGAAAGATAACAGTGCCCTAGTATACCAAAAGGAACATTTTGTTTTCAAAATGTGCCAAATGCCTTTTTTCGCGAAAACCATTTTCCTTTTGACACTTTTGGGAAAACAAACGAAAAATGTAATCTACGTTTCAATATTAGGTTGTGGTATTGTGTTTCTTTCACTTTCAAGGCTGACGCGAAAATTGCTTTAGCTGGAGCCTTATTCAGATATTCAACTGCCGCCGCTTTAAATATTATACGAGTACATACAGAAATTTCTCTCCATAGAGTTCATATTTTGCGTTTTCGTATTGAGTATCAATCTTACGAGGTCCCTTAGACGTATGTATTGTAGAACGATGTACAACAGTTTTCAAATGGTAATATAAGAAAGGAATGTAGAGCGGAAGAAGGTATTATGAATAAAATTATGAAAGGATCGCTGCGTTGGTTCGGAAATATGGAGCGCATGGATGGAGAAAGAATGGTTAAGAAAGTATACGTTAACTATGTAAATAGAATATGGCGTTGAAGTAGACTGAGGTAAACATGGCATGACCAAAAAAATCAAATTTTAAAGGCTGGTCATGTAAGAAGTCGGAAGAATCGACGTGCGTATATGATTCGTTGTATGAATGTGGAAGAAACTGGAGAAGTTTGTCAGGATAGAGTAGTGTGGCGGTACATTCTCTCTATCTACCCCTGTGGAGCTAAACATTTAATTAAAAATCACTCTAAAACGGATAAAGCAAAAGCGTTTTCATTCTATATTTTATAACAGAGTTTTACAAAATAAAAAAACCACAACAATCCATATCTTAAGGATGTTCCAATTTGATATTGATAGTTTGTTGGCGACATAAAATAATTTTTCATTATTTTGTTTAAATAGAAAACATTATTTCAGTAATTTATCAAGTGTACTGTTTAATATGTTCGAGTTCACCCCTTAAATAAACAAAGGGGTAATTTTAAATCAATTATTTGTCCGGCGTCTTGGATTATTGATCCTATTATTAAAAATGCGTTCTTCAAATAGGCATTTTCTATAGACAGGTAAAACCACGAGGGTGATAGTGTGGTAGTCACGGGGCCGAGGGTTGTTCCCGGAGGTGGATGGCAGAAGAAAGAGGGTGAGCGTCGCGACGTTGCCACGGCAACTGACTGTAACAACCACCCCGAATCCACCCGACGAATGCGACCTACTAATGCCGCCGGCCTCGGCGATTTCAATCCCTAATATCCGCCGACACACGGGCGCTTTTTGGTTGAACTCTGGCGAAGTTTTTGGTCGCCTTTTCGATTTTCGATAGCATTCTACCATTATCGATGGTAATCAAGTCTTTATTAGAATATACTCGACCTATCGAATTGAGTGTCGTGTCCTTGTTAATTATTTCCCTTCGTATTGTACTTACTTAATGGTCGGCTATAATTTACCTTGGTTTAACTTCGACGCTTATTTTCCCCAAGCAAACATTTCTCTAAAAAAATATATAAAACTAACAAACTAACTAACCATCACGCCGTCTCCCCGAAGGGGTAGGCAGAATGAATAGACTGCCACACTTTTCTTTCCTGACTTATTTCTCTCGCTTCCTAAATATTCATACATCGTGTCATGCACGCGCGTCGATTTCTCTGACTCCTCTCAAGGCCGACATTCAATATTTGATTTATTTAATCGTGCCACGTTTTCCTCGGTCTTCCTCTATTTCTGGTTCCACAGGTATTTTCATTCGACACTCTATCATACACAGAGTATCCACACATTCGTCTAAGAGATCTCATTTCTACTGCATTCATTCTACTTTCATCCTTCTTTTGCCAGTTCCATGCTTCGCTTCCATACATAAGGGTCGGTAGAAGAACACCGTTTTGCACTGCCATTTTAGCTTTAAAAAAAAATTATATTGATAATGTCTTAGAAAGGCGAAACATGTCATTCTCATAAATTATAATAAAATTTCTAGAAACAGACATTTCTTTCGTATTAATTAAAATTTATTGTAGTCGTCGTACATCTAGCGACAAAAAGCAACCAAAAGATAAGTTCGAATATTTACAAATTAATAATAATCAATAACTTAATCTCTAGTGCAATTTTATAGAAAAATAACATGTCCCCTACACTTCAATTATATACATAATACCAAAAAAATTAACATGGAGCATGCTTAAGCTAAAATAAAAATGATTTTTGTAATCAATATCTAAAAATCAGATTTTATCCATAGACTATTTCATTTTTAAGTTAATTTTTTATCTTATTTTCATCGTTTCACATAATCTTAATTAATGAAGTATATATTGGTAGTCACAAATGTGAATAATCAATGACTTACAAGTAATGTAGTCTGTTTTTAAAGAGAAACAAAAAAATTGTGTATCTTTAACAAAAATAGCATTTAACAATATACGAGTACTACAAATTTTTAACTGTTAAAATTTATAACACTGTTATAATATCACAATTTTATTTAATTCACTGAGAGTGTCGCGACAGCTGTTTCGCCAACCGATATTGGCATCATCAGGTGTTACAATAAACAATTTTTTATAACACCTGATGATGCCAACATCAGTTGTCGAAACAGCTGTCGCGACACTCAGTGAATTAAAAGAAATGGTGATATTATAACAGTGTTTTAAATTTTTACAGTAATAATGTTGAAGTATCATAGTGTTTCGGCCAAAACAATTGACTATTTACTACAAATTTATTTGAACCTAACTTCTTCAGAACTAAAATATTTTATTTATAACATTTATTTTAATGTAGTAAATATTAATCATATCATATTTTACGCGTATTGTGAGGCTTCAATAGACCTTAACAAGAGCTTTGAGACATGGTTTTGAGCTTAATTAATAGATGGCAGTAATAAAGGTACGAAAGCTCTTGGTAAAGTTAAAAATTATTCATTCCATAACATATTCAATTCTTATTATGTTCTTTAACGATTTAACAAGTCAAATAATACTTACCAAGGATGCAAGATTTTTCTATGAAGTATTTCTTCTTTTATTAATGTTCAATTGATTTGTATATTTGTTGAGCTTATATTTAGTTGATATGTTTGAAAATCACGACACAAGTTTTATATTAAAATACATAATTACGAAGCATAATAACACGATATAATAAGGTATATTTTTGATATGTTTGATTTCATAAGACAGTGATAAACAATATTGTTATAAAAGTTCAAATTGTAAATTGAGTTATATTATATATTTGTATAATAAAATGTCTCTTTGATGTATATTGTATATTAAGATTTATTATTTTTTGATATGTATAATAACAAACCACTCCTTTTGCTGTATAAATGTCTTTAAATTTGATTTTTAATATGTGACGTCTTATTGGTATCAGATATTTTTCTTTGATTTATTTAACACACAATTCAAACAGTAAACATTTGAATATAGTTTTATGTGAAGTTTTTTTTACATTTATGACCTAATAGATTTATTGAATATTTTTTTAAGATACTTTATGTTTAAATATTATGTTATAAGTAAATAATTTAAGGCTGGGTTGATCACCCTTTTGATATGTATCGATTACAGATTGCTTATAAATTACATTTATATCATTATTATTATTATTACACCCCCTTCATTAAAATGTCACAATCACTTTAGGTTCAAATGTCACAGAACATTGTATATTTAAAACGTTTGTAATTCAAAAAAGTACACTTGTATTCACAAAGTCATCGTTTTGAACCGCAAATTGTTTTATTATTCGTTTCCTATTTTACACTCTCATACTGTAATCGTATTTTTCAGATCCGGTAAATAAATGTCAAAATGCGATCTTGCGTTCGGTTCCCATTTTGACTTGTGCGCGGAAATCCGCTGGAAAAGCGGAATTTTCTCGCGAAAACGCGATATCAACGTTGATAGTCGTTTATAATACACGCGTTGAAGGGTTTCCACTTGATTTTTAGGTCGAAATATGTAAATTTTCGGAACAGCAAAGGAGTGGTTGTTTCTTGGACAAGCCGCGAGATGATTCCCCGTGTTGTGTGGTGACCTTCGTATGTGTGTGTGACCGTGTGATGCAATATATTATGGGTGTGTGCGTTTGGCGTAGAGCTCTCTACGATCTGTAGACGTTAGGGAAAGGGATGAAGCGATGGTGCGCGCGCAGCCACCCCGAATAAAGCTCCTTACCCACGACGCGATAAACGTGAAGTCACAAATGACAACAGAAATAATTTCTGAACATATCGCATTCACGTTTTTCTAACTTTTTGTTAATATTTACACTGAAGAAATTGAGAATACCAAATCATTATTTTTTATTTTCTTGCTATATATAAAGTTAGTTGTAAGAATACATGCCAGTTCAAGGAAACCGTATATTATTTTGTTTAAAAAATTATAACGAAAAATGCGTAAATTTGAA
The DNA here is from genome assembly GCA_022606425.2 of Lepidostoma basale. Lineage (NCBI taxonomy): Eukaryota > Metazoa > Arthropoda > Insecta > Trichoptera > Lepidostomatidae > Lepidostoma > Lepidostoma basale. The sequence goes on along the minus strand of JAHDVF020001081.1, from coordinate 114,103 downwards.
TTTTAATAACGTTTTATTTAAATAAATCATTTAATATGTTGATTTTTCGTGGACATAAATTGTTTTAGATGTGGTCCATTGATATTATGTTAGAATTGCAAATTATGATTTTGAATTAAAATAACAAAAAATTAAGTAAAAATAACAGTGAAGGAAAAAATGTTTTTATCAAATCTGAATTGCTTTTGTTTTCTGGGTTCTTTTTTCGCACTTTGGAGGTTCATCCATGGTGCCATAAGTTGCGTGCATCATATTCTACAAGAGCTGAGTCCACATTCTCAACTTTCTACAAACGAAAATAAGCGTACCTATAATTAGATCACAACACCGATTGCATAAATGTCCATATAAAAACATAGTAAGTTAGTTTGTGTTTTTATTTCTAGAAATGTGAATTGCTACTTTGAAAGGTTTGGTAATAGGGACCCCAGCATAAGACACCCCCGGGAAATGTCCCTTGGAGAAATGGTCTACTTTTCCTCTCGTTATTTTATATGTTTATTTTTCACCACTCCATAATCCTTGACCCTTCGTGATTATTTTATGAAATTTTCCATGTAAAATGCCTTTTTTTCCTTTAAACTTTTAAAATAATAAAATTCCGTGATATTTTCATTATGAAGCATATTACAAAGTAAAAGGTTTTTTTACACGAAATGAAATGTATACTGTACACGGTGTTGTATATAAGTACTTCCCTAATAATAGTGAATTTACATGATATTTAAAAATACACCACCATAGCCTAAGTATAGCAGTAAAATAGCTTATACAAATAATTTTATGTGGTAAGGTTTACATTTAAAAAAAATCATGGTAATTCCAGCAGTGTTATTTCGGTTAGCTCAAAATAAAAATTGATTTCATTGAATAGTAACTAATTTACTTTTTTTTTAAACTAACTAACTAAATAACCATCACACCGTCTCTCCGAAGGAGTAGACAGAAATAATGGAACGCCACACGGTTCTGTCATGACACACTTCTCTCGCTTCCTCTACATTCATACATCTTGTCATGCATGCATGTCAGTTTCTCCGACTCCTTACATGACCGATATTTAATATTTGATTGATTTGATCGTGCCACGTTTTCCTCGGCCTTCCTCTATTTCTAGCTCCGTTCACGCTGTTTACATATACCTTTTCACCATTCTGTCTTCACTCACTCTTTCGTGTAGTTAGTTGTAAAGTTATTATTTCCCAAAACTAACCGTACTTAGACCTTTAAGCTTGTATTTTTTTTTCATTGTGTTTATTTCATATTGAAAATAACAAAGTAATAATTTATTTTTAACTCCCAAATCTATGAACTTGAATATCAATTCGAAACGTTTGCCAACAAAAGTTTCTCACATTGCCAGGAGAGAGATGAGTAACGTGGAAAAAAGTATTGCCACAGGAAGTGTTCCAGGCAAATGAAGTAGATACAGATCTACGCGGTGGAGTGACCAGATTAAAGAGAAGACTGGGGGAGACCTCTGCTTGGCGGTGCGAGCTGCGGAGAACAGAGAGGGTTGGAGGTGTTCTGTTTTAGCCACGAGCAGTTCCATATATCACGACCCCCAGTAATTAGGAAACGAAGAAAAATAATCTGAAAATTTTTAGAAAATTATTTACTTTTGCAATTCCACTCTTTGGAAATATCACTAATGCATTATATCAACTGTAATGAGTTTATATATTTTTTAAACATATTTATTAAAATCAGCAGATTATTACGATATAATTTAATAATTTAATGCCACACACGCAACGTGGTAAATCAGCGGAGTGAAGCAGAATCTGGTTACTCCATTCATTACCTTAATTAATTGCACCTTTATTCATAAATTCATAATGATTATCAGGGGTTTCGGAATAATATATGTTCACGGGGTTTTCATAATAGCACGAAGTTTGAAATACCAACGTTTGAGCTAATTTGATACGCAATATCGCTATGCTGGAGACACTTAAAACAGTCATCTAAATATTTATAAGTAATTTATTGGCTTTTGAACAATGCCCCCCGAAACGGTGAAGAGAAAGCTGGAGTTCAGCGTCTCAAGAGGACCCGCCTGAAATAACAGACTCCTGAGTCTACCAAAAGGGAAGATAGAAAGAAGAGAGAATTTATTGGCTTTTGAACAATGATTTAAAACTACATATAGGAATTAGTTTTATTATTAAAGACAATTGTATTAACTGTCGAATTTATTTCAATAAAAAATTGAAAAATAACTCACATGACATTTTAGCAGCTATCACATGAGCACCACATCTGTATTTATGTAAATCTGTATTTTTATTTAGTTTTAATATTGCCCTGATGAAGCCTGGAAGTCCCAGTTCCGCTAAGCTGACGATATTTTAAGGATTGCTGGACGTGGATGGGTAAATGTGGCGATGGATAAGGGGTAGTGGTTTGCTTTGAGAGAGGCCTACGTTCAGCAGTGGACGACAGACTGCTGATAAGATGACGAAGCTTGGTTACAAGCGAAAATAGTTGGCTCAATTTCAATTCCGTAGTCAATATACAAAGATATATTTTATTCTATTGGATGTATAATAAATATCACGTTACGAAAATGTCACACTTGTAGTTTAAATTTCATCATTAATTTCAGTTCATAAATTACCATAAAACACAGGACTCAATTATTTGACTTTGTTGGCAAATATATCATTACTTAGACAATATATTGTTTTATTTGTACATGTTTAGAAGAAGAAGATGATCATCATCATATATTATGCTTTAATAAAATTCCAAGCAAGTTCCATTAGTAATTGTTTGGAATTTGTTGTAACATGTAATTGGCCTTATTCTACTTCTTTATATATTTTTATATATTATATATGCTTATTCGCTGTTTTTTACCCTAAAAATAAATAAATTTAATAAAATGAAAAAATAATAATAATAATAAAATGCGGTAAACAAAAGTCTTAGCATGTCTACACCTCTGCGTCCTGTTCGATTATCGGATAAAATTCATATGAAAATTAAAAACAATTTTCAATTATTTAATGTGTTCTGATTATTAATATTCGAACTTGCACATTGACATTTTCTAAGCATATTGTTTGCCTGTAAATTTGTGCACCCATTATCATCATGGGTAGATTGTAACTTAAAAATAATGAAAACATTCATGTATATGTATTAGGGTGTCCCTTATATGGGCAAAAAATTTTTTTTTTGGATTATTGAAACGCATACCCCCTAATTATGTTTAATAGTCTACTAGTTACCCAAATACAGAATTTCAACTTCCTACGTTAATTCTTACCCGTGCCGACTTGCCCTCAAAGTTTTAAAAAATAGGTGATTTAAGTGTCTCTTAAATGTAGTTGTAGATGATCACATAAAACCAGTATGTTAGATAAATATTGACGAAAACACATATTTATATAATGTTCTTCTTGTAATCATCAAAAAAGATCCAAATTTATATTTGTTTACTTGGATATTTCCTCTTCAAAATCTCTTTTTTTACAGTCTGGGTAAATTTTTCTATGTTCTTGCACACAACATAATATGAACTGCTTATGTTCTTCATCTGCGGTAGTCTAACCATGAACGTCTGTCATAAGATTAACAGCTCTTTCAGCTGTGTCATTTACTGCTTTTAAGCTAGTAACCTTCTTTTTAACTTCCACAAACGCCGCGCTGTCTTTCTATGAAGATACAATTTCTTTAAGGAAATTACTATCATGTTTTAGTTGTGAAAATAAATCTTTTATCTTTACAGAAACAAAATCACTCAAAGATTTCCATAAAACAAGATAATAAATACTTGTAGTACCTATAAATAAAACAAATTAGTTCTAAATTAAATACCAGATTAAACACTACTTACGTATCATATAGAGAGCCAGACATCTGTTCCTTCGATGGAACATATCTCTTTCCCGATTCACCTAAACTTTATTTTTTTAAGATTTCTACAATGTTTCCTTTGGTCTGCTTATCAACGTTGTCATCAAAAATTAAAAGGACGGCTATTTCTTCTGACAAGTACCACAAATGTTGACTGAACTTTTTTAAAGCCGCTTTGGAAATCGTCAACTTCTTCGTAATCTTTTAAGGTCTTTAAAAAACAAAAATCTTCATTTGGAGCTTTTATCGCCAAACTACATTCAAGCCAGGGCTTTACATGAACTGACACAATAAATAAATAAACATCTGGTTAAGCTTGTTTGTCCTTAGCGCACATTTTAAACTGGGACTGCAGCAAACGTATTTTTAAGGAATAAATAGCTCTTGCCATCCATCGTGCTTAATGCATTGGGCCAGCAGGTCTGTTTATTTTATTTTCATTGCCTCCACCTAGAAAAACAATAGCATGCTCAATATGAGTTCCCTATAATCATCTCGTACAATCGATTTTGCGATTCAAACGCACTTTTGAGCATCAGTTCTTATACATGATGGCGGCCAGCAAAGAATAACAAACCTCCTTCTAGTTTTTGCCTACAAGCTCCGTTCAAGTATCCTGTATATGAAGCTGTCGTATCATAGCACATTTAATAGCATCGGCGTGTGCGATATCGAATAAATTATCTAATTCAAGTTGAAAGTTCTCTTCGCGGCGCCTATGTAAGCCCTGAATCTTCTTGCTATTTTTTGCAGTTCTCGTCAGAACTGATAAAGATCCACTAACTTCTTAACATAATTACGAACAGCTCTGGTAGTTATTCTAGCCTTTTTCCAGAATATATTGGACTCCAGAATGACAAGATTTGCGCTTTCATTAACAGTCAAATTAACTTCACGTATTTTGAAAAATAGAACTGCGAGAACTTGATGATTAGATAGTTGTTTGCACCTGTTATTTGATGATTTACTTCACCAACCAAGAAAATACTTTTTTAATTGCTTCTTAGTTCTACTGACATCTTCGAAATATAAAACAATCCATGGTTCCTACCCGATAAGCCGAAACTAAATGCTAATAACAACGACAACGCGCCGCTCCTGTGACGCAATTTGTATGGGACATCTTTGCGCGCAAGTCGGCACGGGTTACACTGTTCCGAATAAGGAAAAAAATTGGTTTCGGATGTTTTAGGCCCAAATGAATAAAACAATAGCCTATGCATTGTAAAATTAAAACTTTGAAAAATAAGGGACACCCTAATATGTATACTTCGATATGTGATAGAAATATGTCACGAAAATGATTTTAAAATATTCAACATTTCCAACAGTTTACGAGTTCGCGAAAAGTATATTTTCCCGTCGGCCTCGGGAATGGTATTAATACCCTTTCCGTAGACAATGTGTTAACAAGTTATTTGAATTTTAATGCGGAAAAAAATGTGACAAACTGTTACTTAAATAAATTTTAGATTAAGCCTTAATATGCAGTAATTATTTTATACAATTTTTTTTTGAATGGTCAACACAGTATTTAAATTGCAAACTTCTGTCGTAGTTCATTACTGAAGTCTGCACTCAGACTCATTATAAGTGAAGTTAATGACAGTAACGCATATCAGAGGGTAACACGTGACAGGAAATACGTCATTACATCTGACACAATACAAAACACGTTCTTCTATATTCTAAAAGCGGTCACAATAACTATTACTCCAGCAGTTTTGAACATTATCTACTCTGCGCGTCGGAAAATAATGATTATATCAACTCCAATGACGATGGTTAGATCATTTGGAAGAATCGTGTACCAGCATATCTAACCCTTATGATTTTATAAGTTTGCTGATTAACATTTTTCTTTAGGTCGATTTAATTTGTAAATATTGCTTTTACTAGGAAAATACTCCAAATATTGCAGAGTATTCAGTCTCATTAGCATCTACGCGTTTTTGTGTTCCAGTAAAAAGAACGAAAAGTGCGTCAATTAGAATTTCTATATCGTATTTATTTATTTATTTATTTATTTATTTAGGGTAACATACAGCGATATCAATAACATGTGTATAAAAGAATAATTTAGAATAATTAAAATAAGGCCAATTACATGCTACCACAAATATAAAATAATAGTTTACAATTAACAAATGATAGTGTGAAACAAGATTGAAGTTAAACTAAGACAAAATAAGGTATACATAATATTTAAAAGTTAAAATACTTATAGTACTGGAAATAAAAAATAAAATTAAGATAAAATAAAAAAAAGTAATATACGAGTATTATAATATCACGTTACATCGTGGTCACATCCGCGCCGAAATGTTGCTCCGATCATTTTCTTGAAATTTCGCTCGCTCAAGTGAAAGACGTCAATGTCTCCAAAATGCTTGTTGTAGATATCACAGATTCGATACAATGCCGCGCTCAGAGTGTAGTTAGTGCGATAAACAGGAAGATGGAAAACTTGGCTCGCGGTGTGTCTCGTGCGAGACATTTTGGAAAGGTTTGCATGTGCGCAGTATAAATCCCAATGTTCTGAGAGATTTGTCCACCATGTCATCAATATGACTAACGAAAGTGAGTTTCGGGTCGGTTGTGACTCCAAGATCTCTCACGCGGTCTGAATCGGATATTATAGAACCATTGATGGAGTACACATGTTTGTGAGGGCTCATTTTACGCGTCAGTGAAAGCTTATGACATTTGTTCGCATTTATGGATAATTTATTTAGTATACAGTAATGAGATAGTCTGTCCAGATCTGATTGGAGTCGAAGGCAGTCAGAAGTGTCTGAAACCTTCAGGAAGACCTTCATATCATCAACAAAAAATCGTATATAAAAACATCCGCCGCCTTCCCTAAATTAAGCTATATATTGAAAAGTCCACGAACCACCATTAACTTCCAACGGAAGGCGTTTGACTGCTGCGTCTTGACGGTGTTATCTTATAGGTTTGAAACTATAATATTGTCTCAGAAAAGCGCAAATAAATTGAGAATTGTCCAAAGAGCTCTAGAAAGAGCAAAGCTGGAGATCAGTATAGAGGACAGGGTGAGAAACATCACTATTAGAGTCAAAACAGGAGTGTCGGACATCAGAAGAGTGACTGCGCTAAAATGGCGCTGTGCAGGCCATGTCGCTCGCAGCTCTGACGGTAGATGGACAAAACTCCTCCTTTGCTTGTGTCCTAGAAACCCAGGACATCCACAACTTCGATGGAGGGATGACATTAAAGAGACGGCCGCACGACATAGATTTTTACATAATACTATATAACGAGTACATAATACTATTAATGTATAATTACTTGTGATTGCGAATAAACGTTGAAACTTCCACCGTCTTTCAACTCTCACCACATTACCCCAAATACGTCATTCATGCACGGTCTTAATTCTAGTTAAAAAAGTAGTATTGAAACGGTTAAATAAAACATTAAAAATGATTATACATTTCCAAAGAGATAAATTATTTAATATATTTGAGTATATACATTCCTCTAAAAACGGCGACTTAAATGTAAATGTGTAGTTTGTGGGTGCCTATTTTTTCTACCTACTTTTCTAGATAAATAGCATGATAGTTAGTTTATTTATAAAAAGGTAAAATGCGTTTATAATCAAAATTTTACAATATAGTTGATAGTTGTTCTAAAAATATTTTGTAAAAAATGGCAATCAGGTTTAATTGTTCGTTACTCCGTATCTTCGTTTATGTATGGAAGTATCAAAACCGGGCAGCAATAGATAAAGTTATCGGGTGGTGTTAACGAGGTACAATAAAAGTTTTGTGATAACGTATGACCACAAAGTGAAAGCTTGTGTAATGATAATAACAATTTGATTCTAGTACATTATGTTAAGAATCACTCTATAACTATAATCATATTGTGAATGGTTTCGGTTAAACTTAGTCTTAAAGGAAAAGTACCATAGTATATCATAGTATAAGCGTTTGAATATTTACGCGGTAAAGGCGCGTTTATTCATTCCTCCATCGACGGTGGAAGCGTTATAACAAAGCCATTTCGTGGGGTTCCTTTAATGTTGTAATTCTCCTAAATTCGTTATTAAGCAGGCGAAAAATTGTAAGCATCATGCCACAGGTCAGATCAATACTTTTGGTGTCTCGTACAACGCAAAGCCTACCCCGATTTTGAGTCCTCCCGACCAAACAGGGGGGCCCATGATTAAAGCGCGCTGCCAGCATTACCGGCCCAGCAGAACGAGCCCCCGAGGAATAGAAACTAGAGTTTATGTCCTAATTTCTAAGATACCGGGCTACTGGGACGCTGGTTATTACAAGATGTAACAACTGCCGTACGCCCCGTTGACTAGGCCTGAATTATTCTCTTTGGCGTTAAGTGTGAGATTATGTTTAACTCATTTTTAAGCATCGGGCGATAATATATACATGGCGACGAATATACGAGTATTTAAGCTCAGAGATTTTTTTTTTCAAAATATTCAATTCCTAACGATGCATTAAGAGGTATTTCCTGTAATTAGCTGGTCATAAATCGAATTTGTAGAATTTATCCCCGATAAGAAAAAAATAGTTTTTGGAATGTTGAATTGACACCGAACAATAAGATAATCAAATGATTTTACAGAAATCTCTTGATGGAAGTTCATTTTAAATAATAATTAAATAAAACAATGTTTTTTAACTACTTCCACTTTTGTCTTTATTTCAGTAAATTAAGTTCAGTAAATTAAATTCAGTAAATTTTACATAAATATTTTAAGATTATTTTTGTATATTGTAGAATCATGTTTACCACCCCTGATCTGTATGTATATAAAGGACTAAGTTTACAATAGTGTCATCAGTCTGTCGATGCCAGCGAGCCTGGCAAAACCGGTCGCTGTCGAAATAAAGACAAAAGTGGAAGTAGTTAAAAAACATCGTTTTATTTAATTATTAACCACACAAGAAAACCTTTCCGTTATCCCAATACAAAGCTTAGGCTGGAGTGTGTCTGTTTGAATTAGACTGTCGTTCTAAGTGTTAGTATCTCTTTAAGTAATTTTTGAAAAATCAGTTATTTCAAAAATTAGTAATTTTGTGATGGATTCAGTTATTACAAGTAAGCGTTCAAATATACTGAGAAGTTTTATTTAAATATATTAATAATAAGGAGAAATACCCCTATGTGCGATGCACAAAAAAAGTTTAATCGATATTTAATTTCCTTCTAACAAATCTTTTATTGAAAGCTTAATGGTACATTCGTATATCCAAACATTGGTGCAATTATTAATGACTGGAACGATATGTCAATGTTGAATAACCCACGGAGTTATAACATACTAACACGGAATTTGAAACACATCACTGTATATTTTCCACTTAAGTTTATTTAACTGATTAAACGCTAAGGCATTAACACTGTGGAATTCCATAGTAATATACTTAGGAAATTGAAAATAACTTTGTTTAATCCACTAATAATTAAAAAAAATATAAAAAAACACAACATATTTCGGAAGATACCTCCATCTTCAGGTATAAAAATATAATAAAAAATAAAACGAAGAAAGACTAATATTAAAATTCGATACACTAATTCAAATTTAAAAATTAACCTTTGCTATTTGTTATAGGTACTAATAATTATTTTTTTAACATTAAAAACTAGTAAATAATAATAATACGATGATAATATATAAAAATGCAATTAAAAAAAAACACACAATTGAAAAGACATCATTTATATGGAAATTAATAAATGTTTAATTAGCATTCTATTGGAAATGGGAGCTTGGGAGATTAAATGTAGACAAAGTATTTTTAAAATATGAAAACATAATTAATAATCAGATTCCTTATTCCTAAAAGGAAGCAGATGGAGAATTCCTACGTTCAAGAGTGGACGGATACAAGGTGATGATTATGATAGAAATCTGGAACAAGAAATTTAGAATTGAAAATTGAGAATTATGTCAAACCGATTTGATTGAAATTAAGACCGTGCATTTGATGTCATTTTTATAAATGCTCTTTTATTTTTATTTTTTAAACGATTCACTGGAGTTGTGTATTAAGAAATCGTGTATGCTAGGGGAAACAGCTTCCTTCCAGTAAAAACACACGTAAGTCTTATGATATTGTACTCTGGAGACCTCACGTGGTTTTTAATATAACGTAAGACGCTTAGGAGTATTCGTGCAGGGAAAAGATTGCACACAGTGGTCATTATTATCTTATGATATTACAGGTATAGTGGAACACTTGTTTCTTCTTTACTTGACTCTGGGAAGACATCTGGTCGATATAAATAATATCCGATTTCAAGTTCTGGTTTTTTTCTTCTTCTTGTCATGTCATTATACGTATCGACTACTGCAACTCACTGTATGTCGAACAACCCAAAATGCAACTGGATAGACTCCAATCTATAATTCACTCACGTAACAATGCTCTACCAACTACACTGGTTAAGTTTACCTAAACGAAATAATTGCGTAGACACAGTTGGTTGCAATATGTATTTTGGGATCTTAGGTAAATCCATGTAGCTCGTATTTAACTTAACCACCCTTAGAATGGAGACTGCAACGATCTCCGAAACGTCGGTCCAAAAAGACGAGCTACACGGATTTCGCCAAGATCCCAAAATTCATATTACCTAAGTGAATTGAGTATGTATTATATGACATACTTATCCACAAAGCCCTGCATGGACAAGCACTCCACTACCTCACAGACCTTTGCAAGCTCGTTGACCTCAATCATCTGCAGTCAAGGCTACGATCTGCAAGAAAAAGAGCCCATAAACTTATTGCCCCGTGGTGCCAAAGTGTTTCAAATTTCGCCGTTCGTGCTTTTGGTATCGCGGGGGCGGCGTTGTATAGACTGTCCTACTATATTCGCATTCAAGACAATGAAGTAGTTTTCAGGAGCTCTCTTAAAAGCGTTATTTTTAAGATAAGCTTTCTAGTTGAATAGCGTCCTGGAAGTGAATCTATCACAAAAATGGGGCTATAAAAACCATCATCGTCATCATCATCGAAGATCCTTCTCTATCCTACTGTATCGTTCACTCGATGTCTGAAATCATTCCAGTGAGGCTTGCTGCCTTATCTTTGTACTGCAGGGTTCTTCTCTAGGTGGCTCTAAGTCTGCCTGGCTTAGTCTTTCCGTCGACAGTGGACCAGTCCAGTAATAATGCAGTCCGCCCTGAGTAATGCTGGCTGGGAATGTGACAGATCCATCACCACGTTACATGTATACGTAAACAAGAATTTACCATACAGAAAATTCAAAGTTATATTGGCAATTTCTACTAAGTACACATAAATATTATTTTTGATGGTGCACATTTCCTAATGTACTATGTAGTTGAAATATTAAGGGCGTCAAGTATTGGAAAAAAATATATATATAATGTCGCAAGTTTCGTTTGAAAATAATTTTCCAATTCGTAGAGCGAATAGAGCCTTAAAAACCGGAAAATACCAATCCTGAAACGAAAAGTCTATGAAGCCTGCGTTCTGCTAGTTGGTACTTATGGTTATGAAACTGTTACATTGTCCAAACAAAGTGCCGAGAAACTATGAGTGACCCAAAGAGCCATGGAAAGAGCCATGTTAGGAATAATCCTAAGAGACAGAATCAGTAACGATACGGTGAGAAAAAACAAAGATCACTGACATCATCCACCGGGTGGCGACTCTAAAATGGCAATGGGCAGGTAACGTAGCCAAAAGCTTAGATGAAAAGTGGACAAGAAGACTACTCACTTGGAGACCGTGGACGGCAGGGAGAAGTGCAGGGCGATCGCAACTACGGTGGAAGGATGATCTGAACAGACACGTCGGAATAACCTGGATGCAGTCTGCACAGGACAGAGTAACATGGAAGCGAATGGAGGAGGCCTTTGTCCAGGAGTGGACGGAAATAGACTGAGGAAAAAGAAGAAGAAGAAGATGTGATTGAAAAATTAACCAATAAATCTATAATAAAATAAATATTTTTATAATTTGTATTTATTGAGGTTCGCAACCCATCACACCGCGTCTCCCGCGGGGCGAAAAGAGAAGGATGGAGTGCCGCATCAGTAAAAGTGTGACAGTCCATTCTTTCTGCCTACCCTTTCGGGGAGACGGCGTGATGGTTAGTTAGTTAGTTGTATTTCATTGCATTAGACTAAACTTACAGCAACCGAAGCATATGAATTACAAATTTCCCAATCAAAGAAGTATTGTTCAGTAATAAATTCCGATATGCTAGATACTGAAATACTAATTATAAACAGGTCATAAGTCCTGTAAACACCTTGATCATCCATATTCAGTTTCCAGTTTGTTTCTTCGTCTCTATTGAGATACAATTAAAAATTTAAAAAAGACACCCACTATATCTGTCAAATTTACATTGTTCATATATCATTTAGATTTACTTACGTTCCTATTTAGTTCAGTAATTTTATTTAGAATCATTAATATTTCTTTAAGTGCCCCATTGGGAGTTCAGTTCGCTATCCACGCAACGATCTAACATAGAACTTACAAGTAGGTACTAGAGTTTTCAATGGTTCTTGATTAATTATCATCATGGATAGACAATTTGTTACAGGTATAAAAGAGTATACAAATGTAATTGTTAATCATAATTGTCACACAGGCTATAATATATTGATGATTCATTAAGAATATTATTACTACGAATTTTATTTGAAGTATGTCAACAGAAGGAACACTTTATATGGACTTGCACTTAAAAATAACGCTTAAGTCTTATCCTGGGTGAAGATGATTGAAATCTAGCCGAGCAGACTGTGAGGCTGTTTGCAATGAGATCGGGAATTTCTTCTGCAATGGATAGTTTGTCTGACAAGGTGAGGGCACGACATAGGAAATTGACTTCAAGATGGGATATTGCAGGATTGTAGTAATCCGTAAGCGTCGTCGATAGTCAATATATGAGAAATATAAATAATATAAAATAAATTAGATTATATAAAATATTCTACTATATGGCTGCGTAACCTGGACTCTGAAAGTAAATGTAATGAACCGGTTGGAAGTGTTCGAGGTGTGAATATACCGCGGAATGCTCTGTACACCGTGGACCGATAGGGTCAGTAATGCAGACGTACTGCAGAGAGCCACAGCTAATAGAGAGCTGTTGTCAAGTGTGAAAATTAGAAAGGTCTCATATTTGGGTCATGTGCTAAGTGGAGAAAAATACCACCTCCTTCGACTGATATTAATGGGTAAAGTGGAGGGACGTCGGGGAGTTGGTAGAAGGTAGCTCTCCTGGCTGCAGAACATCAAAGAGTGGACAGGAATAACAAGAGTTCAGAACCTGTTCCAAATGGCGCAGGATAGAGATATCTTTGCTGTAGTGATCGCCAACGTTGGGGGGACCTGACACGGCATCGAAAGAAAAAGATATAAAATAAATATATTAGAAATTTCACCACTAGTTTTAATAGCTAGGTGGCTGAAGAAAAAAATGTACGACACGGGATTTGAACCGGAGACCGGCCGGTCAGTAGAATAGAGAAGGAAAGCTATCCTCAGCTACCTAGCTATTGAAACCAGTGAAGAAATTTTCAATATATATGGTGAAAAATAAAACGTATTTTTTTTCTTTCTAGAAATTGGCTGACTATTGTGCTTTCTGTCTTTGACTATGGACGATTCTTTGGGGGTACTACAATGCTGCAAAATCTTATCCTGAAGTCAATGTCCTATGCGTGCCCTCCCCTTGTTAGCAAAAACGTTATCCTAGTACAAATTTAGGTCACCAAATCTGCGCTGTACCCAACACTTCAGCATGGAATTATTTTCCCTCAGACATCAAAAGTACTGAGAGCTTGTCAGAGTTCAGATCGAGACATAAAAACTTCTGATATGTATTGACTGTATCAGGCACAGATCACATACTAAATATGCAATCTATCACTAGGTTTCAACATCGATGATTTTTTTACATTGCCCTTGAGATGATTAATTTATTAAAACAGCACTTTAAAAATCATCCAACTCATCATCATCATTATACTCGTATATTGCAACTAAAAAAGCCTCGGAATGCTGAGCTTATACATAATAATAAATAGTTTCATTGGTTTGAAAGGACCCATTACAAATATGTCCTTCTTCTTTCTTATTTTTGTCCTGTCACACCTCCGTGGTGCATAGGGCCTCAAAGAACCTTCTCCACCCGACTTTATCGCATGCCTGATGCCTAACATCATCCCAAGTGAGGCCTGCTGCCTTAACCTCGACCTGCAGGGCTCTTCTCCAGGTGGCTCTAGGTCTGTCTCGCTTTCTCTTTCCCCCCGTAGGGGACCAGTCCAGTGCGCCCTGAGCGATGCAGACTGGGTTCCATTTCAGAATGTGACCGATCCACTGCCATTTGCGTCTAGCGACTTGTTTTCTAATTGGCTTTTCGCCTGACATGGTCCAGAGAACGGTATTTGACAAATATGTCCTAGTAACATTTAATAACTAATGAAAATAATAATAAAAAAATCCTTTAAAATATATATTTAGTTTAATTCTACTTGATTTTATTACTTCGACTGGTTTCAGCAGCTCGCTACCATCTTCTAGAGAGACCGGAAGATGGGATTGAGCGAATTATAATATATATTATAAAATATTTTTTTACATTATTTACAATGAACTTCTACATAGGAATTTCAAATAACAATATTAATATTTTCAATATATAATACTTATCTGATTTAAAACCAACGAATGAATTCGTTCGATCCTGTTTTGGATACCTTCAGACAAAATAAATATTTAAGAATGCATTCTCAGATGGTTCAAAATAGATTTATTAAAACAGCTAATATTTATTTTGTATCGCAGACAGCTCCAGTGGCCCACATGTTTCACGCAGCAAATGATACAGTCATGTTGCATAATGGCGGTAACATTTCTCTTATCAATCCGCAGATCACATTTATAATTACAGTGATTCATGGATCAAATATCAGCGCTGCCACAGGAAGCAGCCTCAACAGATTGCAACCCAACGGATTCGTATTTTTGTAACTTCCTGATAATTATTATATTTACAATGCTTACTGAAATACAATTAATAAATCTAGTTTAAAATATATGTCAAACTTTCCCCAAAATGATTGCGTAAAATGTGATTCGTGGCAAGTGATAACCATTGGTCACAATAATTCTTACAGTATTTAATATACTGTAATAGCAATAGAATTTTTAAGAAACATTTGAATGGTTAAAGTTAAATAATTCTAATTAGGAAAAAACAAAATAACTATGCAAGAATGCAGTTTCGTTCTATATATCATACATCATAGTACAAAACTGTAAAAAAGTGCCTATTTTACTTTAACCAATCGTTCGTTTAACAGAACTAAATAATTACTAACTAACTTACTAACCATCACGCCGTCTCCCCGAAGGGGTAGGCAGAAAGAATAGACTGCCACACTTTTCTTTCCTGACATATTTCTCGTTTCCTCGACATTCATACATCGTGTCATGCACGCGCGTCAATTTCTCTGACTCCTCGCACGGCCGACATTCAATATTTGATTTATTTGATTGTGCCACGTTTTCCTCGGTCTTCCTCTATTTCTGGTTCCATTTACATCGTAAACATTTTTTTTTTACCATTATTTCTTTCCATATGTCCAAACCATCTTAATGATCCTATCATTATTTTGTTCATAACACCATCATTCGCACCGCATTCACTTCTTGTATTTTCATTCCACACTCTAACATACACATAGTATCCACACATTCGTCTTAGAGATCTCATTTCTACTGCATTTATACTACTTTCATCCTTCTTTTGCCAGTTCCATGCTTCGCTTCCATGCATAAAGGTCGGTAGAAGAACATTAATTAAATGTAAATTTTATAATGAGGCATCAACGATAGTTATATTAGATAAAAATCTCAATTTATAAGTGATTTTAAAATTAATGAACAATGTGGATGCCGTGGGTATTGTGATTAGGTACTTAATTTATTTTATTTGTGGTGTTTCCATGGTTTTGTTTAATCCATATGCATAAATGTATTTCTATTAGGGCTAACAAGTTTTAAAATATGTATATTTATAACATTTTCACCGCATGGGGGATCTAGAGTCCCCAAAAGAGTATTGTTTAACAACAATAGACAACAAGTGATTGCGATGATTGGATAGTACCTATCTTGCCAGACTGCCAGGACTTGAAGCAGCAGACTGGAAGGTGGCAGCTAGAGACAATACATGATGGAGACGTTTTTTGGAGGAAGCTACGACACTCCAACTCTGAAAATTAAAATGATTATGATATTTATAAAATAATAATAAATCATTTCTGATCACCATAGACAATTATTATAAGATATTGCTATTTTGAAATGTCTTCGTGATAATATTTATTCTTCTTTTTCTTCTTATTCCCCTAGATGTAGATCTTGCGATCTGTTAATTCAGAATATTAATGTTCTTCCTATGATGAAGACGGTCAGCCTTCTCACCACCTCTTTGGTGGTCGTCCTGGTGACATTACGATCTTAGGAATACTAGCCGGATTCATCCTCTCGATGTGGTCCCTCCAGAATCGTCTTCCATGCCTACTCCATCTCACGTTGTCATAAATTTTGAAGGATCTTCGAATATCTTCGTTGGATATCCATCTCTAAGGGTTCTACCCACGATAGGTCGCAATGTTTTCATTTCTGCTCCTCTTGGGAGATGTTTGGTACTGATTCATTTAACAAGCACATAAAAATTAAATATGAAATAATTTAGATTTGCTAATTTTTATCAATTGAAAATATATTATTTCATAATTCACCGTGTCAAGTTTAGGTAAAAAAAACTGGCACCAGCGACTCAAAAGGCACCTTGATGGTAATTGTGCAACTCAGTGCGTGTTAAATCTAAAAAATTTATTAATTGTAATCTACTTAATCATTGACTGGATATATGTATATAATCAATAAACATCCGTTAGTTTCTAATTAAATGTAAATAGTATTTAGGTTAATCAGTAGTAGAAATTATTTAAAATTGTAAATATGTATTAATCAAATTAAATCAAATCAGTTTATTAACTCAAAAGACATTACAAACAGCAAAATGTTTAAGGCATCTATTGAGTGCAGGTAAAATATTATAAAAATACAACATACTCATAATACCAGGAACGCATTAGAGATGGTTCGACATTAGGAAGACAAGATACTTTCTAAAGTCAAGAGTATTTGTCCCCTGAACGTACCTTCACTAATATAAAAGACGTCGATCTCCGAGGAGACCGCATTCAGCAGACTTATTGCTGATCCCACCGGTGTCACCAGAGGCAGATTGTTTCTGGTGGCCAGTAGGTAAAATATACATAATTATTAATATACATAATACGAGTATGTATATGAAAAGTACTGTTTTGTCCACGATCCAGCCGAAGTTTTAATTAATATAAGCTAAGATCTCTGTAATTTATTCCACCACCAAGTAAAACTTTTTATAATATTATATTTAATATATACATATAAAAAATGACAGTCGAGATGCTTGCTGATGTTTATTTTTTGTGATGTTATTAGTATGAATTTCCGGTTGAAATACTTTAATGAGTTCGGATGTTCTAATATACTTCTTAATTTCTTTTTCTTCTTTCTCAGCTTCCTCCCCACACTGCTGGATATACGCCTCTTTGATTTTCTTTCACTCGTTCCTGTCTTCTCCCCTCCGCATCCAGGTCGTTCCAGCTATTCGGGCAATATCGTCAGTCCATCTTCATTTTTCGTGTCTTTCTTCTTCATGTAAGCTAGTTTCGTAGGGATGAAGGTGTTGAGAGTGAAGCTTTGGTCTTTCCAAAGGCACCAGGTGTTAAAGTTATTGTAACACCACGTGTGAAGGCATCTTATTTCCCCACTTGTGGTGTTCTAATCACTAGATTTTTGATAGTATTAATTTTGATAAAGACACGACCAGGAGTAAACATTAATATAGAGATATTTTAGTTAGTAGAGGCAAGAAATTTCTTAAAACTGAATTTCATGAACCATGAATTTGGTGAACTGACATAGTCTTTACTTTTCGAAAAAGTACATCTTTATCTCTTTTTTTAATGAAAATTGAAATAAACTCTTGAATGCGAAATTGACATGACTATTTGTGCTATTTCATCAGAAAATATATATGGTGGAAGAGAGCATTTCAGGATTTATATATTATTTTTTAAATCATATTATTTCAAATGCACAAAACACTTTTATTACTTACCATACAAGAAAAATATCTAAATCTTGACCGAAATTCTAATATACGGCTTTGAATGCGATACCAAAATTTGACCACTAAACCACGACCTAGGCGTAATAATATTGTCTGTGACGAAACATCACGTATCTTTTTGGTAAGATTTATAATGGAATACGCAAGAGAATTGTAATGACACGAAAAGGTAAGTTATTACTGACGTGAATTTTGAAGGTTTAATAATAATACAATTTGAATTTATCTGAACATAAAAAAATACGTTTTTTTAACCTTAATTTAAAAACTTAACTGCTTATTTTAAATGCATCAATAAATATTTCAATGTTGAAACACTGTTATTATATACTTTGGGAATTAAATAACTTTGTTTAATCCACTATTTTTTTATTAGCAATATTAAGATGGAGGTATCCTCCGAAACATGTCGTGTTTTTTTATAATTTTTATTAAAAAATAGAGGATTAAACAAAGTTTTTTAATTCCCAAAGTATATTACTATGGAATTCCACAGTGTTAATGCCTTAAGTTTCAATAAGCTGTTATTATACTATGACAATTTATTTTAACGATATTGTCGCGACAGCTGTATTGGCATCATCATGTTACAAGCAATTATAAATTCAACAAAAAGTTTTAATTTATATATTGCACAAAACTCATTAGCGTGATCAGTCATAGTTATGTGAAGAAATTGCGGAGAATATTATAAAAAAAATAATAAATGAAAAAGAAAACAGTAATTATTGTGTAATTATATATAATTCATTAGTGTAATAAGTCATAATTAAAATTAACTATACGCAGACACTACTGACAATGTTTTAAGCAAATACATATAAGAAAATAAAATAATATCAAATCGTTTCAAAATAATATTTGTTCTTGAAAGATTGGCAGTGTAGATCATATGCTATGACTTTTTTTACGCATATAACGTCATTTTTTTACTATTTAACCTCACAATTTACATGCATAGAAAAAATATTTTAATATCAAAATATTATCTCAAAAATATAAATAAACACTTGTGTATTACGATTATATAAAGAAATTATTTCTCTTGGTGTTTTTAAAATACGAATGTAGTTGAATAGAAATATTTTCTGCAATGTTCATATAATTTAAAAATAATCTTTTACAACATCAAAACAAAATTATGGTATATTTGGATTTAAATCGTCAAAACACGTCTTATTTTTGTGAAAAACAAAAGTGATTAATTTGACAAACAAACGATTTTTTTCCTTGTAAACAACAGGTTGCTTTAAACCCAATTACTGTATATAATATATTTTAGCTATTATATTGATTCTCATTACATGTGATAGGTACCCGATCTATCGCCATTTTATTTACACGTTCATTCTACATCAGACCAAAGACAGTGTGACAATCACATTGCCTTCGGTATGGAAGTCGGAGCTCTTGCCACTCTGCCACGAAGGTCGCCGAAATGTTAGAATTTAAGGAACAAAATAGTAGAAGTCATCAGTTAAACGTGTATTTTGAATTCATTCCAGATAAATTCTCAAAGCCGTGGCTGTAGACACAGCCTTCTGGCCGTTGTTTCTTCAGCTAGTGTTGGAAGCATCATTTTTGTAATGATTTTAAACTTATCGTTAGGTTTTTTACAGTTTAAAATCGTGAGTGCAGTGACGCTACTCAGAGGCTAATGACTTTAGGCACTCTTCCTTCTTCCGATCTGGTCTGGCTTACAGGACCGCGCCAGGAAAAATATGTACTTATCTACAGCGTTAGAGTAACCGCATAATGTACAAGTATTATACTTAAATATAATATACCTACTGTGTAGCGGATTAGTCGTTTCGTATATTTTTTAATATTAATTTAATGCGTGCATGATCTAAACAATCTTAACACTTCATTAACGCGGTCTCCTCGAAGATCGACGTCTTTCATATTAGTGAAAGTAGGTTCAGAAGGCAAATACTCTTAATTCTGGAGAGTATCCTGTCTCCCTGTAATGTTGAACCATCTCTCATGCGTTTCTGGTAGTATACTATACATAATATACTATTTTACCTGTTCTCAATAGATGCCTTAAAAATAAAGTTTGTAATGTCTGTTGATGAAATAAACTGATTTGATTTGATTTAATCGCAAATGCAATCATTCACATTGTCAAATACCAATATACGCCATTGTTACTTCACATGGACTAATTCGGTAAAATTAGAGAGCTCGAAACGGTATACGAGTATGAACATTGATGTTCAAATTTTCGGCGAGTCCCTTGCTCTCTAAAGAGGAAGGTTGGCGTTGAGCAAAGACAGGTCTATATCATTTAATGAGTAAAGATAGCGTCCTTGCCCGATGACAGCCAAATTAACTAAGTATAAACCAGTTTTCAGTATTTTAATACCATTCTATGAATTACGAACAAACAAACCATCACGCCGTTTCCCCTCAGGGGTAGGCAGAGAGAATGGACCGCCACACTGGCCTGTCCTAGCATACCTCTCGGGCTTCCTCTACATTCATACATCGTACCATGCACGCACATCGATTATTCCGACTTCGAATATGGCCGCCTTTTAGTAATTGATTAATTTGGTCATGCCATGTTTTCCTCGGTCGTCCTCGGCTTCTTTTCCCACTCACGCTGCTTGTGTACAACTTTTTAACCATTCTACTCTCATCCATTCGTTCCATATGTCCGAACCATCTCAGGGATCCATTTTTAATTTTATTCGTGATGCAGTCATCTGCCTTATATTTCTTTCTTATTTCATCGTTCGGTATTCTATCGTACAACGTTTTCTCCCACATTCTTCTTAGTGATCTCATTTCTAAGGCATTTATCCTGCTTTCATCCTTCTTTTGCCAGCTCCAAGCTTCACTTCCATACATGAGGGTTGGCACTAGAACACCATTGTGTACGAAGATTATTCGAGTTTTACTATTATTTTCTGAAATTGTATCGCGCAATGACAATAAATATTAATGTTTTAGGTTATGTAAAGCCTCGTCCGGCCCTGCATTGGCGCAACATCGTCAGTTGTGATACGTGCGATATGAGCACACGGGACACGGGTCGCGGGCAGCCTAGCCCGACGTGCGCGCTTGACCGGCCTAGCACGACCGACACGGCGCGTGCTCGCCGCGTGCCGGAGTCGAGACTGAGGCGTAGTTGCTGCATACATTCATTACAGCACAAACTCAGCACAATTTGACATTATATCATAGTGAATTTGGTTGAAATTCAGTGTGGTGTGTGCTGCCAATAATGCCTATTGCATTCTAACGTCACACAACCTTGATGCAATTCGAATATTCAAATTTCGAGAATCGAATCTATTTGTATTCGTATATTGTGTTGTATTTCTATACATATTGTTTTAAAGACTAAAAAAGAACGTTGTAGAAACAGTTCTAATGAATTTCATAGAAACCCTGTCTATGTAAATGATTGAAAAAAAATCTGCTAACTTTTTCAATCAATATCATTTCGAAAAAATTTTGCGCCTTAGTTATTTATTCCATGGCGTTTTTTTATTTATAATTTTGTTTGTTTTATTTTCATACAATGCAAATTAATGGCATTGTATTCCAGTTAGTAATGAAAACTCATTCTGGGACATATTTGAACATTTAAAAACAATTATACAATGAAAACAGGGAAAATACAAAAGTATAATATTATGATCTGTGATAATTATGATAATAATGATAGACGTGACGAGATGTGACGATATGGGACTAAGAAATAACGCAAATAGATTACCTATACACAGAGACGAGACAAAGAGATACGACATATAGATGGGACATAGACATAAGACATAGATATGGGACATAGAGATAAGACATAGAGATGGGACATAGAGATAAGACATAGAGATGGAATATAGAGATAAGACGTATAGATAAGACATAAATATAGGACCTAGAGATGGGACATAGACATATGACATAGAGATGGGACATAGAGATAAGACATAGAGATGGGACATAGAGATAAGACATATAGATGAGACATAAAGATAAAGCATAGAGATGAGACATATGAGAGAGATATAGCTGTTGCATAGGTATTTTGTTTTGCAAATTCGGTTTCATATGCATAATTTTATTTTTTCATTCTTTATTTCTCATTTATAAACAAGATGTAAGTTTGAAAATTATTTGGTTTATAAAACCATTACGATTAAGTAAATCTGCATTATTAATACCATGGATTAAATTTTAAATTTTAAAAATACAAAAGCGTTTAAAAAATCTAAAACATATGCACTATATCTTTTTCACAGACAAAAATATATTCTATAGTTAGGCAACAATTATTATAGGCAAGAATCTATTAATACATTGCAGTATCATAAAATACATTTTTTGTGTTATAATTTCAAACCGAAAAGTCTTGGTTATGACTATGTATTACCAATAATCATGATCTAATATATATTGTATTGTATTGCCATTAAATAAAAACAATTGATAGATGTAGACTTAAAAATATATCGATATATGAAAATAAATAGTGTAAGTTGTGAGGAAACGAGAGTAATATGTCAGGAAAGAAAAGTGTGGCAGTCCATTCTTTCTGCCTACCCCTTCGGTGAGACGGCGTGATGGTTAGTTAGTAAGTTTTTTTTAAGTTGTGAGTCATATTTATTGAAGAAAAAAAAACTAACGATGACCAATATGTAGGCTTTCATAATACTCCATAAACATATATGAAGATTGCACCTGGAACTATGAATATAAAATTAAATACTGGAAAGCGGTTTTTTTTAATTTTTTTTTTTACGAATAAATGGTCCTCGTATTGCCATCTGTGAAATAAAAAAGGAGACAATTCAAAGACTTAAAAGAAATGTGTTATAAATATTTCCCATAGATGTCGCTAATTATGATAAAATATATCGATGAACCTAAAATTGTTTGGAATATTTATAATGTAAATGGTATCGAAAATATACTTTTGCTGGTAGACGCATAAGAATCGTTTTCACTATCACACTTGTATAGTTAATTACTGCTCTTCTACTATCTTCAATTAGTCTTAATGCTTATACTGTCTTATTATTACAGTTCCTTTGAAGAATTTGTTAATTCTTTCCAATTGACACCTTTACTTTATATTTATTTTTATTTTTGTTACTTCTTAGTACTCATAACATTTGATATATATTTTTGTAACACCTGATGATGTCAACATTGGTTGATGAAACAGCTGTCGTCAAGTAAAATAAATACAATTTGTGATATAAAACAAAGTTTTTGAATTAACAGTTATAAAATATTAAAATATCATAGTGTTTCGGCCAAAACAATGGACTATTTAACTCATAACTTAATTATTGTTGTTTTATAATGTATTATTATTATTACAATTCCTTTGAAGAATTTGTTAACTCTCTCCATGGGTGCCCGCAGAAAATTTTGTAGGTGGGGCAAAATATTTTTAGTAATGTTTTAATGTAGTTTTAATTTACTGTAGCGTATTTGTATGGTGAACGAACGGACAGGATACTGTAATAATGACTATTTTCAATCAATCTAGGGGGGGGCAAGTTCCCCCCTTTCCCCCCCTGCAGGCGCCCATGACTCTTTCCAATTGATACCTGTACTATATATTTACATATATCATTATTTTTGTTACTTCTTAATACTCATAATTTAATTATTATGGTTTTATAATGTACATTTTTAAGTATTTCCCTCTGTTTCATCTCGTTTTAGACTTAATTGTTTCTATTGTTCTTGGCATACTTTTGGTTGTGCCAGTATGCTTCCCCGCAATGCCATATGTGAGGATAGGCCGCACACATGTCTTACAAATATCTGTTTTCAATATTTATTCCTCCATGTGTCATCTCTGACAAATTAGGCCTTACATCTCTGGAGAGGTCTTGAATGTTGAGCAGTTCACATATTTATACTACTAGTTCTCAGCGGCGCATCCTGGTATAGGACTTGGCCTCCTCCACAACAGTCTTCCACTGGCTTCGTTCTTGGCCACCTCTCTACATTCCCCATCTTTTCATATCCTCACAATCTTCTTCCACGTAGTCCGCCCATCTTTTTCTCGGTCTCTTTTCGCATGGCACCCATCTGGATATATTTTTCGGTGTTTTACCCTCTGGCATTCTTTATACATGGCCAGCGTACCATAGGCATTGAGTTTTCTGATTAATCAGAACTGTAGGTTTAAAATATATTTTGATTCTGTACGCCCCATTCGGCAGCGTTAGTCCAAAAAGTTTTCTAAGAATTTTCCTCTCAAAAACTGCCAGCCTGCCTTTCTCTCTCTGTGTTAGAGACCATGTCTGACAGCTGTAGGTGCAGAGGCGGATTTGCCCTAAGGCCCAGTAGGCCCGGGCCTAGGGCGGCCAGATATTAGGGGCTGCCAAATATGGCAAAAAAATAATAATAAGAAAATACGGGCGTACAAGGGGAAGGCGTCGCACGTCATTGCGCGACATTTTATGCGTTTCATACTATTGCAAACGATCTCCCTGTCGTTAACGGACTCTACTACACGGCCTAGGGCGGCCAAGACTGCAAATCCGCCACCGTGTAGGTGACTACTGGTCTTATAAATCAAAAGTTTTGACGGTTGTTCTTGTCGTGTAGTGCAGCATGGGCAAACTTTCTGAGGCCATCAAACTGAGTGCAGGAGTGCGAGAAGGATGTCTACTATCACCCCTATTCTTCATAGCGTTGCGTTGTTCTTTTGACAGTCCTCGTGGCATTCCGTGGATATGTGATATCCAGCTGGAGGATCTAGATTATGCTGATGACCTCTGTTTCCACGGTGTCCCCCTTGTGACCATGACCAGCTTTTGCTACTCGGTAGGATGATAGCAGGCTCAGGAGGTACGGAGGAAGATGTAGCCTGCAGACTCAATAAGGCGAGGGAAGCTTTCGCTATGCTTCACCCTGTATGGCGTTCCAGTATCATTTCGAGAAAGCTCAAGCTCCAATTATTCAGCAGTACAGTTGAAAGCGTACTGCAGTACGGATGTGAGACTCGGAAATCTACCGGACGTTATTGGAAAACTCCTGGTGTTTATAAATAGGTACCTTCGCTCAATATTCAAGATCTATTGGCCCCAAACAGTGTCAAATGCCGTTTTCTGGACCATGGCAGGCGAAAAGTCAATTAGAGAACAAGTCGCTAGACGTAAATGGCAATGAATCACACTCTGAGACGGAACCCAGCCTGCATCGCTCAGGGCGTACTAGACTGGTCCCCTATGGGGGGAAAGAGGAAGCGAGGCAGAATTAAAAAATTAAAAATTTCAACGGGCATCCGTCATGCTGGAACTATTTTTTTTTTATATACAATAGGTGTGTATCTATTTTTCTCAAACATAAGTAAGAATGGCATCACTATCTGTCTCGCTCACGCTTCGAAAAATGACTTTTAGTCTCTCAGAATTTTTTTTTTGAAACTGGATTTTATTCCAAAAAAATTATCCACACCTAATTTAAGAAATAATCAAGCAAGTGTCATACCATTTTGGAATCCTTAATAAATGCGCCAACTTTTAAAGTTACTTGCCAAAATAGCGTAGTACATTTTATTTTCAGTAGTCAGTTAAAATCGGGGGTAGTTTTAATTTAAAATACTTGGTTGGGCAAAAAGTAATATTTTCTTTCTAGCTGGAGTAGTTAGCTATAAATTTTAGACAACAATTTATAGAAGCATTATTCAGGATTACATAATAAAAATAAAAATTATAAAAAAGTAAAGATTTGTAGAAACGGGAGTTAAGACCAGGTGTTGATTTTCTCGATTTTTTTTAAATGCCTAAAATTTCAAAAATACAAAACTTAGATTTTTTTGTATATTTTTCTCATAACCATCATGACTTGCCCTATCATCTGTTTCCGGGTTGACGTCGAGATCTGGGACACCTGTATTATCATATCATCTGCTAAAGTCTCCAATTGTTAATCTGTATTTTTTTTATTTAGTTTTTTTATACTCACCTGATGAAGCTTGGGTTTAAACCATATAATTTGGCATTATTACGTTTCTGTGGTTATTGACAAAATGTTATTCTATATACGTAATAATCTATATATAGATGACGTTTTTGGGAATGTTCTAAACTCACGACAAGTCGATTTAAGAATGATTATGAATTGAGAAAAACGAATCATTGAAATAATCGTATATTTGTTTCACATTAAAATATGTACGAACTAATATATTCTATTTCACACTTTTTATTTTTAAAATATCCCTATTGTTTATAATTCTTTAAATATACAAAAATAAATTCAGTACTTGTTTTTAAAAAAAAGTATTCACATGTACAGAAAGATGTATTCAAAATCTTTTAATTTAAATATACTACTATTTGAATTTATATAGGTATTTGACCTTAAATATTATTATAATCAGCAAAAATCAAGATAAAAGATTTTTTTTAAATCCAAATTTATCTGTAGCATAAAAAAATGAAGAATAGTTCTTTAGCTTGATAGATAATCACACTTATTACATAATTATAAAGTGACAATTTTATTTAAGTCATTTACAAAAAAAATTTGATTCTTGGAAAGAAATAAGGTGTCAGTTGACCAATCTTAATTATATGTAAATCATTTACAAAATTAAGAATATAAAGGTTATTGGATTAAATTTTCCGTACTATACACTTCAGCTTCAATTCTGTCAAAGTCTTTCAAATAAAGAACATGTTAAATTAATTTAAAAAAAAGACTGAATGCTTCCCCCTTTTGACTTTTTTTATATCATCATGTAATAAGGCAATAATTATTATTAAAACAACAATTAGTTCTTAACCCATAAGAGAATATGTATTGTATACGAGTATGTATGACTTCTGATGAACAATGAAAACTATGAATTGTGTGTCCATTTTTGGTTCTCTAGAATGTGAAAAAAATATGTAACAGATTATGAGATTATGGTTTAAAGACAGTGAAAAAGATTAAACACAGCAAAAGATCATTTGTGTATAATTGAAATTGTAAAATATGGCGAAAATGCTATTTATGGAAAAAAGTTTATTTATAGATTTGTAAACTCTGGTGTAGAAATGATTTCAATCATTAGAAGCAACTGCTACTCCTATGGCAATGGCCGCCACGGTGAATCCTTGCGCGACTATTCTCCATCTCATCATCTTCTGTGACATCCTCTTTCTTCCCACTTTGAAACTCCATAATCCATAAGTCAAAGCTCCAACAGTGGCGAGCATGCCTTGAATCAAAAGACAAATGAATAGTTAAATAAATCACTACATTCAATTATTTTTATGATAATATCCACTTCAACAGATTGTCAGAAAAAATATATTCATATTGAATAATTAACAATCATTTCAGAAGTGCTGTCGATTGTGTCCTCTGAATAAATCTGAAATTATTCCAGATCTTAGGACTTCTGAAATTTTAACTTTTAAAACAAGGAAACATTTTTTTATTTGATAAAACATAGGTAAAATTGTGTAAAACGCACTAACGAATTCAATTTAAAATAGAATTGGAAATAACAGAATTCTAACCGAGCGGTATGAATGGATTTGCAGCAACTTTTTTCAAAAACCTATCTTGGTTACTCTCCCCATAATGACTAGTTAATTCATTTTTAATTTGTATCCATTCCAACTGCGGATTTTTGGGGGCGGCTTTTTCTTCGGAATTATTGGAAGTCATGTTTATCGTAATTAATGTAATTGATTTTGCTGGTAAATTGTATGTTATTAGCAGCTTACAAAGTATGACGTAAAACCAAAACAGAAATTATTAAACTGTCATATAACAATTCATAGAGAACTAGAAGCAAAGACTAAAAAGATAACCATAAATATTTTTTTTAATAAAGGAGATTGGAATAGAGTAAATAGGAGGAAAATAGATTTTATTGTACTGGCAATACCTAGACATCTGCCATTTGCCATTTTATCTTTCTGATAATTGTCAGATCCGTGAATAGTTTGTGCGAGTTTCGTTATTCGCTTATTCGTCATGTATATTAATTTGGAAATATGTTTTACTCTCTCCAGTTTATTGGTTCGTATTGTTTTTATTTTTTTACACACATACTTTGCAATGTTATGTTCACTATTACCAGTATTATCGTTTTGCATTCGCACCTAGCGTACAATTCACCGTGACGTCTTATTTGAAAGGTAAATTGTAGCGTTGGTAAGAGATCGTATGAAAAATGTACATATGCAAGTTATTGAAACATCGCCATAGGTTTGTAGTTTATTGGCAAACTATCTGTTGGCTAGGGTATATAGGGAAATTGTTTCGTGAGTTTTTGCCACTACTTTTATACACATAAAGCAAGTCGGTATTTTATTTTATCATGTAAGTTTTATTTCTCCATAATATTTTCATTTTTTCATAATTTATTATTGATTTTATTTCTCAGTACTGCCATCTCCATATTTCTCTTCTATAACTCTCTTTCTTTGAATCCGATTATAATATTTAACAGTTTAAGTTATTGGTTCCACCTTGCTTTGCATATGCACCTTACTTACTATTCAATATATTACTATTTGCAATATTTAAATTATTATAACGTCAATTTTAAAATCGTTTTTTCTCTTCATGCATCCATTGGTATACATGTGTACTGTATTTGTTTAATAAATGTGTATTTTGAACATTGCATATTCAGTGCCAATGTTATATTATCCAACACGAAGAGTATACTTACATAAATATTTATGTTTAAACAAGCTTTTTTATTCTGCCTCAACTTGATTTACATAATACTGCCAAACAGCTTGTTTTATTGGATGCTATGCATCATTATAAATTTATATATTTATCTAAAAACATGATTCTTGATATAAAAAAAATATTGTTATTTGAAATTTCATGGTACAAGTTCATTGTAAATAATGAAAATCAATAAAAAAATCTTTTTAAAATGTATATTTAGTCAAAATCCACATTTTAAACTAAATATACATTTAAAACATATTTTTTATTTTCATTATTCACAATGAACTTCTACCGTGAAATTTCAAATAACAATATAATATTTTTAAAGGTCAGTGAAGCAGTTTTGAAAAAACTTAATATCAAGTTAAATATTAAGAAGAAAACGGCTTTCCAACACCCTTGGTTTAATCAGGAATGCAAGAAAAGGAACATTGTCCCAAACATCGGTGGATTTTAACTAAATATACATTTTAATTTGTATTTTATTTCATGATTCTTGATATTAGTAATGTGGTTCGAACTTCACATTTTGTTCTTTTGGTATCATTTATTCACTCAGTTCTATCAATAATTGTGATTATTTCATTTTATTTATACTTTGCATATACTATATATGACAATTTATTAAAGACATTAAACCTCATTGTGCGGCAAACTTCATTTGCAGATAAAAAGAATTGTCTAGAACTTAAGCTGGACTACATTTGCATCTCAGACAGATAGTCTCAGTTCATCATAACATACAATTTAGTAGTAAGGAACTAAAGTAAAATGGTTAATAAGATACTCTCAAATATCTTTGAACCTTTTTTTATTTGGACTGAAAAAATCTAGCCAGCCGCATTATAAGGGCAGCCTGTTTTGTTTCAGGAATTTATTTCCTAACATTTTCATTATCTTCTTTTAAATATCATTTGGTATTTGTGTTTATTCTATATTATTTGCAATAGATAAACAGATTTCTTACACAATCATCAACTAGTTGTCCATGACAAGCTAGTTTTGTAGGGGTAGCCCTAAACTGGTCTTATCTCTCCTAATCTCTTACATTGTTTTGATCAACTTCGTGTCGTTTTTTGGTCCATGAATATTATAGTTATTGTAACACCACACTTGGAAGTTCTTTCCTAGCCCGCAGATAATTGTGTATTGCTAAATAAATCAATATTCTAACATTGTTTATGGTCAATTTTTGTTGTTATAACACATCTTATTCTTTCGTTTGAAGATGAAAATGCCAACTCCAATACTGACTGTCGCTTTAGGATTTATGTCAAATTTATAAAAAAAATGTTTAACATTATAAAAATTTACTTTCTAGTTACTAGTTATCAAATCAAATTCACATTAGTACTATTTTTATATATTGTATTATATATTAAACTGAATATTTAATTTAAATCTAAAACATATCTCATAAATGTTTTTACAAGTACCCTAGATAAAATATGTTTTACCTTGGTTATGATCAAAGTATTTACCGTTAAATGTGTGTAATGTATGTGGTATTTAGACTCTATTTTTTTTAATTTTCCAGAAAAAAATTAAATAGCTTTTAACCAACCATATACTGACTTGGGATATCATATATGTCCCATTGTCAGATAGAAGTTTATCCAATTCCATAGTGTTATTTAAGTTCAATCCTTATATTAAAAGTTATTTCATCGGAAAAATATCTTACAATGAATAGAGCTGGATTTTCAATGTCAGGATAGGGCGATGAATAATACAATAGTTATATCTGCAAGACTTTTATTTATGCATGCTTAGTACCACACGTTAGTCATAGAATAATCAATAAATAGTTATTTTCTCACTTATGTCACATCTCATTGCTTCATTTATATTTTATTTATTTATTTAACATTATCCATTTCTTTATTTCAGATCAGCAAATTATCAAAGGCATACTCATAGTTTTCAATTAATTCGCGCTTTTTCAAAGCGTCCTGTCTATTTCTTTCTTTTGATTTAATTCATTTCAAAATTTAGTTTTTTTTATATATTTTTTTCTGCTTCACCGTATTGTCTGTATTTTGGCCGACGAAATCATAAATTTTGTTGTTTGCGAAATAAAATCCACCGGCTTCTGATAAGGCTATCTTCACTCTTATCAACGTCTCCAGCAGAGCTCTCCAGATAGCGAGTTGGCTGGCATATAATTTTTTTTTATCTCACCTCGCCATTTTCTCATTAAATTCTTAGTTTGAACAGTTGTCGGGCAGTGCAGTTGGCGTGTTATTTTTGTTTTATTTCACACATTCTCCGTCCGCACGGTTGCCAAGTCTCGCTCCGATCTGATTGATTATTTCGAATTAAAAATCGTCTTCGATCCATTTGGATAATATTTCCGGCATAAGTTATCCGAGGGCGGGAAACTCTATCCAAAATGGCGTCCGATCCAGAGAGGATTGCTTCCGGATTGTCTCTGCCCCAGTGGATGAAATCTAAAGCCAGTGAAGCATCTCGGTGAGTTATTAATTATATTTTTGTTTATTAATTATCATTTTATTCATTGTCATAGCTTACTAACCATTATTCACATTTTTCACTCGTATAGTTTGTTTTGATCGTTTGAATGATCTGTGGACCTTTTTTGTGTACATTTGAATGAAAGTTTGTGATAAACGGGTCGAAGTATTTAAATAATTCTGTAGATATGTGAAATTGTGTTTGTCCTCTCGTTAAGTAGATTCCTAGACTTTGTGAATATATGAAATTGTGATGTATTGATTTGCATGGCATGTGGTTCAATAATTGTAGTTGTATTATATATAAGCACATTATTTAATAATTTAGAAGTTTATGTACCATTTTTAATTAAGGTAAGTTTATGTTTTCATTGTTTTCAGAAAATAAAATGATTTGTGTATTGTTTTATATTATAGAATAATTGTTCTCCAGCCTCATCGTGTTTCAGATAATTGTTAGTAAGATTTAAAAAAAAGTATGTGTTCTTCATTTATACATTTAATTGAAGAAAATCTAATGATTTTATAATACATGAATCTCTTGACAGTAGTTCATTTTAAATAATAATGAAATAAAACGTGTTTTTTAATACCTATTTTCACTTTTGTTTTTATATCCATAGTAATCGGTGTATCCATAGTAATATGGAAGTAAAGCATGGAACTGGCAAAAGAAGGATGAAAGTTGAATAAATGCAGTAGAAATGAGATCTCCAAGACGAATGTGTGGCAAATCTGTATATGATAGAGTGACAAATGCAAGTAGTAAATGTGGTGTAGTAGCCAAGTAGCCAATAAGAAGTAAATGTGGTGCGAATGAAAGTGTTATGAACAAAATAAGGAAAGGGTCATTAAGATGGTTTGGACACATGGAATGAATGAGTGAAGACAGAATGGTAAAGAAAGTATATGTAAACGGCGTGATCGGAGCTAGAAATAGAGGAAGGCCGAGGAAAACGTGGCACGATCAAATATTGAATGTCAGTCACGTGAGGAGTCGGAGAAATCGACGTGCGTGCTTGACAATATGTATGAATGTAGAGGAATCGAGAGAAGTATGTCAGGACAGAGCAGTGTGGCGTTCCATTATTTCTGCCTACCCCTCCGGGGAGACGGCGTGATGGTTAGTTAGTTAGTAATCGGTTTCGCCAGGCTGGCTGGCATTGACAGTCCAGTTTGTCAATGAAGGCAAAAGTGGAAGTAGTCACGAAAAATATCGTTTTTATAAAAATGGACAATTTACATTTTTAATGATTTTACCTAAATGTCATAGTTGAAAGATTTTATGTATTTGCATTGAAAATTTCAAGAATACATGTTTTCATATTACGTACTAAAATGAGGATGGATCCTTTTGTTCTCTTCTTCTCTGGTTTCAATCCTGGGATTGGTTTGCAGCAATTTCCTCCATTATTCTCTTCCATTTTTCCCTGTCTTGTGCGGCTCTTTTGAAATCTGCATATGATGAGCAGCGTACGTCCACCAACAGGTCCTCCAGGTACTCTCGGCGCGGGCGTCCCCTAGAGTTTGTCCCCTCGATCATACCCTCCATTATGGCATGCAAGAGACCTTCTTGACGTATTACATGGCCGATCCATCTTGCACGCCTTTCGGACAAGGTCCTGAGCAGGTGCCTTCCTCCTTCGATTCCTTGAAGAACTTCCTCATTCGTGATGTGGTCTCTCCAGGAAATTCCTAAGAGTCTTCTATAGGACCACATCTCAAAAGCCTCTAGTCTCCGCTTATCCCTTTCGGATAGGCACCATGTCTCGCAGCCGTACATCAAGACACTCCATACATAGGTCTTGATGAGGAGTATTCTCAGTTTTAGGTCTATATTATTTGACTCTATTATTTTCGACCTTTTATTAAATGCAAGCCTAGCCTGATGTATACGGCTGTCGACCTCGCTCTTAGACCGACCGTCCCATGTTATTTTGCTCCCGAGGTAGACAAACTCCTTGGTGTTCTTTAGTGGAACTCCTAACATCACTACTCTCATCTGATGTTGCGTTCGGCCTACAGTCAGCGGCTTTGTTTTGTCCTTATTTATCTTCATGTTGTAGCTATCTTGAAGAATGTCTTGCAAAGTTTCTAAGGCCTCCTGCAGTTCCTCCTCACTTTCAGCAACCATAGCAATATCGTCAGCGAACCTTATCATGTCTATCTTTTGCCCGTGTATCCTTACACCTTCTCTGTGACTCATTCTCTCTCTCAAGTCGTCAATCGCATTCTGTATATAAACGTTAAAAAGAGCAGGTGACAGAGCATCCCTGTCTTACCTCTTGTATTATACTGGCTTCCTTTGTACCCTCGTCACATCTGATTATCCTTTTGTTATTTTTATTAAACACGAAACGCCATCTAGTGGATATATCAAAAAGTCAATATTTTCGCTTGGCCATCTTTATTTGTATTTAATAACAAATATTGTAATGTTTACCGTACATTCCTGAAATGTATGATTTAGCACGATCTAAGATGTAAAAAAAATTGTAAGAAGTTCGTCCACCTGAGACGTCTCGCGCGCCCTTCGCGTTCTTTTATAATGACCATTGACCTCCTATTGAATATTTTGTCCGATAGCAGTTTCCGTTGGCCATTTTTCCTGTTATTTGCGTCCTCGCTTCCCATTGGCCCGCGGCCGACACACCTCGGCCAGCCTCCACGCATTTCCCGCTTATTTCTGCCCGTGCGAATGTCGAATCTTTCTGCCTTGTGCCACATGTCGGGCGCACATAACTAACCAGCAATTTGACTGCCGCAACTGAAGAGTGATGTGCGCTATTCAATTATGATTGTATTTTTTTGGCGATGCCTGCAATCATGTGTGCATGACCGATAGCCGTGCCCCCTCGCGAGTAGATTCAGTTAATACGCAAATCGTGGACACAATCATGATTTGTGTTTCGTGATATCATTGTACGTGCGTCTATGGGGATTGCATACCCAGAGATAAAGCCGCCCACATTATAGACGTTTCGTGAATGAACGCGTCATTTCGTTATACCCAGTAGGTATATCTATAAACGACTATGTCTAACAGATCAACTGAATTCGCTCTCATCACTTGTTTTAGAATTCTTTGATACCTGATGTGGCTGATAAGATTTCTTAATAAGTAAATTAACAAGTATTTGAGCCGTATAAATGTATCGGAAGCATCAGTATGTTTTTTGTTTCTTGAACAATGATGTAAAACTCCGTATTAAATAATTAATACGAATGAAAATGACAGTTTTCTAGAAGTTTTATTATATTTTATGGGAAAGACATATTTCGCCCTTTGCTCTTAAGGTGATTACATCACAAAAACGGCGCTTTAAAAGTTAGCATATTATTATTATTATTAAGGCATTATCAAATGTCTGACATTTGATAATGCCTTAGAAGGGCGAAACATGTAATTCCCATAAAATATAATAAAACTTCTAGAAAACTGACATCATTCACTTCTCGGACCACAAATTTGATCTGTAGAATGATTTTCTCGATATATTTCGAAGGTTTTATACCTTCATCGGGATAATGATATAGACTCTTAAAAGTTTATATCGTTTTCCTAATGATACTTCCTAATGAGTATAAAACTTTTGAAACATGGCGAGAAAAATGAATTGAAAAGCTGTAAAAACAGTGTTTTTGATACAAATTCGTCTGTTGAATGCTTAATTATTTTTGGTTTTATAATCATCTTGTATCTTGATGGATTTAGCCATTAAAACATTACTACAATACAATCTAAGTCGAAATTGCTATTTCGTTTGAATTTATTCGATTATCTTAAATCGATTGCATGTTACGTATTTAATACATTGAAAGCACTTTATTAAATGAAACAATTGAAGCTCTCATAATACGTTATACTACGGAACCTCGATGTAACGAACCTCAATATAACGAATTTCTCGATGTAACTTTTTTTAAATCCCCTTGAACTAGCCATAACAAAGCAACGAACCTCAATGTAACAAATCATTGGATATACCGTTTTTTTTTCCAAAACCCTTCAAGATTCATTATATCGAGGTCGATCATATTTTATACTAAAGGTAAAAGTTGATTACTGGGTCACCCCTATTCTGCTTTTACGTGTTATTTCAAATTATTTTTTACGGTGTATTTGTAGGTGTTGTTGACCTTGGTGTCTACATTTTACTGTGTTCGTCTATTTTCCAATCATCCGCTTTGTTATTTGTATTTAATTTCCAACATTTTAGACACATCCACGCATTTTTCAACTTCATACAAGTGGACTTTGTCGCCTCGGCTGGTAAAGCGGTCATTCTATTTCGGTATCCCTGGCAGAACGCAGCCGAAGTTCTCTGTTCGTCCTTCTTTCTAGACTGTTCCACCGCTGTGTCGGGTCGTGTCCCTTTTATAAGAAAATTAATAAAAAAATCCCTTTAACATTCTTCCATTTTAATAACCCATCCAAAATTCTTTATTACATCACAACAAAAAATATAATATATAATATTTAAATAGATTATTTCTAGTCGTAATAAATCTCCGTGCTCTTAAACATTCTATAAAGTGAAGTGACAAGTATTAGGTTATTT
Organism: Lepidostoma basale; assembly: GCA_022606425.2. Lineage (NCBI taxonomy): Eukaryota > Metazoa > Arthropoda > Insecta > Trichoptera > Lepidostomatidae > Lepidostoma > Lepidostoma basale. The sequence goes on along the minus strand of JAHDVF020001081.1, from coordinate 78,286 downwards.
GCGTGATTTGTTAGGGAGACATGTTTTTATTTAAGTGCAGTAATAGGAGGCAGATCAAAGACACCAAAACCGCTTTGATCGGTAGCTACTTCTCATCGATATTTCATTTGTAAGTACTTGCCCATTTTTATTTAAACTAATGTTGCCATTAGTACATACTAGCATATACACTTCTAACATTAATGTCTTTGTTTATGTCCCATAATAACAATGCCTTTGTTATTAAGTTCTTGGTAATATCAAATTAGTAAGAGCCAAATTATTCTTGGAGATTTACCGTTGTTACTTTCTAACCTGCCATATCTACCTGTATCAGCTACGAATTTTTACACTGTTTTTGTATTTCCCTTTTTGAATTTGACTTAACATGTGATATCTACGTGTGATGTCTTTTGTTTAATTGTTTAGCATTCTATTTTTTAACAACATCTTTAAATTATTGTGTTTCAATTGTTTATCGGCTGCTTAATTTCATCGAAGAGTTATAGAGTGTTAATTAATCACTACGCAAGTTATGTTAATAATATTAAATTAAAATCGTTCACTATTTGATCAGACTTAAAATTAATCGCATGCATGTGTTCTTTCGGCGAACACTGCCAACGCGGTTTGTATAATCATAATTATTTTTGACGTTTATATTCACACGGCTTCGCCGATTCCATTGTATACACACGATTGTATTATATATTTAGAAGTATGGGTGTTTTTTTTAGATGTTTGGTTTTTAAACTGGCAACATTGTTTCTACAGACTGTCAATTTGACAGTTGACAGTTGATTTGTAGTCCGTACGTTTTGCCATTTCACCCACTTGCTCAATAAAGGTGTCGAAAATTGGACTTCACGATTGCGCTTCATTCGAGCTAGTCGTGGCGCTCATATGCCCGAAATCATATTTAAACAATAATGTCATAAAATTATCTATTAAATAAAGCCAATATCATATACATTAACATTATTTTAATGTGTTTTTTTTTTTCATTTTGAATTTGTAAACCTCTAAAAAACACCCTTTATATACCAATGTGTATAAGGCATATGAGCGCCACGGCTAGCTCGAATGAAGCGCAACCGTGAAGTCCAATTTTCGACAACTTTATCGAACTGGGTGAAATGGCATAACGTACTGACTACAAATCAACTGTCTACTGTCAAATTGACAGTCTGTAGACACAATGTTGCCAGTTTAAAAATCAAGCCTATAAAAAAAATATCCTATATAACCCCATATATTTACGTGCATCACCGAGAGATTGAATGCGAAGCAGTCTACATTACGATCAGCATGTCTTCTGCGTAGGGCCGAAACACTGTATTCGCGCAAACTTTAGCGACCAAGCCTTCGTGGTAGCCGGTCATGAGTCTGGAACAATCTTCTTGCAGAACTCAAGTGCATTGAGAACTTGTCTAGAATCAAAGTGCACTTTTTCAAAGTGTCCTTTCCAATGTAAATTTTGATCGGCTGCATTAAGTGTTGCTTTCATATCAATTGTGATTTTTGAAACTAGTACGAAGCATTTTCTACAGCGCACTTTGGATGTTAAATTCATAATACGGCGTTTATAAATCTGATTTATTATTTTTATTTCAATGGGGTTTCTTAGAATCGTTATTGTAGAGATATTACTCGATATATTTCCATGGATATCGCTAGTATATTTAAGAAGATTAAACATGGCGTGTGCTCGTATCTTTTCGTGTGTTCCCGTTTAATTCACATTATCTTCGTAAATATTGACTGTTGCGTCCTAATCTCTGGAATGTATTTTACGACATTCAATATTTACTTTGATTTTAATCCGAACCGAATAATTGAGTACTTCTGACAACAAAAGACTTGCAACTTGCATCGAGTCATCGCGAATTTTACCATAAAATAAGCACGGGTTTATCATTTATTGTTTCTTGAACAATGATGTAAAACTCCATATTTAATAATTAATCCAAATGAAAACGTCTGTTTTCTAGAAGTTTAATATATTTATGGGGATGCCATGTTTCGTATTTCTAAGGCATTATCAAATGTGCCTTAAAAAAATATTTTTAACACACATTTGATAATGCCTTAGAAAGGCGAAACTTGCCATTCCCATAAAATATAATAAAACTTCTAGAAAACACGTTTTCATTCGTATAAATCACTGGTTAATTTTTTTTTTTCTGGATAGTAATATACGAGTATTTATTAATTGAACCCCTTTAGTTGAATGAAATTGTCTAGAAGAACAAATTATACTTTAGCAACAATCAATTTAACGTCAACTTCAGCTTTGTGGCTATAGTCTATTCACCTTATTCTGAAAACTGGACATTCTTTTGTACTATAATATATATTTTTGTTTCCTAGAAAGGTACTCGAAACTTTTGTCTATTGTCTACTGAAGTTGTTTATGATTTGGTTTTAAATATCTATATTTCTTTGCCATTCTCGCATAGTTCTAGACTTTTAACTATGAAATCATCTCAAATAAAGGCGTAGAATAATGCTCTATAGATTTGTTTGTCTTAAGTGCCTACTGGGTTTATTTAATATTCACCAATGTTAACTAAGTAAATATTATACTTACGTTATTTTAGTACATTGCCTTGCGCAACGCAAGCTATGCAATGCGTAGAATGAACTAGAATATTCTAAATTCCCAGGTCACATGGCAAAGGTAACTAAATGTATTGAACTGAATAGCTTGTTCCTATATTCCAAACGACAAAAGTTTTGAATGAGTTTACTCTACCACTGCACTGTCCACGTTTTTGTGGTTTCTTTATCTATGTATGGTTTTTAAACAAATATTTCTAATTTATTTTGTGGTAGCTCAAATCACCAAAATCCATTCGATTTTTGTTTATCTGACGAAACGAAATCTTTCTCGAATGCTTGTACGAGTATATTAAAGTCAGATGTTTTCACTCGACCAGTTTGTTCTAGAATATTCTTACCCATTTGTCTGGTTGGGTTTTTACCTCTTTCGAGGTATGTAAACAATAATAATTGAAAGCGTAGTGCATAAATATACTTCTATTCCATAGAATAATTTGAAATACATTTACCACAAATGGTTTTTTAAAAAGTACTTCATTGGCTGTATCCATACCTTAAAAAATATTGTTAACTTCTAACGGTATATTTTAAGTTAAATAATCGTTATGAATGTTTAAAATATATTTTTACAATAATTAATACGAATGAAAACGTCAGTTTTCTAAAATTTCATATTAATTATTTAATATGTAGTTTTACATCATTGTTCAAGAAACAATGAATATGTTTAAACTCTATATTTAAAAAAAATAATACGAATGAAAACGTAATTTTTTTTTCATAATGCCTTAGATGAGCGAAACATGTCACTCCCATGAAATATAAAAAAAAAACTAATTAACTAACAAACCATCACGCCGTCTCTCCGAAGGCGAAAGGAGAAATAATGGACTGCTACACTTTTCTTTCCTGACATAATTCTCTCGATTCCTCAACATTCATACATCGTGTCATGCACGCGCGTCGATTTCTCTGACTCCTCACATGACCGACATTCAATATTTGATTTATTTGATCGTGCCACGTATTCATCGGTCTTCCTCTATTTCTGGTTCCATTTACATCGTTAACATATATATTTTTTTACCATTCTTTCTTCATTCATTCTTTCCATATGTGCAAACTATCTTAATGATCTCTTCATTATTTTGTTCATAACACCATCATTCGCACCGCATTCACTTCTTATATTTTCATTCGACACTATCATACACAGAGTATCGACACATTCGTCTAAGAGATCTCATTTCTACTGCATTTTTTATAATTTCATCCTTCTTTTGCCAGTTCCATGCTTCGCTTCCATACATAAGGGTCGGTAGAAGAACACCATTGTGCACTGCCATTCTAGCTTTTTTTTGGATATATAATAAAACTTCTAGAAAACTAACCTTTTCATTCGTATTAATTATTTAATAAGTATGTTTACAATGTTGAACTGAACTTCACTTTCGCTTTTAATTTTAACCTTAAAACTGATACAGTTACGTCTCCTAGACACCCAACGATAATGTATGATCATTGCAAAAACAATAATAAGAGTAACATATAATTACTAATTAAGGCGATTAATACGAACGAATGTTCTAGAAGTTACACGATGCGGCACAGAATAATTGTGGTAAACGTCTATGAGACTTCGTCGTGCTAATACATTTAAACGTATCGATTTTAGATTTTGTATTTTAAAAATAGGTTTTTTGTATTTTATGATAAATGTTTGATAATTTTATTATAAATCAAAGCACGCCACTCACGTAAACTATACGAAGACGGTTGTGGTCAACACTTAAAAAAAAATTGATTTAAACCGATTTATGTCTCTGGGACTATTTCTTTACTTTTTTTTCCACGCATAATACATTGGTTATTTTGCACGCATAGTAAAAACAAAATAAATATAATTCATATTTCAAAATGTGGCAACAAAGTGAATGGTGGACTTAAAGTTGTCATCGTGAACAAAAACCTATCCAAAAAATCTAGAATGGCAGTGCACAATGGTGTTCTTCTACCCCGTGACCCTTATGTATTGAAGCGAAGCATAGAACTGGCAAAAGAAGGATAAAATCAGAATAAATGCAGTAGAAATGAGATCTCTTAGACGAATGTGTCGATACTCTGTGTATGATAGTGTCGAATGAAAATATAAGAAGTGAATGCGGTGCGAATGATGGTGTTATGAACAAAATAATGAAATGATCATTAAAGTGATAAAAAAAATTATATGTTAATGATGTAAATGGAACTAGAAATAGAGGAAGACCGAGGAAAACGTGACACGATTAAATTAATTAAATATTGATTATCGAGTCTTTTTAGTTATATTTTTTATCGACCCTTTTTAATTCTTACCTCTTTTAGTTATCGACTCTTTTTAGTTATGTTTCTTATCGACTTTTCTTAGTTATATTTCTTATCGTCTCTTTTTAATTGTATTTTATACCGTCTCTTTTTAGTTTTATTTAGTTCGAGTTTTTTTAGTTATATTTTTTATCGACCCTTTTTAGTTATATTTTTTAATCGACACTTTATCAATAACGCAGCTAAAACCTAAATGGGCCAACAGCACGCGTTGCTTGATAGTATTGTTCCATTGTGGGTTCCGATGATAGCGGACGTTGGCCGAGGTTTGAACTCCGATCAGGGCATAGTTAGTCGTTGATAAACTACCATTCGACGAGCACGTTGCTCTAGTGCACTAAGCGTTCGTTCTGCAGAATGTGCAGCTGACATATCGTTTTGTGAAAACTATGTCTTTGATTTAATCAGATTTTAAGTGAATTTTGTGCAGTGAACACCATTCGAGATGAGTGCGTTTTCGAGATTTCGCTTATTGTAAGTGATGCATTTTGATTTGTGACATTTATTTTGACGATGGGTAGAAGAAATTGTACCGTGTTATCGGAATGGGTCGACCTTTTGGTTTGTATACAGAGCTCAGAGGTCATGCAGTAATGTTTTTATCTAATCATTATTTTGTCTTAAATATACGAAATAATTTCTGTGTGGTTTGTCATTATAAAAAGTGCACAGAATTTTTCCACCTATAGTTTAGTTAACATAATCGTTATTTTACGTTTATTTGATTTTAAAAACATTTGTTAAAATGTAGTGGTCATGTTATTTAAAAAAATCATATATCGGCGAAAAAATATAAAAATATCGAAACAGGTCACAAAATTTAAATAATCACTAGAGACTAGTTTATTATATGGGAAATAATGTGAAAAGTTAATGAAATAGTTATCAAATGCTAAAAAATGTTTATATGGTGGTCTAGATTACAGAACGCTTGGATCCTGATCTACTCGTATGGGACGCGGGTTCTATAACTTAGCTGGCTCTCTTAGCATTACTTTGCAGTGATTCGAAGTTAATAATTTTCTTTATGATACCATTACTGAGTTCCACACAATCTGCATTAAGTTATATTAACATTATAAATATCTTCTTCTTCTTCTTCCCTTTTTGTAGACTCAGGAGTCTGTTATTTCAGGCGGGTCCTCTTGAGATGCTGAACTCCAGCTTTCTCTCCACCGTTTCGGGGGTCTTCCTGGTCGGCGTTGTCCGTTTGGCGTTCCATGGAGAGCTATGTGTGGTATTCTATTTGAGCTCATCCTTTCTACGTGTTCATGCCAGTATCGCCGTCTTTGACGTCCCCATCTGACCACATCTTCGACCTCGCAGATTTCTCGGATTGCTGTATTCCTAACTCGATCATGTAGGGTCTTGCCAGCTATAGCGCGGAGCGTTTTCATCTCGGTTGTCCTGAGCACGCTCTTTGTCTTGACAGTGTCTGCCCTCGATTCAATGCCATATGTGAGGATTGGTCGCACACAGGTCTTGTAGATGCGTACCTTGCTGTCAGTCCTCATGTCCCTGTTTCTCCATATGACATCTTTCAGGCAGCCTGCAACCGCTGCAGCCCTATCCACCTGTGACCTTACTTCTCTATAAATATATGTTTCTATATTTTATTACACCTAAAATATTTATTTTTAACAACATTTTGAATGTATACAAATACTTGTAGACAAATACTGGATTTTACCCATTGTGGGTAAAATCCAGTATTTGTCTACAAGTATTTGTATCTCAATAGAGACACCTAATTTTAATGGATGGCGCTAGTGTAGATTGAACTAAAAATGTGAAGTGTTCCTCAACATTGTAGCATATATACAACTTCCAAAAATTTGTCAGACGTGGTGGTCGTAGGATGGGCGGAATGAGGAAAGTTGTTAACATAAAGCGATCGCTTAACCCAACCAATGATAGGTCATAAATCCTGTAAACGCCTCGACCACCATATTCTGTTTCCAAAAAACAATTAACATCTTCGTCTCTATTGAGATACAATCAATCATTATAAATACATGTTTCTATATTTTATCACACCTAAAATATTTATTTTTAATTTTGTAACACTGTCGATATATTCATAAATAAACAAATTATTCTATCATATGACCGCTTTCCAATAATCGAGATTCTTGGAACGCGGCATATATTATCGTATAGTTTTACCTGGAAATTAGATAATCCATTTTCAATATGAAAGAAAAAAATAACATTAAAAATATATTAACCACTGTTTAACAAATTAGAATTCTTTAGGAAAATGCTAATGTTGTTTTGATGTTTCCGAGAAGTTGCAAGCGTTTACACGTGTGGTGTTTTTACATAACAATGGATTTTACATGCGTCGAAAATATCATAAATAATTATCACAATAATGTCTGCAGTTGTAGTTCTAATTTACCACACGTAATTTTGTTTGCCTGCTAACAATACAATTTATATATTTTTAAATTGTATTATTTCTGCCTACCCCTCCGGGGAAACGGCTCGGTGTTTGTTGTTGTTTAAATGTGTATTGTATCAATTTCTGTGATATTTGTATTTTATTATATAGGGTCTTTCAATAAGACACTCCATTTTCAATCGTACGTACAGAACGCTTTAATTGCGAAGTCTTTTCTGTATATCTTGATTCAAACAGTATTTTAAACGGTAAATTATTATGATAACAGTCAGTAAAGTTCTATATTTAATTTTTCTCGTAACTATTTATTGTGTTTCTTCTATAATATATAATTTTAAGTTTTATCATGGCATACGATCTCCGGCTTAATTTAACTAACGATCTCTTTTTACATATGACATCTCAATCATGTTTATATGTTAAAATATATATTTTATACCCCAAATTGCCGAACAGAGGTATTTCGAACTTGTATTAAAAGCGATTCGTCTTCAAACGAGGTGGCTACGGAGACAGACTTCTTTAGATGCAATTATAGCGAATTCGTTAATACCCTTACGGTGCTAAGATGAATTGTTTGTCAGTCAGGTGTTTGTTATATGCAGACGATGCTGTGTTAATCACTGACAGCAAAGAAAAAAATTGCAAGTCTTAGTGTCAAGGATGTATGAGGCATGCAAAAAGAGTGACTTGGTGATGAATGTGTCTAAATCTAAAGTGATGGTTTTCGAGAAAGAAGAATGTATGACGATTTGTGATATAAGTGCGATGGGCGAGAAATTGGAGCAAGTTACTGAATTTACGTATCTGGGAAGCATGTTTACAAGGGACGGAAAAATGGAGAAAGACATCGAAAGGAGGGTTGGTGCTGGGAATAAAATAAATGGCGCACTCAAAGTCATTACTGCAAATAGAAATATATCCACAGAAGCAAAGATGGCAGTACACAATGGAGTTCTAGTGCCAACCCTCATGTATGGAAGTGAAGCTTGGAGCTGGCAAAAGAAGGATGAAAACAGGATAAACGCCGTAGAAATGAGATCACTAAGAAGAATGTGCGGGAAAACGTTGTATGATAGAATACCGAACGATGAAATAAGAAAGAAATGTAAGGCAGATGACTGCATCATGAATAAAATTAAAAAAGGATCCCTGAGATGGTTTGGACATATGGAACGAATGGATGAGAGTAGAATGGTTAAAAAGTTGTACACAAGCAGCGTGAGTGGGAAAAGAAGCCGAGGACGACCGAGGAAAACATGGCATGACCAAATTAATCAATTACTAAAAGGCGGCCACATTCGAAGTCGGAACAATCGACGTGCGTGCATGGTACGATGTATGGATGTAGAGGAAGCTCGAGAGTATGCCAGGGCAGGCCAGTGTGGCGATCCATACTCTCTGCCTACCCCTCCGGGGAAATGGCGTGATGGTTAGTTAGTTAGTTAGTTTCCCTTACGATAAGAGCAACAAATAGATTAACTGTCATAATTCTATTCACGTGGTTTTATGCACATTTTCTTTGGTATTCTTTTTATACCACATTTATATAGATTTGGCTCGCGCTGTAATTATGCAAAAAGCTATTCAACAAAATAATAATAATATCGTATCATATACGCAACCTATATTTTTTGCTTTATCTCTTATCTGACCTATATTTTCTTCGTTGCGCTATTTTTAAAATTGTCTTCTTGATGCATCTGACTCCAGCGAGTCTCTTCACGTCAGCAACCCATCTCAGCCGTCCTTGTGACCTGGATGCTTAGAAAAAACAGGTAATGAATAATCATTGTTCTAACTGCAAATAGTTAATGTTTTAAGACTATTATTTAAAGCTTGTGTTTCTAGTTTACGATAAGAATTTCTGTATCAAGATAATTCATATTTTCCTGGTAAATGTACACCAGCAGTTCCTGTATGCAGACAACTATTCTGATTTAAGTAGATCAAAATTCAGTGAATATTCGAAAGGCTTGGTCATTATAATTGCGACTAAACTGTTTATAATATTCGATTAATAGTAATATTAATATCTAAGGTCAGTTCTTGCAATTTTCCGTTTAATAACCTTTCAATATTGCACACTGTTGTATACACGAGTATATATTATGTATGCTTTAATAATAAATTTACAATCAGAGATCATAGTCACTTTATTAAATTAAATCTAACCTTTATTCGTCTTATGTAGTTGTGTATGAACGTGTGTAAATATTTATTTATTTATGTATCGGCAATGCTAAGTGCCAATTATCTTTATTTTTGAATCAACAATAATTTGTTGTGTAATTGATTGCTCTTCTAGTGGTTGTTTTGCTTTTAAACTATAAATATTTGCCATTCGACAATTATTGACAACTAAATTAAATTTTTTTTTCATGTATTCCAATCGACGAAATTAGTTAAATTACTTGATAAAATGATGAATGAACATCTATTGAATTGTATATTTTACTCACAGATTTCTCGTTTCTTGTAATTTAATTATAACTATTTTATATTTCTTTTTTTATATACTTTGTATACTCACATTGTGAATGTTGTATACAAAGTATGCAAAAAAAGAAATATTAAACATTTACAACACAAAGTTATGGCGAACATAGAATAAATACATATTTTAACTTAATACAGGGTGTCCATGCTGCGAGAGCAAAGCTTCAAGGGGGTGGTTGGGGATGATAAAATAAGCAAAAAATCGTTCTACAGGGGGGGGTCTAAAATGTACCGTTATCGAGTTAAAGGTGTTTAATTTTTTTTTTTCGATTTTTAATACTATTACTAATAATTTTTTTTCTCGAAAACCATCAATTTTAAAAACTTAAATTAAATGAGATTCAATAGACAATTATTGTACCTTAATTTTGGTATATCATTTGTTGATCAACGCCATACCAAACTGAAGCTATTCAGCTTCAAAGTTGAAAATTTTTTTTTTTCTAAAATTTGGAACTTAAAGTTAAAATATCTCGAAAAAATCATTTCATAATTTTTATTTTTTTATTTTTAAATTATTTCTTATTTAATTTCGCATCAAAATGTTGAAAGTTTGAAATCAATCCCACTTCAGACAAAAAAGTTACAGGATTAAACACGTGCGCATGTGCGCCTCTTCAGTACATTAAAATATTAAATCCATGTACTTATTACTTGGACTTGGACTTGGATCTTCTGGCTTACAGAGGTTCAGCTCATGTGGCTATTCCTCTTACGTCTGATAGGAACATTGTTGGAAGGTGATTTGGTGGGTTGTTAGTTTATTCGGGGGCATGATTTGTGTGGCCCGGAGTGTTCCTCTGAAGGAGAATCGATTTTGGGCGCTTGTGGCGGCTGGAAGTGTTTGGGTCGTAATTAGAGAGGTCTTTTATTGTGGGGTTGGGATGTGAAGGAGTCCTTTGTAAAAACGTTCGGCAAGTTTCAGAATGAATTCATCTATCATCGGGATTCCCGATTCTAGGTGCAGTTGTGTAATCCTGGTCCATGAAGGCGCACCAAGCGATAAACGGATAGCCTTATTTTGCAGGATTTGGAGTTTTTGTATGTGACTCGAAGCTGCATAGCCCCAGATTGGGGCTGCATAAGTGAAGATCGGCCTTATAACCGTTTTGTATATCAGGAGTTTATTGTCGATGCTTAGTTTACTGTTTCTAGCTAACATTGGGTAGAGGGCTGAGATTGCTTTTGACGCGGCTTTGACTTTATTTGTAATGTGTGGCCTCCATGTCAGCTTAGAATCCAAGGTAACCCCAAGGTATTTGATTGTTTTGGTCCAAGGAACGTCTTGGCCGAACATTTTTATGTTGGGAATGTTTGGAGGAATGTGTCTTTTACTGAAAAGGGTCGCTGCGCTTTTACTCGGATTGATGGTAATGCGCCAGTTTCTGCACCACACCTGTTTTTGCACCCTGCGGGTCGCGAGAAGCGGCCTTTTAGCACTGGAGATGATGCCCGTATCGTCAGCGAATTGGGCAATGTGGGTGTTCTGATCTCGGGGAAGAGGGATATCACTGCAGTAGATGTTGAACAGAGTAGGAGCCATTACTGAACCTTGGGGAACTCCTGCTCTGATAGGGCGTACAAGGGATTTGGCCTTGTTGATTTTGACGCTGAAAAGGCGATCGGACAGAAAGCTGGCTATGAGTTGAATCATAGGCAGTGGGATGTTTGCTTTTCCCATTTTGTATAACAGGCCGGTGTGCCAGACGCGGTCGAATGCTTTACTGACATCTAGGGAAAAGAAAGTGGTGAATTTGCGCGTGTTAAAGTTTGTGGCAATAAGTTCAACTACACGAAGTAGCTGATGTTGTGTGGAGTGTTGGGCACGGAAACCGTGTTGAAAATCTGGAATGGTACTCTGTTCGTGAAGTGTTGTTTTGAGTCTTGATTGTATGAGTTTTTCCAACAATTTACCAGTGCAAGGAAGAAGACTAATTGGTCTATGATTTGAAGGAGCTGTTGGGTCCTTGCCTGGATGTACTTATTAATCCGGTGTTTGGCTTAGGTAAATTTTTCTGTCAAAACGCTAAGTAAACAGTTAATCCGCAGCTCTAAGAACATGAAATAATTATTTTTGCAACAATAATTCATTCGCATAAAAATTTGTCTTTACATTAGCAGGTGGTGTTGCAAAACTTGTTTCTAAATCTCATTTTTAGGTGTGATTAATATTGATTTTTTGAATAAATAACTTTGCAAAAATTTAAAAACAATCAATCGTGTGTGTACATTCTCAGTGAACAATTATAAATTTAATTCTTTCTAAAAAATGGTGGAATACAGTAACCAAGAATTGGCCGAAATGCATTTTATTTATGGGTTATGCAATGGAAATGCATTGGAATCGGTACGAACATACGCAGCGCGGTACCCGAACAGAAGACAGCCCATTGCGAGGACTTTTACTGGAATTAACCGTAGGCTATGTGAAACAGGAACATTTGTAACAAGGAGAGAACGAGGAAGCAGTGCAGGAGGAGCAGCAATCGAAGAAAGGGTTTTGCGAGAAATAAGAAATAATCCAACATCCAGCACAAGAATGGTGGAAAAGAGGATCGGATTACCAAAAAGCACTGTGTGGAATGTGCTTCATAGTGACAACCAACACCCTTATCACTTTACTCCGGTCCAAACCATCAATGCAGAAGACAAAGTACACCGTAAGGCATATTGTGAAGCCATGCTGTTGAGGAATATCAGAGATCAATCATATTTAGGAACCATCCTATGGACAGACGAGGCCCAATTTACAAGAGATGGAGTAACCAACTTTCATAATTTACATTACTGGTGCACAACAAATCCACATTGCAAGAAGGAGGTCAAATCCCAACACAGGTTTAGTGTTAATGTTTGGATGGGCATAATAGGTAAGCAACTAATAGGCCCTTACATCATTGAAGGCAATCAAACTGGTGATCTTTACTTAAATTTTTTAGCTAATATTTTACCAGGGTTATTGGAAGCAGTTCCCCTGAACATTCGAAGCAGGCTGACATTTCAGCAAGATGGTGCCCCTCCTCATTTTCGCTTGTCTGTCAGAGCTTACTTGGAGGAAACATTTGGAGAGTGATGGATTGGACGCGGCGGACCAACATCATGGCCACCTAGGTCACCAGACCTAACACCACTCGACTTTTATGCGTGGGGTTTTATCAAGGATAATGTATACCAGGAGAAAATTCTGAGCAGAGAACATCTACTACAAAGGATCACATTGGGCGCAGAAAAATTGCAGGAAAATTTAGAATCAATAGATATTAACCTAGAAATAAGTAAAAGATTACAAATTTGTAAAGATAAAAACGGTGACCATTTGGAAATTTTTTTATAAAATTCTATTAGTTTTAAGTTATTGTAAATACTATTAATAAATTTGAGATTTAAAAGTAAATGAATTATAGGAGTTTAATATTTTAATGTACTGAAGAGGCGCACATGCGCACGTGTTTAATCCTGTAACTTTTTTGTCTGAAGTGGGATTGAAGTCAAACTTTCAACATTTTGATGCGAAATTAAATAAGAAATAATTTAAAAATAAAAAAATAAAAAATTATGAAATGATTTTTTCGAGATATTTTAACTTTAAGTTCAAAATTTAGAAAAAAAAAAAAAAATTCAACTTTGAAGCTGAATAGCTTCAGTTTGGTATGGCGTTGATCAACAAATGATATACCAAAATTAAGGTACAATAATTGTCTATTGAATCTCATTTAATTTAAATTTTTAAAATTGATGGTTTTCGAGAAAAAAAATTATTAGTAATAGTATTAAAAATCGAAAAAAAAAAAAAATTAAACACCCTGTAACTCGATAACGGTACATTTTAGACCCCCCCCTGTAGAACGATTTTTTGCTTATTTTATCATCCCCAACCACCCCCTTGAAGCTTTGCTCTCGCAGCATGGACACCCTGTATATGATATGTACCCACTTAACAGTATATAAATCGAGGACTGGACATTACACAGATTTCAAGTATAAAAATGTAAAACGTAAATTTTGGATCACAATTGTTGTTAAACAAAAAGGACAATAATTATGCAAAGGTGCAAAGTGATGATATTATATAGTTATAGTTCAATAGCATTGAGACCAAAGCGGATACCACAAGAACGAAGGCTAAAGTGCGGATGACAGAGATGCGAACGCTGAGGATGATAGAAGGAAAGACCCTTCGAGATAGGGTGAGGGACACGGCTATCCGCGAAATCTGCATAGTGGAAGATGTCGTGAGATGGGACAGGCAACGCAGAAGATACTGGAATGCGCTCGTGCAGAGGATGGATCCCACCAGAATCCCACACGCTGTGGCGCATCAGATTCCTGCCGGCTACCATCCCCCTGGAAGACCGCCAAAGAGATGGAAGGATAGCTGGGAGTCCACCTCCCAAGAGGGGCCAGCCTGAATACAGGAACAGATCAAAGGTCTAAAAAAGAAGAAGTATACTTCAAACGTCACCCTTAATATGCCACCCGTGGTGCATAACATGCATCAATAAACGGCTTTTCCTTTAACAACATTTTGAATGTATACAAATACTTGTAGACGAATACTGGATTTTACCCATTGCGGGCTATGATTTTAAGGATTAATTATATCTCAATAGAGACGAAGATGCAAATTGGAAACAGAATATGGTGGTTGAGGCCTTTTCCCGGGTCTTATGACCTGTCATTAGTTGGGTTAAGCGCACGCTTTATGTAATACAACATTCCCCATTGCGCCCTTCTTACGACCACCACGTCTGACAAATTTTTGGAAGATGTATATATGCTACAATGGTGGACTACACTTCACATTTTTTTGTTTTAGTTTTTTCTTTGTTTTATTTTTAAAACACTTATTTTTTATACAACATATCGTTTGAACCCAATTACTTTATATTTTTATTTTAGCTATTATATTAATTCTCATAACATACGATAGGTAGCTAATCTATCGCTGTTTTATTGTCACGTGAATTCTACCATTACCTACTATTGTCACGTGAACCAGACCAAAGACAGTGTGTCAATCATACTGCCATCGCAAGGAAACGAACCAGGGACCTTCGGTATGGCATTTATAGCTCGTGCCACTCTTCCACGAAAGTCGTCACTTTTGAAAATACCAGTCTTCATTGGTTATTTAGATTAATTTGTATTGTGCCAAAAATCCCATTTTCTTCGTTTAAAAGTGAGATTTGCTCGCGTGGAAAAATATTGTAATCACTATAAATTTCAACCGCTTAACATCTGCATTAGTGTATCGGCACTTCGTTGTAATTAATTTCATTGTTGTAAATATTTGTGTGAAAAGTGTTTCAATGTGAATTCTTTTGTATTGTGGATATTGCAACGCATTTAAAATCACGTGTATGATAATATCATCTGCACGAGGTCTCCAGATGATGTGGCCAGTTGGAAAGTGTTACAAAGTAATACGCATTTTTCTACAATATTCTATACCAGTGGTTCTCCCATTGTTCGCCGAAGCCTTCAATGGGGGTAAACAATGGGTTCAGAAACATTTGAAGAGAGTTCAGATAGTCTAGGGGTCGATGGTACCTATCTTATAAAAATTAATGTCAATTTAAAAAAAAATAGAGCGTGTGCAGGTAATATGTACATTATGGATCTTTTTTTTCTTCTTCTTCTTCCCTTTTTGTAGACTCAGGAGTCTGTTATTTCAGGCGGGTCCTCTTGAGATGCTGAACTCCAGCTTTCTCTCCATCGTTTCGGGGGTCTTCCTGGTCGGCGTTTCGGCGTCGGATCTTTTTTGTATAATAAAAATATTTATGCATAAATCACTAAGTTATCCAACAATATCAGACAGTCTAAAAGTGGAAAAATGTTATTTTGGGAATCTCTGTTCTATACCTTCATGTGTAGAGTAATTTTAAACAAGGTCATTATTTTTAATGTAGAAAGTTTTCGAACTGTTTTTGATTTTGACCTCTAATGCTAATATAAAATTTAAAAAAATACTATTTGTAATTTTAGGTAAGTACCATTTATACTTGTATTGAAATATATTACAATAATATAAAATTCAATGATATTGTTTGGACACATGAAAATGATAAATTAAGAAAAAAATATAGAGAAAGTAGGTATATGTAAATTACGTGAATGGAATGAGAAATAGGTGTAGATCGAGGAATACGTGGCACGATAAAATCAATAAAATATGAAATTTCGGCCACGTAAAGAGTCGGAGACATCGAAGTGCGTGCATGACACGTGATGAGAGTCGGAGACATCGAAGTGCGTGCATGACATGATGCGTGTATGAATGATGAAGAAATGAGAGGAGTGTGTCAAGAAAGAACAGTCTGGCGTTCCATTCTGCCTACCCCTTCGGGGAGACGACATGGTGGTTAGTGAGTTTATTAAATCATTTTTATAGAATAGAATATCCCTATAACAACAAGTTTAATTTTTTCTAATTGTCTGTCAAATTTTAAACATATTGACAGAAAAACTTTATGTTTATTTCTTGTAGTTTATTTTTATTCGTGTCAATGGCAATCTAGTTTCGTTAGTATGACCCTTAATATGGCGTTATCTCTCCTATTATCTTGCTATTGTGGTAGGAGGCTAAAAGTGGAATTTGTGTCGTTTCCAGGGGCACTGGGTGTTATCGTTGTATTTCACAACACCTCAAGGCACCTTTGTTGCCCCCTATTGTATCTTAAATGTGAAGTTAAATAATAAAAAAACTGTACTAACCATCACGCCATCTCGCCGAAGGGTTAGGCCAAAATAATGGACCACCACACTGTTATTTTCTGACATTCTTCTCTCACTTCCTAAACTCGGACGTCGATTTCTCCGACACCTTACGTGACCGATATTTAACATTTTTAAGAGTCAAAATAAACTAAAATACAATATTTTTGATCATCATTCATCCATTCATTCATAATTTCTCGGCGCTACATCCCGGTGTGGGATTTGGCCTCCTCCACAACGGTCCTCCACTGACTTCTGTCCCTGGCCATCTCTCTCCATTCCCCAGCTCCTTCCATTTTCTCCCAATCTTCTTCCACGCAATCCGCCCATCTTTTCCTCGGTCTGCCTCTTGGTCTCTTTTCGCGGGGCACCTATCTGGATATAATTTGTGGTGTTCTACCCTCTTGCATTCTTTCCGCATGCCCAGTCCACCGTAGGCGATGGGACTTACAGAATCAATATTTTTGATATTATTAGCAATTTTTTATCTGGATATAATTTGTGGTGTTCTACCCTCTTGCATTCTTTCCGCATGCCCAGTCCACCGTAGGCGATGAGACTTACAGAATCAATATTTTTGATATTATTAGCAATTTTTTTATGAATGCATTTGATGTTTACATTATAAAATATAAAAAAAAAAAATATTTTCGTATCATTCATCTTTGTTTTTGTTAATTATTCTTTTATTTTTTTTATATTAATATATTTGTGTTACATTATGGTTTATATTAACATTGTCTCAACTGTATAAACCATAAAATTACACGTAGAACGGTCAGGTTAAATTGTTCTTATTTTAAAATTACATTTTTAACATTCTCGTTTTTTTAAATAATTTTGCCGCCTACAATGTTGTTTGTATACCTGCCAGTTGCGTTTGTGATGACACAATACGTGTGGGACGCCTATCATAGTCCAGTAGGCACCACTTTATTATCAATTATGAGAGGATTTGACTCATATCTCGTACTCAAATATAGCAACTGTTTGTCGCTTCCGGAATTTCGTATACTAATTGATGTCACTTGTTAATTCAATGCAGTCATACAAAGCGTGTAGATTGAACTTATTTTTTTTGAAATGATACAATAAAATTTAAAAATTCAAGATATGCAAATTCATTAAAGTTTAAAATGCGTGCACGACACGATGTATGAATGTTGAGGAATCGAGAGAAGTGTGTCATAAACAACAGTGTCGCGGTCAATTCTTACTCCTCACCCTTCGGAGAGACGGCTTAATGGTTAGTTAGTATATCAGTTCATACTAATAGTTTCATAAGTACAACAACAACAAACCGTCACGCCGTTTCCCCGCAGGGGTAGGCAGAGAGAATGGACCGCCACACTACTCTATCCTGACATACCTCTCTAGCTTCCTCCACATTCACTCGCAGCGAGTCATACACGCACGTCGATTCTTCCGGCTTCTGACATGACCAACCTTTAAAATTTGATTAATTTGGTCATGCCATGTTTTCTCGGTTCATAAGTATTACCCTAAAATGGCATTATCTCGCCTAATTTCCTTTCCATTGTGGTGGAAAGTGTGTCGTTTCTAGAGGCGCCGGGTATTATATTTATCACCACATCATCCTTGTCCCCTGTTGTTATTAAATCAGCTTTAAATTTTATTTTTAAATAATAATAATTTAAACTGTTTCATACCGAGGAGACGGAGAAACCGACGTGCGTTAATGACGCGTTGTGTGAATGTTGAAGAATCGTGAGAAGTAAATCAGAAAAAAACAATACAGCGGTTTATTTTTTCTGTCTATCACTCTTCGGAAAGACGGCGTGATGGTTATTAAGTTACAAATACGAGTAGTATTAAAATATTTTAGTATTTTACGAGTGCTTATAATGTTTGTTTTTAAATCTTTTTTGTATTTTAAGTATTCAAACTTTGGAATCCCGTTGAAGATCAATTTATGTCATAAAAAATTGTGCATTTCAATGTTATGTTCGTTCGACTTCTTGCAAAATAACGTCTTTAACAATTAGTTGATCGTTAATTGGTGCGTTCCACATATTTCTTTATACTGATGCTGTATATTTTTTAAATACTTCCGTTTTGTGATTTCTTTAATCACGCAGATCATCATTTGTTTTATCTTAGTTTTGCAAATAAATATTTGAACATCTTATTTATTGTTCCTTGAAGAATTATGTAAAAGTCATGCTCGGGGTTCATTTATAATTTCTCGAATATTATCAGATTATGCCCAAATTAAGACTACCAGCGGTATCTATTGGTGTACACACAATTAAATAATTTATTAGCTACATTTTTGAATGTATACAAATACTTGTAGACGAATACTGGATTTTACTCATTGCGGGTTATCAATTCAAGGATTAATTATTTCTCAATAGAGACGAGACAAAAGAAGCCAGTATAAGACAAGGGGTAAGACAGGGATGCTCTCTGTCACCTGCTCTTTTTAACGTTTACATACAGAATGCGATTGACGACTTGAGAGAGAGAATGAGTCACAGAGAAGGTGTAAGGATACACGGGCAAAAGATAGACATGATAAGGTTTGCTGACGATATTGCTATGGTTGCTGAAAGTGAGGAGGAACTGCAGGAGGCCTTAGATACTTTGCAAGACATTCTTCAAGATAGCTACAACATGAAGATAAATAAGGACAAAACAAAGCTGCTGACTGTAGGCCGAACGCAACATCAGATGAGAGTAGTGATGTCAGGAGTTCCACTAAAGAACACCAAGGAGTTTGTCTACCTCGGGAGCAAAATAACATGGGACGGTCGGTCTAAGAGCGAGGTCGACAGCCGTATACATCAGGCTAGGCTTGCATTTAATAAAAGGTCGAAAATAATAGAATCAAATAATATAGACCTAAAACTGAGAATACTCCTCATCAAGACCTATGTATGGAGTGTCTTGATGTACGGCTGCGAGACATGGTGCCTATCCGAAAGGGATAAGCGGAGACTAGAGGCTTTTGAGATGTGGTCCTATAGAAGACTCTTTGGAATTTCCTGGAGAGACCACATCACGAATGAGGAAGTTCTTCAAGGAATCGAAGGAGGAAGGCACCTGCTCAGGACCTTGTCCGAAAGGCGTGCAAGATGGATCGGCCATGTCATACGTCAAGAAGGTCTCTTGCATGCCATAATGGAGGGTATGATCGAGGGGACAAACTCTAGGGGACGCCCACGCCGAGAGTACCTGGAGGACCTGTTGGTGGACGTAAGCTGCTCATCATATGCAGATCTCAAAAGAGCCGCACAAGACAGGGAAAAGTGGAAGAGAATAATGGAGGAAATTGCTGCAAACCAATCCCAGGATTGAAACCAGAGAAGAAGAGAGACGAGTAAATCCAATCTTCATAGATGGCGTTAGTGTGTAGATTGGAACTAACATGTGAAGTTTGGTGTTACATATTAACATATATACAACTTCCAAAAAATTGTCAGACATGTTGGTCATAAGAAAGGTGGAATGAGGAATGTTGTATTACATAAAGCGTGCGCTTAACCCAACCAATGACAGGTCATAAGTCCTGTTAACACCTCGATCACCTTATTCTGTTTCCAATTTGCATCTTCGTCTCTATTGAGATAAAATTAATCCTTGAATTTATTAGCTAGTTACATGTTGTACAAACTGAAGAAATTATGTATCGATAGGTTAATTTTGACGTGTCTCCTTCCGGCAAATGAAATTGTCAATATTTTAATGTCCAACTCACGACAGACATATGTTTTTATCGGGTAATTCATTTCCTCGTGTCATAAAATTACAAAGATCAAAAACGTTTGTATGTTCATACGCGTAAATGCAACACGCATACACCGCGTGATGTTCTTCTTCTTCTTGTCCTGTCACACCCGCGCACAGTGGTCCGGATTTGGGAAACAGTGGACTTAGGAACCAAAGTCATTATTTCGATTTGAAAAAAATTGCTTGCTGTAGAAAATTTAATTTGTAACAATATTTGTCATGTTCAACTTTTCGTTATTTGGAGCTTAACATGGTTTAAAAAAATACAAACGAAAAAAATGTATGGAGTAAAATTGAATTATATTTTTTTCTCAATATATTTTAAATTGCTAGCAACGAAACTTTTTGTATATTAACGTATGTAATTAGTACTTTATGTCCATATTTTTTTCTTTCCAATATACTTGCATTCTTGGCGTTAAATTGCAGTTGAACTTTAAAAAAAAATATTTTTATTTCACAACACAACAAATGTTTCTGCCAGAAGATTTGGTTGGGTGGTTATGATGCACAATTATTTCTTTATTACAAATAAGAAAACCAAAATTGCCTATCACCTCCAGTTTTTTAAATATTCTCCAAAAACTGCATTTTAAAGTATGAAAACCCATGCTTACAAATATAATGTTATTATAATGGAGTGCTACATAATAATTTATTTTATGAATGAGTCGTTACTGCAGTTTTTAAGAATTATACGAAACAAATAAATAATTATTAGCACCTTCTTTATGGTAATAATTCACCGTTATGACTTATTTGATGAATCATTAAAGGAATTTCCTGCACTTTCTAAGAATTATATGGAATAAATAATATAAAATTGCTGCAGATGGAGTATCTGTAATAATAGTAGCTACTTTGCCATCTATCATTGTCATGTGCAGCTCATGAGTAATTTCGTAATTACCGCATTTTAATGCAACCAAATTACGTATTTCTTCCTTCATTGCCGCATTTTCTTGGTTGACAAAGTCAATGGTTTCTTTTGCGAGCTGGAATTTGACAGGCCTACAGTAAAACGTCGAAGATGGCTTCGGATTTTCCCAAATGACCACATTGTTCGACTCCAACTTCAAAGGAACAAGGCTCGTCATGAACACCGAAGACTCATCAAATTCTGTCAGTTCACTCTTCTGCCTATAATTGCTTTGTGTTGAAGATCCGTCAAATCCCCATTTGCTTGTTAGCTTCAGATTCCCACTCGAAATACCTAGTTTGTCTCCCACAATTTGCAGGATCTTCTGAATAGTCAAATCCAAAAGTGCTTGCAAGTTCACTTTTGCTCCGTGTTCAGATATTTCAACGTCTTTGGCATCCGGATAGCACCTCTTCTTAGCTTCTAATAATTTGTGGTAGGAAGGAAGCTGCAGAGAATTCTTCCAATCTGACATTGCAGCCCTTAACGTCAGATATTTCCACTTTGACAGATCTAATGAAGTAGTAAGAGCCAAAGCTTGGTTTTCCTGATTTGTTTTCTTCTTTTCCTTATCGAATAAATGCGATTTGACATCTGGGGCTTTGTCAGGATTCTTCAAGAGGTGATCAATAATGCGAGCAAGGATCTCTTTTCCATTCGATTTTAGCCTAGTGACCAAAGCAAAAGCTAACTTCTCTTCCGAATAGTCACTCAATGTACCCGACCGCCTTTTCTTCTGCTTGTTCCCCAGGTCTGCAAATGGTTTTCTTGTTTGAACTTCTGTAGAAGTGCCCATATCTTTAGTGGCCATAGATGTAGATGCTATGATGATTTCATTAGATTCCGCTAAATATTGATCCTCTTGCTCTAAACATTCGGTTTCTGCAATATTTTCGGTTTCTTTAAAAATCTCGGCGAGATTTACGGAATTGCAGGAAGGCCACTGGATTCTTGCTTTCAACCAGTTCAAATGCTTATTTATAAATTTGTTTTGAATTCTGTGGGCCGCGGTCCATCTGCTCTTCAAGTTGACAGTGAGATATCTTGCAAATTTCAATATCACTTCAGAATCTTCTGGTGAGATTTCAAGCGAAATGGAGTTCATAATTGCTCGGTGGAGTCGCTTGTAGTCCTTGAGGTCTCCTTCTCGTAGAAATGTGTAAATGTCCATATGAGTGCCAAATCGAGTCATGATTTTCAGGCCCTTTTCTGGTCGCGGTCAAGTTCAAGGTATGTTGCTTCTTCAAAAATTCAGTAGCTAGTAACCCAAAAATGCGCTCCTGCGTGTTTTATATACGAAAAGAAGTAGGTGAATTGATATGGTGATACATAAAATGAGTCATTAAGGTACCATTACAATTAAACGGGTATTCATGAGTCTATTTTTATATTTGTTGCATATAATCCTTAGCAACTGCAGGAAATTGCCATAATGATTCATCAAATAAGCCGCGCTACCATTACCACGAAACAGGTAAAAATAGTATTTTTGTATATTATTTGTTCCATATAATTCTCAGAAAGTGCAGGAAATTCCTTTAATGATTCATCAAGTAAGTCATAACGGTGAATTATTACCATAAAGAAGGTGTTAATAATTATTTATTTGTTTCGTATAATTCTTAAAAACTGCAGTAACGACTCATTCATAAAATAAATTATTATGTAGCCCTCCATTATAATAACATTATATTTGTAAGCATGGGTTTTCATACTTTAAAATGCAGTTTTTGGAGAATATTTAAAAAACTGGAGGTGATCGGCAATTTTGGTTTTCTTATTTGTAATAAAGAAATAATTGTGCATCATAACCACCCAACCAAATCTCCTGGCAGAAACATTTGTTGTGTTGTGAAATAAAAATATATTTTTTTAAAGTTCAACTGCAATTTAACGCCAAGAATGCAAGTATATTGGAAAGAAAAAAATATGGACATAAAGTACTAATTACATACGTTAATATACAAAAAGTTTCGTTGCTAGCAATTTAAAATATATTGAGAAAAAAATATAATTCAATTTTACTCCATACATTTTTTTCGTTTGTATTTTTTTAAACCATGTTAAGCTCCAAATAACGAAAAGTTGAACATGACAAATATTGTTACAAATTAGA
Organism: Lepidostoma basale; assembly: GCA_022606425.2. Lineage (NCBI taxonomy): Eukaryota > Metazoa > Arthropoda > Insecta > Trichoptera > Lepidostomatidae > Lepidostoma > Lepidostoma basale. Next base: position 54,973 of record JAHDVF020001081.1, on the reverse strand, counting down.
TTTTCTACAGCAAGCAATTTTTTTCAAATCGAAATAATGACTTTGGTTCCTAAGTCCACTGTTTCCCAAATCCGGACCACTGTGCCGCGTGATGTTATGCGGGAATTATCTTGAAATATGCACATTAAACCATTGCTACATACATACTCATTCTTCAAAAGACAGTTACTTGCAGAAATGTATTTAAAATCATCTTCTCTTATCATCTCCAGACGCTGGAATCAAAATTGTGTACTTAAAGCATTTTTATCATTTGATCTGATAATTTATCACGCTGTATCTGATTGCTCATACTTCTATAAATATTATTAAATTACAAAACGACAGCCTTCGTGATAGAGTGGCAACAGTTATGATTGCCACATCGAAGGTCTCGGGTTCGATTCACTCAATCTTTGGTCTGATAGGATTCATTTGACAATAAAAATGACGATAAACTTGCTACCTATTGCATGTCATGAGAATCAATAGCAAAAATACGAACTAACTAACTAACTAACCATCACGCCGTCTCCCCGAAGGGGTAAGCAGAAAGAATGGACTGCCACACTTTTCTTTCCTGACATATTTCTCTCGATTCCTCAACATTCATACGTCGTGTCATGCACGCGCGTCGATTTTTTTTTGTATACAACAGGTTTTTATGACCCTATTACTGTATACAATTTACATAAATTTTACATGCATTTTACATACATTTTAAAATACACGTTAAAATAAAACAATTAAAATAAAAAAAAAACAATATTAACAATTGTGGTATGTACCTATATGTTCCTTAACCGTCGCGTTGCCATGTGGTAAATTGAGTTTCCACTGCCAATTTAAAGTTGATTTTCTTAAAACCTATGGACCCTAATATTATAAAAAAAATTGTAATCCTCCATTGAAGTGTTCTCAATATTTCGTAATAAAAAAAAAAGCAAAAAATTACTTCCTTCATCCCAAAAAAAAATATTTTCTAAGACTGCCCTCACCTTCATTCGTGTTAAGGTAGAATTTGTTTTGCTAATATTTACAACTTTATCAAAAGTGACAAATACTTACTCGCTGTTTTGAACGTATTTGAATTATATCTTTGGCTTTTTCAATATGTACGTAATAATACCGACTGTAGACGGAAACGCAGGACGCAACTTAATAATATCAGAACTGTGAAAATATTAACACTTTACCAAAAGGGACAAATATTAATACGTACTCGTTGTCTTGAACGTACTATACATTTTGCCTAGGTGCCTTTATCATACGTAAAATCTCGTAAAGTCTAGCCGCGCCGGCCGCCGCGCGGCGCTTGTCTTTACTTGCGTGTCCAGTCACTCGTATGCTATGACGCATTACATATCAGAAATCGCATGGTTCCAGAAAAAAATTAATAATGATATGTTTTTCAAATAATCCATGTATGTTATAGATATCGATCTATTCCTAATGAAATTCCCTACAAGATGACATAAATTAAATTTTGATTCATCTAGTCATATGCTTGATATTTAGATAAAGTTAGCGGTAAACTGAACTTACCACATGGGAGCAAGCGTTTTGTTTTGAACACGGTACGTTAAGGGTTAAAGGACGTACAGGTCATTTGGAAAATGTCCACATCGACTGACACCTCATTCAAGAGCACCATACCCCGAGTCTCTGACTCCTCACATGGCGGACATTCAATATTTGATTTATTTGATCGTGCCACGTTTTCCTCGGTCTTCCTCTGTTTCTGGTTCCATTTACATCGTTAACATAATTATAATTACGCATCCCCTTTCCTTCTTTCTTGTATACATACACCACACGATTCTTTCGCTGATTCACACAAACTTTCCTTGAAATATTTTCATGTCTCGTCAATATTCAACTCACTTACATTCCGCTCACTCAATCTATCGTTCACTTTTCTTACGAAATATACAGTTATTGGGTTCAGATAACCTATACAAAATTGTAGAAAGCACCAGGAAACTACTACATTAAAAAACAAAAACGTTTATCAATTTAATTGAATCCATACTTCGAATGCTTTCGAATTTGATGCCGTTTTTTGTACTTCGTACACACCAATCGTTCCAATGATATTTGAAACCCATAAAACATTTGCAGTCACGCATTTATCGTGTTTCGATTCGATCACGTGATATGATAAGCAGTACTTGTCTAAAAAAAAGAGTACATGACAGTAGCTATGTTTACATTTTTTGTCATCACACGTTCTCCCCCTCGAACTATATATCATTTACATAATTCATTATCGAGTAAATTTGCAGACATGTGACTGAACAATTTACATGTTTTTACTGGTACGATGACATATCAGACAATAAAATTTGTTCGTTTTTCTTTTAAATATTTTATATTATATCTGTATATATATATAATTCTTCTGTACGGGCGTATGTAGTTAAATTCCTCTTAAATGGTTGGACCGATTTTGATGATTTTTTTGTGTGTTTGAGTAGGTCCCGGGATGTTTTAGATTCAATTCAGGCAATTGGACCCGGTAGGTGACTATTAAAACTTTCTGGGAAGTTCATTCCATGTATGGCATGTATCACAATTATGTGCGTATTGAGTACATAGTTAATCATTTAGTATAAAGTTTATCGAACAAAAACGATTGCTGAACCAGCTAATAGCAGGCAAGCCAACGTTCAGGCAGGACGACGTCTACCGGGTACACTAATTATAATATAGTGCGGAAGAAAGTATTATGATCAAAATTATGAAAGGATCACTGCGTTTGTTTGGATACATAGAACGCATAGATTAAGAAACGCTGGTTAAGAAAGTATACGTAAACGATGCGAATGGAGTACGAAATCTAGGAAGACCGAGGGAAACATGGCATGATCAAAATAATATTTAATAATTGAAAAAGTCGGCCATGTTAGAAGTCGGTAGAATTGTTGTGCGTGTATGAAGAAGTTAAAGAGATGTCAGGATAGATAAGTGTGGTGGTCCATTCTCTCTGCCTACCCGTACGGGGAAACAGCGACACACCGCTTTACGCCCTTGAGATGATTAATTCATAAAAATGGCGCTTAATAAATCATCCAATTTATTATTATTATTATTACACGTTAGTATGTTTCTGCCTTTAATTATGATTCATTGTATAATTCTTTTATTCACAAATGAGTCGTGTTTCATCGCATTATACGTTCATCTCCTGCCGCTTCACAATTACTTCATCATTATTTAGAGAGGCTAATTTTCATTGTTATAATTATTCATTTCAATGTGAGATCATTACCAATGATGAGCAGTACATAACAGTAATTATTAATATGCACATCACTAGTTTCAATCCATGGGATTGGTTTGCAGCAAAGTATAACATTTTTGCTGGTTCTTGGGATGCCACATTAGTGTGATATTTTCCCATTGCTTTCCACAGTTGTATACAGCAGATTATTTAAACCCAATTACTGTTTACATTATTTTGCTATTGATTATCATGAAAAATGATAGTTTTCTGGCGATGGTAGTGTATTTCTCATACTTTCTTTTGTCTGGTGAATTTTTCACATGACAATAAAGTGACGAAAAATTAGCCACCTATTTCATGTCATGAGAACCAATATATTAGCTAAAAACAAATTGTGTACATTACAGTAAAACCTCGATATAACGGACCAGTGTTTAAGGAACTTCGGAAATAACGGACAAAAAATCCGGTCAAATGAAAAAATATTAAAAACGTCCTGTTAATATTAAATTTAAGTGTCGCCGCATGTAAACAATTTTTAGCGACAAAGATAATCACGTCATACGTCTAGCACTACAATTTGAGACATAGGTAATGCCGAGGATGGATGTGAAGATAGCGAAGAAGAAGAAACAACACTGCCAAAAATGAAGATCTAATAACATTTATTGACTATTCGTCAGATAACGAAGTTTAACTACATTATACACATTTTCGTAATTTTAGAAAAAAACAGCAAACTTCAAAAGTGCAAACAAAACTTGATTCCTTTTTCAAAGCAGGATTACCGAAAGCATGAGCGTCGATATCAAATAGCAACGTCACTTCATGACAAGTGTCCGAAGACAATGAAAATAATTTTGTTCGTGTTTTGTATTGTTTATTTATATCTAAATTCAGTGTACATATTTTCAAAAAAAGATTTTTTGATTTATATAACGGACTTTCGGCTTTAACGGACACCCCTTCCCCCCAATTAGTCCCTTATATCGAGGTTTTACTGTAATTGGGTTCATAACGACATGTTGTATACACAAATGCATCCAACATTAATATGTATACTAATTATAATTCATACTTGTACTTCCTTATACGAGTCATTGTGACAAGAATTTACTATCATAAGTAGAATTATTTATCATATAAACTTTGAAGAATTTATTTATTGTATAATTTACTACTTTATTATTCTGTAGCTTTGACATCAGTTTCGGACTGATGATCAAATTCAGAACCCGATACGCCGTCGCGGTAAAGAAAACTTGACGTAGACCCATCGTGGCTTAGTGAAGATGCGTTTATTGCATCTGGCGCGCATCACGCGTAGTCAAATCATTTCAGCCGGATTTGCATTGTCGCACCGGCAAAACGTCACTGGCTGAATGAGTCTCAGTTTTAGGTCACCTAGTTATCCCCGTGTCACGTGGCCACGTGACATGTATTAGAATCACAAACTATATTCGAATATCGGTTCTGTGTCTAGCAAATCGAATGCAGTATGTTTTTGTAAACTTAGAATTCGCTTCACGTGTTTTGATCACATTTCTCATGAATGTTAAGTAAACGTTGATTTAAAAAATTAGATGCACACATTTGAGTGCTTGATAAATATTCGCTTGCTCTTCATAATTTAATTATTCTTTTCAAAACAGAATTCAGTTTAAGATCAAGGAACCCGTTAAAAAATAATTAACTATTTAATATTGAATAAAATGACAGTTTTTTAGATATTTTGTTTTATTATATAAGAGTGACATGTTTTACTCGCTAGGACATAATCAAATGCTTATTTGATAATACTCTAGTAATATAATAAGCGTTATAGAAACAGGCGTTTTCATCAATACATTATATTAATTTATTTCGCAATCGTACATAAATTTAATAATGGTGAGACTTGTCATTCCAGTAAAATATAATAAAACTGACGTCAATATTAAATATGTACAAAATTCATAATTAATACGAATGAAAACAATATTTTGAATGTATACAAATACTTGTAGTTGAATGTATACAAATACTTGTAGCCTTTCACATTGCGTTGATAAAAAGATCTTCTGCTTAATGCTTTAAAAAATCCAATCTTCATAGATGGCGCTAGTGTGTAGATTGAAACTACCATGTGAAGTGTGGTGTTACAGATTAGCATATATACAACTTCCAAAAATTTATCAGACATGGTGGTCATAAGAAAATGTGGAATGTTGTCTTACATAAAGCGTGCGCTTAACCCAACCAATGACTGGTCATAAGTCCTGTAAACACCTCAATCACCGTATTCTGTTTCGAATTTGCATCTTCGTCTCTATTGAGATACAATTAATCCACGAATGAGAACGTTTGTTTTATAGAAGATTTATTATATTTAACGGGAATGACATGTATCGCCTTGCTAAGGCATTATCAAACATTTAATAATGCCTTAGCAAGGCTTAACATGTTATCTCAAATTGTAATAAAACTTCTAGAAAACAGACGTTTTCATTCGTATTGAATATTTTATTCGGAGTTTTACATCATTGTTCAAGAAACGATATATATAAATAATTCGTATTATTTATAAAAACTAACTAACTAACCATCACGCCGTCTCCCCGAAAGGGTAAGCAGAAAGAATGGACTGTTCACTTTTACTGATGCGGCACTCCATCCTTCTCTTTTCGCCCCGCGGGAGACGCGGTGTGATGGGTTGCGAACCTCATCAACAATAGGCATCTCCCGCGCACACTTCGATCATCCAACACCCACAAAATAAATCTAAAACGGATAATATAAAATACAATGATATAAAATAAAATAACAAAATAAAAATAATTTAACACAAAATGTTCTTTTTAGATGGTGCACATATTGTCTATTTAATTTATGTTGCACGTATCCACCGTTTTTTAAATTAGCTGTAATTAGGCACTTAACCAGCAAGAACTTTAAAATAATATTGAAGAAATTATTCAAATTGTATTATTTATAGGTCTTTTTATTTTCGTGGAAATAAATGTGTTTTTATTATTTATTAGTAGAAATCGTGAAATAGCTATGTACTTCGTTATCTTCTATAAGTTTTATGTCGCATTATGACGAGTATCGTAATGCGAACGTAACAATACGAATTATTTTTAGTAGATTTCTGTCTGCAATCGAGAGACGGCGTTGCATCACCGGGGTACCTCTAGCTCTAACTATTGACCTGAATTCTGTCCGCAGCCATCACCTCGTTCGTAAATTACTAGGAGTCCCTTATTTCGCCATCGCTCATTTGCCTATGCATTCACTCGTCGGCTACAATTTATGGCAACTTATTCTATTACCACAATTTTAGACAATTCACGGAACTCAGACAGATTTTACGTTTTCCAATTTGTCTCTCGTAACAATATTCTCGTGTTTACCTAGAATTTTATACCGGATTATATCAACTTAAATACATAATTAACTATCTAACTAAACATCACGCTGTCTCCCCGAAGGGGTAGGCAGAAATAACGAACTGCCACACTTTTCTTTCCTGACATATTTCTCTCGATTCCTCAACATTCATACATCGTGTCATGCACGCGCGTCGATTTCCCTGACTCCTCGCATGGCCGACATTCAATATTTGATCGTGCCACGTTTTCCTCGGTCTTCCTCTATTTCTGGTTTCATTTACATCGTTAACATATTATATAATTTTTTACCATTCTTTCTTCATTCATTCTTTCCATATGTCCAAACCATCTTAATGATCCTTTCATTATTTTGTTCATAACACCATCATTCGCACCGCATTTACTTCTTATATTTTCATTCGACACTCTATCATACACAGAGTTTCCATACAGTCGTCTAAGAGATCTCATTTCTACTGCATGTATTCTACTTTCATCCTTCTTTTGCCAGTTCCGTGCTTAATTAATGCGAATGAAAACGTCTATTTTCTATTAGTTTTATTATGCTGTATATTAATGGCATGTTTTGCCGGTCAAAAGTCATTATCAAATGTCTAGAATCCTTATAATAATAATAATAAATTGGATAATTTATAAAGCGCCATTTTTATGAATTTCTCATTGCCTTAGACAGGCGATACATGTCATGCACATAAAAATTAATGAAACTTCTAGAAAGCAGACGTTTTCATTTGTATAAATTATTTAATATGGAGTTTTACATCATTGTTCAAGAAACAATTAATAAATTTTATACATTATTTTACGTCTATTTAACTGTTCATCTATCGTCGAACAATTAAACATTAGGAATACAATTTGAAGGCTTTTATTCGCTACTTTCAATCCAAGGGATTGGTTTGCAGTAAAGTGTTCCATTTGTGCTGGTTCTTGGGATGCCACTTGGGCCTCTAATATGTGGTAGTTTCCCGTTGCCTTCCACATTGAATGCTTATCTCTAGCATCTCTCTAATGGTTTATTATAAATTTTTACAGTATTTTTTTTAGAGCGCTAACATCCGGAAAATACAAAATAACGATTATCCCTCGCACCAAAATTCCTCCGTATCCGATATTATCCACCGTCTCTTCCATCCAGTCACTGCTTCTCTTCCCTTCAGACTTTAGAACAGGGATGGCGAACCTTTTTCGCAAGTGGGTCAAATTTATAAATAAATAAAAAAGCGCTGGCTAGGGTTTTCATAAAAATGAAAATCGTGGCACATTTTTGTTTAGAAGGAAGTTGATGGCGACTTTTTAATTTTTTTTAGCACTTCCGGTCAGTAGAATTCGGCGGCGATTTTCCGGACTACTGACCGGAAGTCGCTGATGAGTTTAAAAAAAAGGTCGCTGCCAAAAAATATCCCTGAAAACTACCCGGAATTCGGTATCGACCTCTGCTGATGTTTTTTTTTTAATTTATGACTTCTGATTCGAACGGTGAATCTTTGAGCTACCGCCTTTTTTTTGGGAGTCATCGCTAACTTGCTCACCAAGGTGAATCATTTCTATTAGTTCAAGCGAGTCAGATAATTTCTCCCGCGGGTCCGTCGTTCGCCATCCCTGCTTTACAATATACCCTAAATACTGCCTCGATTTCTTGGAGGATTCACCGCGTACTCCAACCACCAAATCACATTTCCAATAATGTTTCTAAGAGGAATAACCTTTATAGTTGAAACTGTGTATGCCAGAAGTTTCTATTCAAATATGTATAATTATTTATGCATAATCATCAGATGAATGAAACATGTCATAAGTAAAACATTTTTCAAAAGATTTATTGAATAATTTATTTTACAATATTGAGTATTAACATTAGTTCTATAATTGCTTTAATGATTATGAATTTATGACAATTTACATTAATTATCGATTTATGAATTGCCAGATAAATTCTAATTACCAAATTTAAATCAATTAGTTCATTTCATTTTTCGATTCAATAATGCTTGTATATAAATTCTCACAGTCAGTTCCCTAGCACATTTGATTAAACTGTTTTAAATGGATTTTGTGGCATCACACTACCGTCTGCAGATCACGTAGGTTTTGTTGTCTCGTGAATCTTAACTTTCAAGTCTATTAACAATCTTTCCAATAATATAGCAGAAAAACTTGTTTTCTGCCGCAAGAACAAATATGGCCGCGTACACAGTATTTATACACGTGACAATATTTAATTTTGTGACTCATTATGTTTGTATTGCGTAAGAAATGTTTCATATATCAATCAGGATAAATATTTGTGAGGCGAAATCAATGACGTTGTTGCCGCGGCAAAATATGCATTATATTATATAATAGAATGCATTCATTCTCAAGATGTGAGCGTGGTTGGCTACTAAGAGTCATCATAAATTCCATTGCGTCCAGGCAATCAAGACTGTCACCGCTTCTTGCGGCTTTGTTGACATTTCGGATGTGTTTAAACACCTCTTGAGTAACGTAATGCGTTACTCGTACAGGACTTTTCAACACCCCCTCAACACTGTACTTTCATTCCGCATAACATTGGATTTTAAATTTAAAACCTGCACAAAACATTAAAAAAATAATTTTATGGATATTGATGTCGAGACAGCGACCTTCGTGACAGCGTGGCAAGATCTCTGACTGCTTCACCGAAGGTCCCGGGTTCGATTCTTGGAGGCGTGATTGGTACACTTTCATTGGTACTATACATTTGCTACCTATCACATGTCACGAGAATCAATATGATAACTACACCATTTACATAGATTTGCCTTGCGCTGTAATGATATAAAGAGCGATTCAACAAAATAATAAAAATAATAAAATTATGAACCAATGTTTACTTAATACATACAAATTATAAAGTGTGTATTTTAAAATTGTATGTTTATATATCGTGGGTATACTGGCAAAAAACGTTAAGTCGAAAATTGGCAGTTTTGACTTAGTGATGCAGTATTGTAAAGTTTACAATGCTCTACAAATTGGCAAAATACACGAAGTCGAATGAAACAGATTTTTTCTCTAGTTTTAAAAATAAATTTAACGTTAAATCGTACAAAAGGTATTTCATACAGGCTAAAAGCTTCAAAAAACTTAATATTTTTCGAAGAGTCTTGTTGAACATTTTTGTACTGGAAAAAAACGTTAACTCTACTTATTGTCTTCGGCTGAAAAAAATTCCCTCGATTGACTTTTGACAACGACACTTATATGTTTCAAATTTAAAGAAAACTTAAATGTTCGATTTCTCAAAACAGCGATTTTAGACTTAACGTTTTTTGCCAGTTTACTAATTAACCATCACGCCGTCTCACTAAAGGAGTAGGCAGAATAATGGACTGCCACACTCTTATTTCTTGACGTACTTCTCTTGATTCCTCAATATTCATGTATCGTATCATGCACGCACGTCGATTCCTCCGGCTCCTCAAATGGGCGACATTTAATATATGATTGATTTTATTTTCCTCGGTTTTCCTCTATTTCTTATTCCGTTTACGACGTTTGTTACCGTGTTTACCATTCTTTCTCCATTAATTTCTTCCACGTGTCTAAACCATTTTAATGACCCTTTCATTACTATGTTCGTAACACTTTCATTCGCACTGCGTTCACTTCTTATATTTACATTTAACACTATGTTATATACAGATTTACGACACTTTCGTCTAAGAAATTTCATAAAGGCATTTATTCTAATGAAATTGATGAACAACTGGAATAAAACTAAATCAGTTACTTTATAGTTTCATAGCTAACTTCTTCTTCTTCTTCTTCAGCCTGTCGTGGCCGTTCCCTTCTGGACGTAGGCTTCCTCTTGTATTTTCCTTTTCCTTCTACCCTGAGCGATCCGTATCCAGGCACTTACCGCACTTTCCCGGATATCGTCCCGCCAACGGCGAGGGCGCCCAGCACTTCTATAACTCTACCAAATTATATATCATATAAGACATTTGGTGTTATTTTTGTGTTTTTATTTATAACTATTAACGTTACTAGTTTATATACGGATTTGAAAAAAAATAAGCAGTCAAAATTTATTTGTATGATGTTATCTGAAATGAAAACCCTGGTAACATAAAAGTATTCTATTTATATTACCTTCTGTTTTCTGTTCCTAGCTAATTGCCAATTTTATGTTAACGAGAACCGGGGAATTCAAATGAAGCGTTTATTATTGTTTTTATTGTGTATCCGAGTCTACGTTTAAAAATAAAATAAAAACGTGTAATCTAACTCAAGTTGAAAAAACAATTTCAAATTTCAATCGAAACGGGACTGTTGATTTTATATATAGATTTAATACAAATTCGATTTTATTTTAGCAATTGCTTTTATTCTTCAGTACCAATAAAATTGTTTTTATGTGAGGGAGTGTGGCTTGCTTTATTCGACGAGATAAGTACACCAGATTAATATGCGAGAATTTAATGAGATCGGTACACGAAGCGTGATGGGCGCGTTTTTCTTTGTTATGACTCCCCTGCGCGGTTTATTATGTTTATCTTATCGTAATGAAATTTTGATATCGTGCAAATGATAAAAAAAGGTCAAAACAATTCGCACATCTGAACTGATAATTATAAAGGTGAAAATACTTTTTTTATATACTTGCAACAATGTTTGTAATAGATTCCATTGTATGGTATACGTGGACCTGGGTGTTCTGGCTTACAGAGGTTCAGCTCTAATGGCTATTCCTCTTACGTCTGTAGGAAATATTGTTGGAATGTGATTTGGTAGTTGTTTTATGATGGGGCTAAATGTATGGCCCGGAGTGTCCCTCCGAAAGAGGGCGAGGGGGGATTTACGGTTTATGATAAAGTCTTACATTATTGTCAAGGAATGGAAGACCAGTTAGGGTTGGGATTGTATTTATAAAAAAGTCTGTTCCCGACGGTAGGGTAAGAGGAGCAGTGCCTGGATTTTAGTTGTGGTAGGAGATAGCTTCCTGCGTGAGACCATTTTGTTTGGCGGAGTACGTAGTGGCTATCGGGGAGGATTTTTTTTTATCCGCATTGATGCGGGAGGGGTAAAGGACTGAATGATGGTGGATAACTTGGTGGCAAAGGGTCATTATTGATAAGGAAGATGGTAATAATTTAGGTCATGGTCTGGAAATGAAAGAGATGTTAGAGTAGTGCAAGGAATAATTGAGTTGGATCCGCAGTATTCTGGCCTGTCTTTCCTCAATGCTGGTTTTGCTATTTATATTAAATATTTTTCTCTGGAAATTTCTTCTTCCTTGTTGTAGACCTATGTGGTCTATCCTCCAGAGTGTTGCTCCTCCTGTGACGCAGTGGCGGTACTCCCATAGAAGCCCAGAAGCCCGGCTTGCGTAAGAAATTTTGAGTCAAACCCCCAAATCTAAGTAATCGTGCCCCCGCATATACCAACAACCCACCAAATCACCTTCCAACAATGTTCCCATCAGACGTAAGAGGATTGAGCCGCAAGAGCTAAACCTCGTTAGCCAGAAGAGGTTTAGATTCAAAATTTCTTACGCAAGCCGGGCTTCTAGGCTTCTATGGGAGTACCGCCACATAGTAAATGTTGGTTTTGCTATTCATATTAAAAAAAACAGGACAGTTTATTCAAGTAACTCTTTCGATTTTAAGCATTGTACTTATACCCCGGTGCTTTAACGGCACTTATTATGAAGGTGACCTTAAGATGGTTTGGCTACATGGAAAAGATGAATGAATGAATGGTGAAAAAAGTATATGTGAACAGAGCTAGAAATAAACAAAGCAATCAAATACTAATTCTCGGTCACGTGAGGAGTCGGAGAAATCGACGTGCCACCTCTTTGCATGTTATTTGCTACGTGTGGAAGTCTGGTCATTCTCTCCGCGTGGTTGCTCCAGAATCGTCTTCTTTTCCTGCCCCATATTATAATACAATATCTTTCGTTTTGCAGGCCCCACGAATGGCAGTGTTTCAGATTCTGTCCATCGGGGTCTTTCACAGAATAACGCGTAATGTCAGCGTTTCTGCAGATATAAACAGTGCTTTTGTTTTAGTTGTGTCGGCTCTTGATTCAATTCCGTATGTCATTATAAGCCGGTCGTATATTTATACATTTGCACTTTGCTTTCTAAATGCATATGTCTTATTGGATATAACAAAGTCAAACATTTAAATATTTTTATGAACCCTTTCCGGTCCACAAAAAAGAAGTTCCACCAGGTCCACAATAGATTTACAGAATAACAGGGTAAAACAATACATCCATTTAATACAACTATATTTGTTTACAATTTTTTATTCAGTTAAATGTATGGAATAATGCTCTAATTATTACATTTTATACACAAATAGCTCGAATTCTATGTTCACTTCCTTCACATATTCTTCATCACTACTTTCAAACCCGCTGTCAACGCGTTTTTTGTAATTCTAGGCATTTTAAGGGGTTCCAATTTTTAGAATAATATTAAGTATCGGTAATAATAATTATCAAGTTGTTTGCACGCGCACGGGCTGAGTGTAACTGATGCCGGCGGCCGGACATCCGGTGACACGTTCCGAGCCAACCCCTAAAACAAACCTTTTGTATCATTCTCAGGTAGAAAGTTACATATTCCAATGTTCATAAAAAAAAGATTGAATCCTCGTCCCAGTGTACCGCTACACTAAATACGAGCGAGAAAAATATATGTTTGCTTGTATTTTGACACTAAAATGATGAAGAAGAAAAATGTCGAATGACATTCGACATAGGACTCACTGGAATAAAGTCGATGTCGTATGTCATTCGACATAGGACCGGAAAGGGTTAATCAATATTTTCATTGACTGTTTTTCTGTAATTCTAATGAAGATTTGTTCCGAGATAATGTTTCGACTGTGATGAAGAAACGTTTTGTTTCTTCTTCTTCTTCTTGATATATACCTATGTGATATATTTTCCAGAGGGTTGCTCCTTCTGTAAGGTGAATTTACAGCTGTACTTCTATCTTTTAGGAGGCTTTTCACGAGGACGAGTCCCACGAGGCTGATTGTGTAGTGTAATATAGATGAGCTTGGTCGTGTCCATCTTTGAGCATGACCGTACGGTTCCTACTTCGCTGTCTACTCCATCTTACAATATCCTTTACATTTTTTTCTTATTCTGGTGTTCTTAACGCGATCTCTTAGAGTTTTGCCTGATAACATCCTAAGTGTCTTCGAGTCATCAATACGAGTTTGGTCTTTACTGCGTCTGCCCTTATTTTAACGCCTGCCCATATTTTCTTCTTTTCTTTCTTATCTTAAATTTGTCCTTTTATCTCTCACACCTTTTTGGAACGTTTGAAATTTATGACGAATTGAACACATCCAATATAACTTCGTCGATGTGTTATATTTGAATAGAATATTACGAGTATTGTTTATATTCTGCCTTGAGAATCTCGCTGTAAATATTTATAGAACCTTTGTCAATAACCGTATTTTTTATTATAAACCTCTGCTCTTTAATTAGCAAGTTATAAATATATACCGTGCCATGCAGTTCCCAGTACCGTTCTATTATTCTAACTTATTTTCATCTCGCAAATATCAATGACTATTTGTTTGATTTTTGTCTTGTGATGTAATGATTCCATTTCATAAGAAAATCTGTTTAAATTCGTCGTAATACATTTTCTTGGATTCCATTTCTTTTGGTTCGGCACTTGTCCTTTCTCTAAATATATTTCGCCATGTTCGAATTCCTGATTTGAGTGCGGTCGACTCTTGAAAATCTCAGAAGAGATTTTTCCTTTCATTTTATTTTCTTTGACTCTTTCACAAAAAATGCTTTAAACTAATATAATACTTACCACAGATATATCCATAGAGACGTCAATACTTTTTTTTAATCTTCTCATGAATCTTGGTCATTCAGAAGTACCAGTCCAAAGACAATTGCCTCTCCACATGTTGTAAATTTCTTTGATGGATGTTGAAATTGAATATTGTCGAATAGTGAGAGGAAGAATGGTTGGAAGATGTGGTGGGTTGGGTCCGACACGTGGATATGACTACTCGGGTAGAAAGAGAAATCTATAATCTAAAAAGAAATTACTTATTGGTTTTATACATAACCGATCAATGAGATCCAATTATAAAAATATTATATAAATCCCTATTAAAGCATGTTCACCAGTTGAAGATATCCAAAGACATTATTAAAAAGTATTCTTGTTACATTTATTTTTTGATCATATTCCAAGTACGTAGTATCAACTTGATCTTGGAAAGATATTACTAAGCACTTTGTATGAAATCGATACAAGCATAAAAAAATATTAAAACAATATTTAAATCTTGTATTACTATTGACAACTAGATCTTCCATCTTCGCATGTGGTGTGTAATTTGAAATAATTATTGTTATATTTTCATACGAAGAACTTGCTATGTGGTGAGACATTTTAAACTAAGAGATAACAATAAAAACATTTTGTTTTTAACCACTATTTTAACCACTGTTTTATTATTTTATATTTATAAGTTTAATTATTGTTATTTTTTTAATTTTAGATAAATTTAAAGCGTACACTGAAATTCCATAATGACGAATTTTTTATGAATTAAAACACTGTTTTTTCCACTTTTGAGTTTATTTTTCTCGACATGTTTCGATGGCTTACACCTTCATCATCGGAAGAACATATATCGTTCTCCCGCTTCACTTAGTAACTAACTCACTAACCATCACGCCGTCTCCCCGAAAGGGTAGGCAGAAATAATGGACGGTCACACTTTAACCGATGCGGCACTTCATCCTTCTCTTTTCGCCCCGCGGGAGACGCGGTGTGATGGGTTGCGAACCTCATTGCCACCAATAGGCATCTCCCGCTCCCGCTTCACTTAGTATTTTTACAATACTTTAACACTTTTCACAGATATGTTTCGGATATGACACGATCATTTAAATCGAAAAAGTTGTGTCATAACCGAAACATGTATGTTAAAAGTGTAATAAAGTGTTGTAAAAATACTAAGTGCAGATATATATATTCAAATATGTATACACTATACAAAGTGAAGGCGAAAATAGAAGAAATACAATAAATTTACTATTTTATTCGTTGTATTATACTATTATATATGTTTATTGTTTGTGTTTTGTTGAGTGATTGAATACTTATTTCATCATATTTAAAAACAAAATAATTTTTATCAATATTAAATAATCTCAGATGACTCGATTTATTCCGATTAATCACGTATCCTCCATAACTTGTGACCTTTTTAGAGGCCCTAATCTACTTACTTACCATTAGTCCCCCGCGAATCGTTATCTGAAAAGATAACGTCATGTCAGAATTAAAAATAATCAAAATAATGTATCTATTTATATTACACTTTCGTTTTTTTATCATTTTAGCTAGGTTTTATTTACGACATGTTTTTCACGAATTTGCCACGACTTTATCTCTTTCAGTTCACTGTACTTTTAGTGTAACGCTGTGGCTTAAATAAACACATTTTAAAATTATCTTATGTTTTAATATTTTCACAGTGTGTTCAGTATCTCTCCTGGTCGTGTACGATAAGATGCGACCTTAAAATGAATTTCAATAATAATAAATTTAAAAATACTGTTTGAAAACTAATTAACATATCTAAAATTTTCGTATGTTATTAAGGGGTGTTAGGTTACTCTAGAGGCCGAAAAAAAAATTGGGTTTTTTGTGAATTTTTTTTTCAGGAAAAGTATAAAATAAATCGAGCTTATAGAGAAAAGTATAAAATAAATTGAGGCAAGTAGGCATAAAATTGGAGAGACATCTCCAGGCATAGTCTAGTACTGTATGATTTGCAGAGACTTTCACAGTACATACGAGTAAATAAAGATTTTCTTCTTAATGCTTTCCAATCTTAATAGATGACGCTAGCGTAGAATGAACTTAAATATGTAATGATAGGCGTGGAATCCTACCATATGTACAAGTTCCAAAAAAATTGTTAGACGTGGTGGTCATAATAAAAAAATGCGGAATGGGGAATGTTGTTAAACATAAAGCGATCGCTCAACCCAACCAATGACAGGTCATAAGTCCTGTGAGCGCCTCGGCCACCACATTCTGTTCCCAGAAAACAATTTCATCTTCGTCTCTATTGAGATACAATTAATCCTTATAAAATTAAAATAAATTGAGTTTATTTTACATATGATTGACTGTAAAACATATTTTTTTGGAATAATTTATTTAAAAATAGCGGCTGTGCAACGTTTCTCAGATGACCTCTCTATTTTGGAAGGGTCCAAGGCCGCACCAACAGCTCCTGTAAATTTTGAATTATGTTGAGTCACATTTTTTTTGTATTGTACATAACAAAAGCTAAAAAATTACGTAGGATTTTTTTGATATTGGAATATGTAATGTGAAGGACATTCTTCCTCGGTCGAGGGACAGCCGATGATGATGAATATAATCCATACTTATTTGATCAATTGATGTTTCCTATTTTTATATGTTTAAACATTATGTGTACCAACCCGTCAAAATAATTTAAAAAAAATTACATTACATGTTTCAGAGATATTCACAATTCTTTTCTTTTCTTTCTTTAACTTTTCCTTTTAACTCTAGTCATATTTACTGTGAAAAATCAAAACAGTTTTGAATATTTTAAAGTTATCTTTTTTAAGTCAACTGTAATAAAATATCCATTTTTTTATATACGAGTATTGAATGCTATCGCCGTGTAAAAATAATGCATTTATCTTAAAGTTGTCAATAACTTCATCTTGATGGTGATTATGTAATATTATTTTATAATCGTTCCTCTCCAATATGTTAATGAGTGTTTTGTGTGTGATAAAAATAGATTTTGTTTTAAGCTTATTCATTACATTATAGACAAAAAGATAAAACTTGTTTGAAAACAACTTCTCGTTGATCCTAATTGTTATTCGATGAAAAAACCCCTTTCGCCTCTCTTATCGCCGTGTTTGTCGAGTATTTGATACCATTCAATATTCATTAAATTCATCACCTGTTCATATAGGTATTTGTGTACTTAGTGCTTATAAATACAATGTTTGTGTCCTCAAAGCGGCAGATATTATATTTTGATAGAGTAGAGTGGGGCATAAACATGTACAACTTCGAACTACATGAGGTGTAACAGGATGTCGATCATCGTCCAATCGATTAAAATTACGAGACTACGTTGGTTGGGTAATGTTTGGTGCATGAGTGGAGAAGAAATGGGGATTTTGTTTGAGATGGCTGATAGAACTGGAGATGACTGTAATACGCTGGGTGAAACAGCTGCAACAATTAATCGCACTAGACGGGGACCGATGAAGGAAGATTCTGCAGACAACCTTGTTCCCATATCTCGAATTATATAGTTCTATTGAATGAATGAATTACGCGCGTTTATTTTATGGGATTCCATCTTTATTAATTTAGACATTTCGTTGCTATCATTTGCACTTGAATAATTTTATCTACGCATTTTTTAAGGTTAAAATACCTTCATAATGCGAACAACATTAAATGTTTATGTCGTTCACCAGTATATTTAAGTAAATTTCAGGCATTAGTTTTATGGAATTCCGTCTTTATTAATTAAAACACATTTCGTTTGCACTTGGATAAATTTTATCCACACATTTTCTAAGGTTAGAATACCTACACTGAAAATGTATTTCCATGAAAATGTGTTTCCACATGAAATTCACATGAAAATGTATTTCCACCTATGAATCATATAAATACTCGTATATAATAAATAATACGATATAAGGGTACCGAACACCGTTTCTATTCGTAAAAATAATTTATGTATTTGTGGTGTGGGTGAATTAATTATCTAATCGGGTGGTGGTCTAGGGGATAGAACGCTTGGCTTCTGATCAAGGGGACTTGGGTTCGAGCCTGGACACGACCAGATTCCTTCTTCATAATAATGAGCTATTTTCTGCTCACGTTGAAGATTGTAAAATAAATTCTAATATCATTGATTTAAATCTTTGGTGTTAGTCTTTTTTAAAAAAAAAAAAAAAACACTTGAAATATATAAAAATTACGTTATTTCACGACAACACAATTTCGTGTCTTAAATGCGGCAAATCTTTACCACGCGGTTACGTATTGCCCCTCTCGACTCACCCAGAACGGCACATGGAGTATTTGTGTATGATGGTATTAACACCGGGGTATTTTTAATGGAAGCCAGCGATAAGAGGCGCATCGTCCATTATTAAAATCCTTTATCTTTTATCAGATTGTGCTCTAATGAAAAACACCGTATGATGTAAATGGCAACGAAATGGCACCATGTTATGTCTTGTTTTTTGTCTTCTTATTTTATCTTTCGATAATGACAGAGCAAATATAATAATGGTTCATAGTGATTTGAACTTTTTTGTTTGATTTAATTTTTTATTGTACCTAGTTCAAGGTAAAATAAATTTTCAGGTACTTTTTAAATGCATTACAATAAACTTGATGATTTTTTTTTAAATCACAGTTAATATTTCATTCTCTCGTTCTTCTCAGCCTAATAGGCTATGTTATAAGAGCGTTTAACTAAGATGCTTCTTAGTGATCCTTGTTGTACTATTAGGTCATCGTTGGTTTTATAATTTATACGTTTTTTTACTCATAATCAGACATATGGTTACATAGAGGATTCCCACCGCTTACCCGAAGCTGCTATAGACGAACGGCGCCTTTTGTCAGCTTCGTTCATTCTATCTCAAGGCCGTTCCTCGTCCATGCGGAACTTACGTTAGAAAAATTATTCAATATATAAATAATCAAGAGGGACTCAGGCTACATTTAAACTTCTCCTTTTTTCCCCTCTGTCCCGCCTTCTTCTTCTACTTAGTTTACGTCGTATATCGACGTACTCCGTCATTTCTTTGTACTCAATACGATTTGACTACGAGTATTGCCGATCGAATATTTGTTACTATTGGGTATTTTAGGATGTTTCTAAGTAGATTAAATTTTAAGTTAATACTACTCAATTAAAACACTCTTAATTTTACTTTAATTGCTTTTATAATTATTATTTTAAATTCTGTCTTGATACATTTTTGATGCCTCGTTTTGGAATAATTCGTTATTGTTGATTTAAATGAACAGATCTCTTTTTTTTAATTTTATTTATAAACATACAATAGTTAAATTGTATTCCCATGAGTAGAAAACTCATTATGAAAACTCATAACTCTAATTGTTTGTTTTGTTTAAAATAAATAATATTTAAATTATTGATAAAAATATATATCCATAATAACGACTGTATAGGGGGTAGAATGTGGAACCATATAACCCAATTGGTTTTAAAAAAACAAAAACAAAGGGAAACTACCACATTAAAAAGGTCCAAGTAGTATCCAAATATTTGCTGCTTATTTTGCTGAAAGCTAATCCCTAGGATTGAAACTTTAATGGAAAATAGGCTGTATATTTTTTATCCGTTTGATATTCGATTTTTATAACTAACTAACCATCACGTCGTCTCCTCGAAGAGTAGCGAGAAAGAATGGACCGCCACACTTTTCTCTCGATTCCTCAACATTCATACATGTCATGCAACGTCGATTTCTCATACTCCTCACGTGGTCGACGTTTTCCTCTATTTCTAGTTCCGTTTACATCGTTAACATTACTTTTGTACAATTTTTTCGGTTTTTAATTTAGCAGAAAAAAAAAACATATTGCAAGTATTCAATAACTTACTTCATTATTTTCTGGAGATAAATTGACAATAAAATTTTGTTAATTTTTTTGTTGTTTTGTGATTGGAATTTGTATCTCGTATCCTAGGCGCAGTTCAGCCGCCGGTTATCTCGGGGGTCACGGACTCGCAGTGTCTGCTCTCTACTTGCTAATACAATTTACAGGGGGTCCGAGATAAACACGACTCTACTTGATATTTGTGTGAAACGTAATATTGTGTATCAATTGCAATATTTTTGATGACCAAGCAACCAGAGTCTTGCGAGTATTTCATATTCAATATATATTGCAGTATAGGGAAAATGTTAAGGTCGTATTGTCAAGGATAATGCCGCGGTATGTGTAAGCGGGTTGGATTATGGATTATTTACCACGTGAGCGTTGTAGGGTATTCTAAGTTCAGACTGAGATGTGTGCTAATATGGTGATAGTTGATACGATTGCTTTCTCATATCACTTTCACGTAGCTCATAATGATTTGCTTTTAATAATACATTGGTGAAACATTGAAATTGTTTTGCTATTTATGACATTAAAGTACATGTAAATGTTCTATTATAATATATATTTTTTTAATAGTAAAATTTCATTATGTGTTATTTTATTGTTTATCATATGATTAGAAAGAATTAGAGATAATTGTATATTAAATGCAAAAATAATGTGATTAAAAGGAATCTTTTAATTTGTTTAGTTGTTATTAATTTATGGATGGGAATCGAATTAAATATGTACATGAGATAGTAAAAGGTTTTATATCTTTCAAGGGTTTTCTTTAATTGAGTGATATCGCCATTAAACCTATCACTGCATTTAATGTTTTGTAACAAGTACTTCACCTTAGCCCCTATATAAATCCGTATAATTGGATGTTCCTTGGAAATGTTAAGCTTTATATATAATACGTTATTCTTTGTGATTACATTCTTAAATTCTACATTAAAATATTTAACTTGGTTTAAAATAAAGGTATTTTTAAGTACTACAGATAATATTTTTTTTGTAGAATCTCGAGAATCACTGCCTACAGTAGACATAAAGGTGACACCTAAAATGTTATCTCTCAAAATCTTAAGAAAAAATTAAGACACTACGTTGTTGTCACATGACATTGTAAATGTTTATTTTTTCTCCAAATATTTTCACGTGGTATAAGAAATACGACCTAAGGAATAATGTGATTTTTAACATTTTATAAAATTCTTTCTGATTTTTCAAATTTATTTATTTATTCTATACTTGTCATCAATTTGTGTAATGGTGTTCTTGTACCGAACCTTATGTATGGAAGTGGAGCATGGAACTGGACAAAGAAGGAAGAAATTACAATAAATGCAGTAGAAATGAGATCTCTTAGACGAATGTGCGTAAAATCTGTTTTCGATATGAAAATATAAGAAGTGAATTAAACTTTTTTTTATGAATTAGCATTATTTTTTTTGTGAATTTATTTTTATGAATAGAATTATTTTTTCCACTTTTGAGTTTATTTTTCTCGACATGTTTCGCAGACTTACACCTTCATCATCGGGAGAACGATAAAAAAATATCGTTCCATGATGAAGGTGTAAAACCTTCGAAACATATCGAGAAAAATAAACTCAAAAGTGGAAAAAACAGTGTTTTCATCCATAAAAATTCGTCATTATGGAATTCCACAGTGTTAACGCCTTAATTTTATCTAAAATTTAAAACTTTCTTCAATTTCACATTCTTGGTATTTTATTCTATTTCATCGAGACTTTCGTTTTAAGTGTGACATTTAGTCTGGCACGATTACGTCACTCGCTTGTTTTTCGTGCCAATTACGTTCCATTGACAAATAATTCCCGTTTCCCGGCTTTGTTTTTCTTTCGGTGAAATGATTTCTTTCATTTTTCGCCTTTCCACGTGTCCCGAGTCATTCATGTGAAGCCGTAAATGACTTATGTGTTTGCCTCTTTGCTCTGTGGCTTAACGACGCTGATTCACGTCTGCCAAGCCGAACAAACGAAATGATTTACGCTGATCTTCATTTTTACACGGTTATTTTTTTACACTTTTTCGCAATAACACGGTGCAAAAAGGAGAAAAAAATCGAACATTCATTTAACTATGCGTAACCGTAGTTATATTAAAAAATCATGATTTTGGTGGGTTAGTAGTACTGTATGCAGGGTTTCATTTCAATATAATCAATTGATGCAGAGTTACACGTGTTTTGTAAACATAGAAATGTTTTTTCATATCATATAATTTTTTCATATCATTTTAAATTAAAAAAAATATTTATGTAATTGAGAATTTAAATTAAACAAATAAATAAATATAGTATAAAATAAATAAATAGGAAATTACACGAAACGGTGGATTCCGTGAATACAAAATAAACAATAAATATATCTTCTTTATGGCTATCCTGTCTACTCGTGTCTGTTATAAATAAACTTTAAATCATAATTCAAATAATTCCTTCCGCAATAAAAGGCGGGCCACACTGTGGATAAACATCGGTTGTATAGGACTTCTATTTCATTCTACGCCGGGTAAAATAATGCGAGGAAGAGAGATAAACGTACCATGTTTGGTTGTGCATGTTTGTTTGTTGCACATGGTACGTTTATCTCTCTTCCTCGCATTATTTTACCCGGCGTAGAATGAGATAGATAACTGTTTGAATAAACACGAATCCCTATGGATTTCACGTGTTTATGCGGTTTGTTTATCAGTGTGGCCCGCACTTAATGTCAAATACAATTAAAATTATCTTTATGAAAATAATTGTTTTTTATTAAAATACTTTAGAATCACATTTTTTCGTATATATCGTAAATTTCAAAGCATTATTTCAAACATATTTCCTGTTGAATGTTTTATAAATTATTACCGAAATGAATTCTCGCTAGTTTTATACATCTGATGCCATAATTTGATTGCTTGGCTTACCTTGAATGACTTTCATATACACTTAGAAAACGAGGAAACGCCAATGTGTGATTAATATTTTTCTCAATACAGTTATGAATATTTGTTGAACTCAATGGTATGCGTGGGCTATAGTCGAACAATTCACTAGTTCGCGTGACTCATCGATAATATCATACTATTTTATAAACGATATCTTTTTCTTGTAATTCTCTGCTCCGTCCTCTCAATAATCCTCTTAATTCATGCATCGTAACACGCCTTCGGCCTTAAATAAGTGCTTTCGCTCAATATTCAAGATCAATTGGCCCCAAACAGTATCAAATACTGTTCTCTGGACCATGGCAGGCGAAAAGCCAATTAGAGAACAAGTCGCTAGTCGCAAATGGCTGTGGATCGGTCCCACTCTGAGACGGAACCCGGCCTGCATCGCTCAAGGCGCACTAGACTGGTCCCCTATGGGGGGAAAGAGGAAGCGAGGCAGACCTAGAGCCACCTGGAGAAGAGCAGCAGGCCTCACTTGGGATGATGTTAGGCATCTGACATGTGATAGAGTCGGGTGAAGAAGGCTCCTTGAGGCCCTATGCACCACGAAGGTGTGATAGGACAAGAAGAAGAAGAACACGCGCGCTCGTCGATTTTGTCAATTTCGAATGTGGCCACCTTTTTGCAATTGATTAATTTGGTTATGCCATGTTTTTCTCGCCCGTCCTCGTCTTCTTTTTCCATTCAGACTGCTTTTATACATTTTTTAACTATTCTTCTCTCATCCATTCGTTCCATATGTCCAAACCATTTAAGGAATATTTTTTTAATGTTTACTAAGGATGCATCACCTGCCTTATATTGTTTCCATATATATCGCACGCTTAATAGAACACTGGCGTAACTCAAAAAAGTAAGTCTTGCTCAATCTGACATGAGTCGGAGTTTTAACAAAAACAGTCGAGAAACACGTACGAATGGATAGCGTTAACATTGTGAAAAATAGATTGATAGCGTTAACACAAGCCTCTGTCTAATGTTAACTCAATTATGACCTAAACCATAATCGGTCAGTATACTATTAAGCGTGCGATATCACCATTTGGTATTCTATCATACATCGTTTTGGACTTGGACTTGGATCTTCTGGCTAACAGAGGTTCAGCTCATGTGGCTATTCCTCTTACGTCTGATGGGAACATTGTTGGAAGGTGATTTGGTGGGTTGTTAGTTTATTCGGGGGCATGATTTGTGTGGCCCGGAGTGTTCCTCTGAAGGAGAATCGATTTTGGGCGCTTGTGGCGGCTGGAAGTGTTTGGGTCGTAATTAGAGAGGTCTTTTATTGTGGGGTTGGGATGTGAAGGGAGTCCTTTGTAAAAACGTTCGGCAAGTTTCAGAATGAATTCATCTATCATCGGGATTCCCGATTCTAGGTGCAGTTGTGTAATCCTGGTCCATGAAGGCGCACCAAGCGATAAACGGATAGCCTTATTTTGCAGGATTTGGAGTTTTTGTATGTGACTCGAAGCTGCATAGCCCCAGATTGGGGCTGCATAAGTGAAGATCGGCCTTATAACCGTTTTGTATATCAGGAGTTTATTGTCGATGCTTAGTTTACTGTTTCTAGCTAACATTGGGTAGAGGGCTGAGATTGCTTTTGACGCGGCTTTGACTTTATTTGTAATGTGTGGCCTCCATGTCAGCTTAGAATCCAAGGTAACCCCAAGGTATTTGATTGTTTTGGTCCAAGGAACGTCTTGGCCGAACATTTTTATGTTGGGAATGTTTGGAGGAATGTGTCTTTTACTGAAAAGGGTCGCTGCGCTTTTACTCGGATTGATGGTAATGCGCCAGTTTCTGCACCACACCTCTAGCACATCGGCCTGTATACGAGGTCTGTTCAAAAAGTATCGCGAATTTTGAATTTCCGCTGGCTACGTATATTTGATTTTTGATTTTTTTGTAGCGTTATGTTGGTACTCATGTCTCTTACTTATGCTGACAAGGTCGGCCATTTTGAATGTTTAGTTAATTTTTGACAGCTGTTTTGCTTTGATGTGTTTTTGCTCGTCTTCGATTTTTGCCTATTCCAAAAAATGGATCAAAGAATCTGTATCAAATTTTGTGTGAAAACAAAATAAAGTGCGCGGACGCATTTCGAATGTTGACTGTGGCATATGGTGAAGCTACCTTGGACCAAAGCAACGTTTATCGGTGGTACAAAATGTTCTCAGAGGACCGAGAAGATATGAACGACGAAGAGCGTGCCGGACGCCCGAGCACGTCAACAACAGACGAAAACATTGATAAAGTGAAGAAAATAGTATTAGCCAATCGTCGAATCACCGTTAGAGAAGTTGCTGAGGACCTAAACATATCGATTGGCTCGTGCCATTCGATTTTAACCAATGATTTGGGCATGAGTCGGGTCGCCGCGAAATTCGTGCCAAAATTGCTCAATTTCGACCAAAAACAGCATCGCGTTAACATTGCTCAGGAGATGTTGGACTCGGTCCGTGACGACCCAAATGTGCTCCAGAGGGTCATAACTGGTGACGAATCATGGGTTTATGGTTATGACGTGGAAACCAAAGCTCAATCATCCCAATGGAAGCTGCCGCATGAGCCAAGACCAAAAAAAGCGCGCCAAGTTCGGTCGAACGTGAAGGTTTTGCTCACAGTTTTCTTCGATTGCAGGGGCGTGGTGCATCATGAGTTCTTGCCACAGGGTAGTACGGTCAATAAGGAATATTACCTGCAAGTTATGCGCAATTTGCGCGAAGCAATCCGCCAGAAACGCCCGGATTTGTGGAAGAACAAAAACTGGCTTTTGCACCATGATAACGCCCCTGCTCACACATCGTTGCTTGTGCGCGAATATTTGGCCAAAAACAACACAGTAATGGTGCCGCAGCCACCGTATTCCCCAGACCTGGCCCCCTGTGACTTTTTCCTGTTTCCAAAACTGAAGAGGCCCATGAAAGGACGACGCTACGCCACGATTGAGGAGATAAAGACGGCATCGAAGGAGGAGCTGAACAAGATCACAAAAAATGATTTTTTTAAGTGCTTCGAGGATTGGAAAAAACGTTGGCATAAATGTATTATATCCGAAGGGAATTACTTTGAAGGGGACAAAATAGATATTCATGAATAAATAAATACTTTTTGAAAAAATATAAAATTCGCGATACTTTTTGAACAGACCTCGTATACATCGTTTTCGCGCACATTATTTTCATTGATTTCATTACTACAGTAATTATCCTACTTTTATCCTTCTGTAAGTTCCAAGCTTCACTTCCATACACAAGGGTTGGCACTAGAACTCCATTGTGTACTCCCATTTTTCTCTTGTGTATTTTTATAAGACTATCAAGAGTTTGTTATAATGTGTTTGAACGATAATATCAATATAAAATCTATTCTATAAAGAAATATGTTTTAGAAACTACTACATGCATGTTTGCGTAAGATGCACTGTAGATTGTTAAACTATTTCACGTACAATGTTCGTGATTTCTCTACCGTATTCCGACAAGCCTAATAATGTTCTCGACGACCTTGTGGTGTGCAATAAAAAGAAAAGTGTACAGGTAGGCCTGCCTAATTCGTTTGAATTACCACTCTGCTCTGGGCCCTAATGAACGCTTCTTGAATTTGGAACGTTAGAAATTGAAATCAGCTATCGAACTGCATTTTCGAAATTTCGGTATTAATTTGAAAACGTTTCCATAATTTGAAATATTTGATTTTGGAATATCTAATTTTATGAAGCGGAAACACGTGTTTTTACGGTAGTTCGGCACTTTTTAGTATTTCATAAATGTCAATAAATGTTCAGTTTCTTACCTCGATCAGTCATAAAATATTTTTTATCGTGATATTGGAATTATAGGTTTAAATGGGGACGCTTTTCTATATCGTTTTTCGTAATCATCGTGATAAAAAAATACATTTATGATGTACAAATAAATAAAAATTAACAACCTGCTGGACACACCTCCCGCTACGCAAAACGTCGGAAAATGCGATAATTCCAAGTAGGTACCGCGAATAATATTAGCCAGTGTTTTCCTGATAAGTAAGTACTTTAGATGTCGGTTCTCGCCGCAGCAGTGTGGGCTTGTAGGACGAAAATAGACGCAATGTCAAAAGAGTCAAAGGGGCGACCTACGCCCGTTCTGACTTAATATCGGTTGTTCGGAATCTTTGAACCGGGCATTTATTTTACCAGATGATAAATGGCAACGTATCGGTTAATTACATGAGAAAATCACAAGATTACAACACTTTTATTGTATATTTTTGCTGTAACTTTTTCTCAAGCTTTGTCATAATGGCAAGCTAGTCTTATTCGTCGTGGAGATGACTTAAAAAAAACTCTATTATTTTACTCTTACCATTGTCATAGATGTTAGGACCGACTTTTTGTCGATTCCAGTGGCGCTGGGTTCTTCCTACCCCTTCAGGGAGACGGCGTAATGGTTAGTCATTTTTCGGAATATCAACTTTTTGTAATTTCATCGTCATTCAATAAAACACGTTGAAATTCAAGATGTTCCGACGTTATCACTGACAAGGAGAAAATCGATGTCCATTTTCTAAAAATAGATGCCAGCCCACGTAGAGTTTGTGTTAGGTGCTTACAACTTTTCACGCTTTGGTATTGATCGTCTTCAGTAGAAAGGTACTTTTTTGCTACATTAAGTGGTACCTACGTTTAAACGTTCAAGTTCACGATCATATCGAAGGAACGTGTAATAATATATCCGTATAGAGTTTTTCCATAGAGAATTAAAATGTAAATTTATTATCTATTAATTTAGTACGAGTTGCAACCCGTGAAATATTCACGGAAGTAAACACTGTACAAACGTAATCAGTAGTAAGTTTTAACTTTTAATGTATTGTAAATCCACTTAAAATTTTACAATTTACGATACCAAATTGTTATATAAGATACAATATAAGAAGTGAATGCGGTGCGAATGATGGTGTCATGAACAAAATAATGAAAGGATCATTAAGATGGTTTGGACATATGGAAAGAATGGATGAAGAAAGAATGTTAAAAAAATTATATGTTTTTGATGTAAATGGAACCAGAAATAGAGGAAGACCGAGGAAAACGTGGCACGATCAAATAAATCAAATATTGAATGTCGGCCATGTGAGGAGTCGGAGTAATCGACGCGCGTGCATGACACGATGTATGAATGTTGAGGAAGCGAAAGAAAAGTGTGGCAGTCCATTCTTTCTGCCTACCCCTCCGGGGAGACGGCGTGATGATTAGTTAGTTAGTTAGTTAAAATGTTTTCTACACTTGTCATACAACAATAATCAAAACAAAATTCAAAATTATATTCAGAATCCGAACAAAATTCAAAGAAGTATACCTTGAACTTGGATCTTTTTGCTTACAGATGTTCACCTCTGGTGGCTATTCCTCTTACATCTGTAGGAAACATCGTTGGAAATGTAATTTTCTCCCGCTATATTGTATTCAAAATATGATTGTACTCTTTCTTGATGACAATCGAGTTTTTGCATATTTATTTATATTACGATTTTGGTATTCAAATTTAGAATAATAGTGAATTTAATAACATAAGTTTTATTTATAAAATAAAATTAAGGGTTAGCTTAAAAAGATTTCAAATTTGGAATGTAGAAATTGGTAATTTCTTTTATAATACCAATTATACACGCCCAAATTCTTGGAAATAATTTGTGAACTTTTACTATGTGCCAAAACATTAAGATTGATAAAACGGAGCATCTTCTACAGCGCCCTTGAGATGAGCAATTCATAAAAATGGCGCTTTATAAATTATCCAATTTATTATTATTATTATTATCGATAACGAATATAGAGGATTGTGGATGAACTGGCGATTCTACCGAGAGTTGTACAATTGAGCGTCATGCATTGAAACTAAAATGGCATATTCGAAAAATTTGGCACTCGAGTGTTTTAGCTGTCCACGGCCGGCAGGTTGCCAAGCGATTCTGTTCTGTATCGTCTCCACCAGAGATGGAAGTGC
The DNA here is from genome assembly GCA_022606425.2 of Lepidostoma basale. Lineage (NCBI taxonomy): Eukaryota > Metazoa > Arthropoda > Insecta > Trichoptera > Lepidostomatidae > Lepidostoma > Lepidostoma basale. The sequence goes on along the minus strand of JAHDVF020001081.1, from coordinate 25,743 downwards.
GACGACCTCAAGATGCGCGTGATGCTGTTAAACATTAATGTCCCACACACTAACGTAATTTACACACGGAAAGAGCTAATTAAGTTTGTTGATAAGTAATTTTATAATCATTTTGTTAACCCGAAACTGTTAAGTTTTGCGTGATTTTTTAAACTTTCAATTATTGTGTTACAAGCTCTAATAATTACTAAAAAGAGGCTATTTATATAATATTATTAATATTTGGGTATTCTTCTTATGGCCTCGAAACTATAATATTGTCCAAACAAATAGCCGAGAAACTACGAGTGACTCAAAGAGCCATGTTAGGAATAAGTCTAAAAGACAGAGTCAGAAACGATACGTAGGGAGAAAAAATAAAGGTCACTGACATCATCCACCGAGTAGCGACTCTAAAGTGGCAATAGGCAGGCCACGTAGCCAGAACCTCGGACGAAAAATGGACAAGAAGACTGCTGACGTAGACGGCAAAGAGAAGTACAGGGCTACTGCAACTACGGTGGAAGGATGACCTGAACAGACATGTCGGAATAACCTGGATGCAGTCTGCACAAGATAGAGTGACGTAGAAGCAAATGGAGGAGACCTTTGTCCAGGAGTAAAGAAGAATAAAAAGATTTTCTTCTTCTCTTTACTATAACACCAGCGATCCCTGAAACGAGACATAGTCGAGAGAAAGAGGAGACATGGGCCCTTTTTAGCGCTATTTTTAGTGCAAAGAGTATTGATAATGAGAGACCCAATTAACAAATATGAAAACGTCTGATTTCTAAAAGTTTTATTATATTTCGCGGGATTGACATGTTTCGTTTTGCGAAGGCTTTTTTGATAATATAACACATTTGACAATGCCTTAAAAAGGTGAAATATGTCATTCCTATAAAATACAATAAAACTTCTAGAGAATAGACGTATTCTTTCGTGTTTATTATTTTATATGCAGTTGTACACCATTGTTCAGACCACTGAACACCATCTACACCATTGTTCATACAACACGTATTGAATCGAAAAAAAATTGGTCGGGATTTATGGATATTTATGTCCGATTATTTTTAAAATATTAATTTTTTTGAGTTATTTGAATCGAGGGAATACTAAAAATGAAGAAGAAAAAACATTTTATTGTCTATGGGTTGTTAACAAAAACGTTTTACCTATAAAGGATTATGACGTAATAAGACATGACACATCTGTTCTAAGAATGAAATGAGCGGTAAAATGTACACACTATTGTACTCTTTTCAAATTATAATTTAAATGTAGTGTTTCCGTTGTTTGCTTAATACCAAGAAGTCTGTCGAAAAAGGCTAATGTCTTATAAATTTAATTAGCTTTTATGCTTGCATATTCAATTCATATTGTGATGTTTTTCATACATTTGTATACATCAGAATGTAATGGTACATTTGTTAAATACGATTGATGAGACATTTACATTGTTACCCAACATAACGCTTGAAATTAATGTATATTTGTATTAATAATACCTATATTGTAAGACTATATATTTTTTTAATTAATGACGACGGGTTTCAGGAAACAAACGTTTTTATCGATAGCTAGAGTAACATTGTTTTTTTTTTATTTACCGAATTCGCCTTTGGTTAGTAACCCATAACTCTACAATACAAATATAATTTCCATTTAAATTAAAGTGGTATTAAGTTGAAAAAAATTTAAAACACATTTTGTTTTTGAATGTATACACATACTGGATTTTACCCATTACGGATTAATCATTTAAGGATTAATTGTATTTCAATAGTGACGAAGATGTAAATAATTTTGGAAACAGAATATGGTGGTCGAGGCGTTTACAGGACTTATGACCTGTCATTGGTTGGGTTAAGCGATCGCTTTATGTAATACATCATTCCCCATTCCTCACTTCTTACGACCACCACGTCTGACGATTTTTTTAAAGATGTATATATGTTGGGGAACATTCACATATTTTAGTTCAATCTTTACTAGCGCCATCTATTATCATATTCTGTTTCCAAACTAATTTACATCTTCGTCTCTATTGAGATACAATTAATCCTTATAACACATTGTTTTTACGCCACTTTATTTTATTGTTACCAACAGATTAACAAAACTTTATAAAACATAAAGTTTTGTTAAAACAAAGTATACTTCTCTTCTTCTTTTTGTCCTGTTACGCCTCCGTCGTGCAAAGGGCCTTAAGGAACTTTCTCCGCCCGACTCTATTGCATGCCTGATACCTAACATCATCCCAAGTGAGCCTGCTGCTTTAACCTCGTCCTGCAGGGCTCTTCTCCAGGTGGCTCTAGGTCTGCCTCGCTTCCTCTTTCCCCCCATAGGGGACCAGTCTAGTGCGCCAAATTATTAAATTACAAGTGTTACAAATTATTTTGTATAGTGCTTCACCACAAATTAGGAGCTTCATACGAAAGTATAAAATAGTGTGTTTTAACGGTTATTTTAAAATTTCTCATTTATTTTAGCTCAAGAACTAAAATTGTTTTACAATATTTTTTTGAATGTATACGAACAACTCGTACATATATTTGTATACGAATACTGGATTTCACTGGGTGAAATCCAGTATTCGTATACAAGTATATGTATACATTCAAAAAAATATTGTAATCATATCTGGTCTAAAGTTTGGCATATAGATAGGAGTGACATCTCCAGGCGGCTTCTAACAATGCGCTAATGGCGGGGTAGCCTTTCACATTGTGTTAAAAATATGTTCTGCTTAATAAACATAAATCTCCATAGATGGATATGTAGATTATATGTAGATTATATATAGAGTAATCTTAAGAGATTAACATATATAATTAAAATCTTCATAGATGGCTCATTGAAACTGACATGTGAAACTGGTGTAGGACTTTAACATATATACAACTTCCAAAAATTTGTTAGACATGGTCATAAGAAAGGTGGAATGTTGTAATTACATAAAGCGTGCGCTTAACCCAACCAATGACAGGTCATAAGTCCTGTAAACACCTTGATCAACCATATTCAGTTGCCAATTTGCATATTCGTCTCTATTGAGATACAACTAAATCATAAAATTGTTTTGTTTTGTTTTATTTTGCGCCCCAGTGTTGACGTATTAAATAATTTAAAATATGCCTCAAGCCTTGATATGAAAATGTTCATTTGCGTAAGTACTATTGTGTAATATAGTGTAATTTAAATATGTTTAATGGCACTGTAGATTGGATCTAGATACGCGTGAAGACGCGGTTTGTATTATGAAAACAAATATTTCAGGAACGTCAGAATCACGAGATAAAACTGCGCGTGTATTCTAAACACATCCTCAAGGCTACTCGTTTGAATATAACGTTATTCCTTATAATCTAATCCTATTTTTAATATAGACTATTTTTTTTAACAAAGACAACGGGTTATTTTGTATCAAAAAAGTCAGAAACAAAAAAATATTCGTGATTTATCGTTTGAAATAATATTTTTAATGATTTAGTATTTATTCACATTAGTTATGTTTTATTTTTAGATTAAATCCTAAATTAGTCTTGCAAACAATTAATTTAACCAGACGACATCTATCGTCAAAGTATGATTATCGGATGGTGGTCTAGTTGACAACATTTGTCTCCTGATCCAGGGATCCTAGACACGATCCTATTCCTTCGTCATAATAATTTTCTGCTCACGTTGGATATTGTATTTTTCTTCTTCGCGTGCCGTGTCAGGTCCCCCTGACGTTGGCAATCACTCCGGCGAAGGCTTCTCTATCTTGCGCAACCCGAAACAGCTCCCCCACATGTCTCATTCCAGTCCAGTCTCTTATGTTGCACAGCCAAGACGTTTGCCCTCTACAAGACCACGCTGCCCCTCAATTTTTCCCATCAGTATTAGTTGGAGCAAACTGAATTTATCTCCCCGCAGAATGTGACCCAGATATGAAATCTTACGAACCTTAACGTCCTTTAGCAGTTGTCTACTACAATTGGCTCTCCTCAAAACCTCCAAATTGCTGACGAAATCTGACCACGGTATGCGAAGCATTCTCCTGTGTAACCACATCTCGAATACTTCCAACCGGTTAATAGTGTGCACTTTCAGGGTCCAAGTCTCCGAGCCATAGAGTAATACAGACCAGACATAGCACACAACAGGAGATTGTATAATATCATAAATTCGAGTACCATTGATACAAATCCCCGGCGTTAGTCTTAAAAAATCATATTATTCATCTTCTTCAAGAATTGAGGGCTGGATATCACAAAGGTGCCAAGCATCAAAAAACAAAGGTGCAAGTGATTGAATAATGCAGTGTAGTTCAAGCGTCGCCCTAAAGATGCCACCCGTGGTACATGGCATCTAGCAATATACGTTTTTTTTTCTTCTATTTGTTTGTTTTGCCAATGTTTAAACTATTTAGCACCTTTGTAATGACCAGCATTCATTGATTGATGGTTGAGGTATTAGTTTTGTAAAACTCCATATTAATTAATAATAGTAAACACGATTGTTTAGTGGTTTTACTTGGATTAATTAATCTAAATTGTGACAAATTTCTTTCGCCTTGCGAGGGCATTCTCACACTGAACCCATTAGAATAGAATAATGCGAATTTTTAAGTTGTTAAAACAATTTTAAGGTTTTTCAAAGAACTAATGATGAGTCATAAGTAAATTTACAACTGAATTTCTGGGAATTTTGGAGGTTCGATACATAATAATAAACAGTAACATTGCAACTGAATTTTCTAGGAATTTTCGAGGTTCAATTCATAATGATAGACATTTAAATTTACACCAGAATTACTAGGATCTTTTGAGGTTCAATATACGAGTATAATGTTAACCGTAACATTACTAAGTAATTTAGGTTGAGGTATGTAACAAATCACGATGAATTTATATAAATGAAATCCAAGTAAAACCACTAAACAATTAATTGACCAGACTTCAATTAGTTTTGTATTCGAAGAACACCAAACACAATTTATTTTGTTTCTAAATAAAATATTTTCGCATAGATTTTACATATTGTTACTAACGTAGGTACTGCGAAATAAACCAAATAAAAACGAATTATCAATACCTATTCAAAGGGCCTAATTTAATGGTTAATTCTATGTACTATAAATGTCGATATCACATTTCCCATGCTACAGCTGTTGCTATGCAGTATTTTGTTTGCATATTGCAAAAAATATATTGTTCGTAACGAATTTCAAGGTAGTTACTTATCGTCGTTTGATTGGCCGGTAGGTATATTATAAATGCAGGTATCCACGTGTATGTTGCCAAGGCTTAAAAAATTTATCGATTCGCACCCAACGCCAAAAATATCCCACACGAATAATAAAAACTTAAATTCTGCATTAAGTTTCATAATTTGTTCGTTTGTTTAGTCTCATACAACCATAATCAGAACGAATTCGTTAAATAATCCAGAAAAGTTCTCGGGCATGCGTATCGTGTACATTCCTCTCTCGTTCTCTTGTATTCTAAATTCAATTCTCGTATTCTTTCTTTGACGACAACCGTACGGGTTTTGGCCTGTTTAGCGTATAATATGATATGTGAAATTCAACATTTTTCATCATTTTACTAAGCTTAAAATAAAAACGTTTCCATATACCAAAAATGTTATTATTTTCTTGTTCAAATATTTTCTCATACAACTTCTAGTCATTGTGATTATTTCGGTAACTATTCATTAGCCTTCAGGACGTTTCCATAGAGGGCAAAGCGGAGATGTTAGACTACCATACTATTCTGCAATTAATGATTCAATGTATCATTAACGCTCACAATTCTACCGTTGGTTGAAATGACTTTCAACATGGCCGATTTCAAGAGATTTGATTTTTTGGCTCTGATTCTTGTGATAATTTGAAGACGCATTTTACCCCTACCACTATATTCCTTTATTAATATCCCATTTTCGCTTGAAGCGCCTTCTGGATCAGGCTCACACAACTGTACCTAGAATCGGGAATCTCGTTGATATAATTATGATTTTATTAAACACGCCGAACGTATTTACAAATGACACCCTTCACATATTCTTCTTCTTCTTCCTCAGCCTATTCCCGTCCACTCCTGGACAAAGGCCTCCTCCATTTGCTTCCATGTCATTCTGTCCTGTGCAGACTGCATCCAGGTTATTCCGACGTGTCTGTTTAGATCATCCTTCCACCGTAGTTGCGGTCGCCCTGCACTTCTCTTTGCCGTCCACGGTCTCCAAGTCAGCAGTCTTCTTGTCCATTTTTCACATATTATCCCCACAATAAAAAATACCTTTCAAATTGCGACTCAGCGGCCACAACCGCCTAAAATCGATCCTGCTTCAGAGGAATACTCCGGGTCCCAGAAATCAAGCCCCGCATAAACCAACAACCTAGCAAATCACTATTGCCACAATTTTCCTATCAAACTTAAGGGGGATGGTCACAAGAGCTGAATATCCGTAAGTCAGAAGATTGGATCCAACTAGATGAATAATTAAAACTTGAAAGTTTTGCGTAAATTTTCACGGTTGGTAGCAATTTGTAAGGTGGTTATAACCACCCTGCAACGATCTCTGAAACGTCGGTCCAGAAAGCCGAGTTACACGGATTTTCCCATGATCCCAAAAAAGAAATTAAAACTTGATTTGCTATTTTAATTGGCTTCACGTGAGTATAACAGAAGTAGCAGTTTGATGATTCTTTCCCATTTTTTAATTATCGCAGCGTTTTTTCATTATAATAAGTGGCACACTCACTATTCTAACAGTCATGGTGTAAGCTCACGTGCAAATTATATACGTGTTGATCACGAGATGTGATCTCAAATGTCGGACAGCAGAATCCCAATGACCGTGACGTAATTTTTCCAAGAACTTGACGATTGGACCAAAACAAATGTGTATAAACAAAAACATTGCACAGCCTTCGGTAACTCCCTCTTCCAAATCGTATCGATTTCGGTTGAACTACGCTTATTTGTTGTCAAGTCGTCATGTTGTTATCTGATTCCAGTATATTCGGTAATATTACCTTGCTGCTATCGTATTCATATTGACATTTATCAACATATTTGGGTAAATATTATTTTCACATATAATCGAAAAAAATCCTTGATGTTAAATTACGCAACATTCAAGTGAAATATATTTTCCTTGATCTACTACTTATCTTACATCTGTGATCAACAATCATTTAACAAATCTAATGTTTTTCCTGTTATATTGTGCACGAAGTTTTCCCTGATATCATATTTAAAAATATATAATTTTCAAATATATTTTAAAAATTTGGAAGAATCGGTATGATTGTGTGGGAAGTTAGAGAATAGCGTGGCGGTCCATTACCTCCGCCCACCCTTTCGGAGAACGCGCGTGATGCTTTGTTGCTGTTATTATTATTTTTTAGAAAAAATGTGTTTTGAATATCGTTTTTAATTTTGATAATTAAAATATACTCTCTGGTTTCAATCCTGGGGTTGGTTTGCAGCAATTTCCTCTATTATTCTCTTCCATTCTTCCCTGTCTAGTGCGGCTCTTTTGAAATATGCATATGATGAGCAGCGCACGTCCACCAACAGGTCCTCCAGGTACTCTCGGCGTGGGCGTCTCCTAGAGTTTGTCCCCTCGGTCATACCCTCCATTATGGCATATACATACATTTTTCTTTAAATTTATGTGCATTATTAATTAGTGAGACATTTGTTTTGTGACAATATTAGTTATTTATTCTAAAAATAATTCACACGAATAACATTACAGTTTATAAACCAACTAACTAACTAACCATTACGCCGTCTCCCCGAAAGGGTAGGCAGAAAGAATGGACTGTCACACATTTACTGAGACGGCACTCCATCCTTCTCTTTTCGCCCCGCGGGAGACGCGGTTTATAATATACAGTTAATCACGAAGAGAACGATTGTTCCTTGAAACCGGTCACCGCTTGACGTAAAAAAGTACGACATATCGTAATGAGAAATTTACGATTATTTAAAAATATCTAATCAAGATTAAAGCATCAAAAAATGGTCAACATACTGTCTTATTTATTTTATTAAACGATTATCATATGTTTTTAATGATTGAAAAAGCATTATTAATTACTCATATTGCCTTGGAGTTTTCATTTATTTTATTTTAAAAATATTTGTTTAGTGCTTCTAGCTGTTACGTAATTTGGTTTACCCTTGATTCTGTGAACGCCGCAGGCACCGGCGATAAGGTAGAAATCTTCCATTCCACCACGCGGTCGTAACAACAGGTTGCAAAATAAAACAAAATTTCGAGAAATTCAAACATGGCGAGCATGACGTCATCACTTGTTTTTCTCTGTAATGTGTAACGAATTCTTCGCATTCGAATGGTTGTTATTATAAACCAGGTTTGTCAGAGATGGCCAATCATTTTTAAATTCTTTTTTGCTTAATTCGACAATGTTTTATAAGTATTATTAATTATCAAAATTATAATAAAAAAATTAAGCGTTTTTTAAACTATCATTCGAAATAATTATATTCGTGTATTGTATATGTTAGTCGTTGATGGATTAATAACTTTTTTATCGACTTTAAATACTCTGTGTATGAAAGGAAAGCACGGAGCTAGCAAAAATACATGTACAGTAATGAGATTTCTTCGATGAATGAGTTTGATTGAATATCAAGCAAGACATTTAGGATTGTGAAAGCGCCATAAATAATGTTAAAAATATGCTGATGATGTAAATGGGACACGAAATCGAGGGATGCTTATAATAACATGGCATTACTTATATATTTATTAAAAATCGGTGATGTCACGAGTTGCAATTAATGACGTGCATACATTATATTATAAACTAACTAACTAACCATCACGCCGTCTCCCCGAATGGGTAGGCAGAAAGAATGGACTGCCACACTTTTCTTTCCTGACATATTTCTCTCGATTCTTCAACATTCATGCATCGTGTCATGCACGCGCGTCGATTTCTCTGACTCCTCATATGGCTGAAATTCAATATTTGATTTATTTGATCGTGACACGTTTTCCTCGGTCTTCCTCTATTTCCGGTTCCATTTACATCATTAACATATATTTTTTTTTAACTCTTCTTTCTTCATTCATTCTTTCCATATGTCCAAACCATCTTAATGATCCTTTCATTATTTTGTTCGTAACACCATCATTCGCACCGCATTCACTTTTTATATTTTCATTCGACACTCTATCATACACAGATTATCCACACATTCGTCTAAGAGATCTCATTTCTACTGCATTTATTCTACTTTCATCCTTCTTTTACCAGTTCCATGCTTCGCTTCCATACATAAGGGTCGGTAGAAGAACACCATTTATAAACGCAGATAAATCAGGAAAGAGTTTTTCGGTTCTTTACCGGCGTTCGTTAGTTTGAATTTTTATTACGTAGACTTTAGAAAATACGAATATTTTATGTTAATCTAGCAAATAGATTTGTTTTATGGTTGACAATCCCGCCGCAGGCTTCTTTTAGGGGCCCGGCGCTCTCCGCTCCTCTGATTCGCCGACTGCCCGCGGTGGTCGCGCCCCATTGGCTCGCCAGCGGTGACGTCACGTCACCAGTTCCCGCGTCTCGTGACTCGTGACCCCGGACGAAAGAGCGAAAATACCTCCAACTTTATTTGTTTTTTTGTACGCTAGCCATTATTCACTTTCTCAAGAATCCGCGGTACATCTCGCGCGGACAAAATTTATGCTCTTGGCAGTGCTTTATATTTTTTTTAGACTTTTAATACAAATTAAAAATACCGCGTTCCATCACCTACTTAATACATACACATTTAAATGTATGATGGAATTGTTTTTTGTTTCTTCGATGTTAAGTTATCTAATAGTTGTTTCTTGAACTGGCAAAAGAAGGATGAAAGTAGAAGAAATGAGATCTCTTAGACGAATGTGTACTCTGTATATGATAGAGTGTCGAATAAAAATATGATAAGTGAATGCGGTGCGAATGATGGTGTTATGAACAAAATAATGAAAGGATCATAAATATGGTTTGGACACGTGGAAATAATGAATTAAGAAAGAATGGTAAAATAAGTATATGTTGACGATGTAAATGGAACTAGAAATAGATGAAGACCGAGGCAAACGTGGCACGATCAAATGAATCAAATATTGAATGTCGGCCACGTGAGGAGTCGGAGAAATCGACGCACGTGCATGACACGATGTATGAATGTTGAGGAATCGAGAGAAATATGTTAGGAAAGAAAAGTGTGTCAGTCCAATATGCCAACCCCTTCGGGGAGACGGTGTGACGGTTAGTTAGTTTTTTTCTTGAACAACGATGTAAATGATGAATACGAATGAAAACGCCTCTTTTTTTTTAGAAGGTTTATTATATTTTTGGGAATGACATGTTTCGCCTTGCTAAGGCATATTTAATAACTTTTCAGTCCGATTAATGAACTATAATAAAATGGTTTAATTCACTTAAAAAAATTAACATTTTTAATGAAGCCTTGAACATTATTTTTTCAAGGGAGTAGTGGATCAAAAAGTTTAGGAAACTTTTTTATATCGTAATTATTTTATAAACGATGTATGATTTTCTCATTTTCTCGTACCATTTGGCAAGATATTGTTCATTTCTAATTTAATTTGAAGGATTTATGTGTTATTGTAAATACTGTAGAACATGCATGCATCTTGAAGAAAAGCAAATTTGCTAAATTGCTGTGCAAATACGCAATTTATGTACCTTTTAAATTTTTCTCTTGTCTGTGGATAACTACTTAAAATACACAACACAGTAACCTCGTGATGGCTCGTCCAATCGGTGTTATTGTTACCAGAATCTAATAAATTATTCAAAGATTATAATCATGTTTTTAATGTCATTTGTGACGTATTGTTTTTCACATTCTTTTCGGGAATCTCTTGTACTGATAAATTGAATCAAACATTTTTAAACAATTAATTTCATTGCATATTAATTAATTTTATTTTTATATACACATTATTTTGCTATATACATAATATTTTCTTTTAGTTATCAATGCATAGTGTTTGTTCAACATTGCCTTTCCTAATCAATACGAATGAAAACATCTGTTTTCTAGAAGTTTTATTATATTTTACGTGAATGACATGTTTCACCTGTCTAATGCATTATCACATTTGATAATGCATCAGACAGGCGAAACATTTCATTCACGTAAAATATCATAAAACTTCTAGAAAACAGACTTTTTCTTTCGTATTAATTATTGAATATGGAGTTTTACATCATTATTCAAGAAATAATAAATAATCGCCTTTCCTTCTTATTCTGACAGTGGCGCTGTTATTGTTCTTCTTTTTATTTTTCTTTAATAGATCTGACGATCTATAATACATAAATCGTCTCTCCTGGGATGACCAGGTCCAACTGTCCTTCCATATCTTAGGTAGTCTTCCAGGTGGACAGTGTATGCTAGTCTTTCACTATCCACTCTGGCTATTATATGATCTGGACACCGGACGATATCCTCTATTTTGCAAGTTGTTATTTTTCAGTCCGATTAATGAACTTTAAACATTCTTATTACGTATTGTTTAGTTTAATCTTGGGATTATCGTGTTATCAGTACAAGTTGATCATAATAAGCACGTGGATATATGTTTATCCTGGACAAATGTTGTAATATTCCATCGTTGTTATGTGGAGCAGAATTTGTTTTCTTGTGATACCATTATAGTTAACATGTTGACCTGTTTTTGCAAATTTGTAATCAACTTTTATTGCTCTCTTTCATACGTCAGTGTTTTATGTAAAGCGCGCGGAGTTTTCGTCATCATAACATGCCTATTTTCAAATTTGGAAAAGAAACCGCTCCCGTTCCCCGAAGAGCACCTTCTAGTATCGCTATCTCACTCTTATCATTCTGAAATCGTATCGTGCCGTTTCGGCATTATGTAGTTCCGCAATCACCGCCAGGGTTTTTTGCGGCGCTGACATCGCGTTATTTACACCTATCGGCCGTCGTTTATAAGGAGGCTCGTTCGTTTTCCTGTTTCAATTACTCTCGAGAATTTTTCGCTTCAAGTTCAGTGTCTGGTTATACTGCGAATTTTTTTTATATCAACAGAACCAAAAAACATTTCTTGCGGACAATAATATTGAATAAAAGACATCTTGTCTTTTTATAACTGTGATTGTACCTGTGATAGTTCCTGTGATATTAATATATTTTAAAAATGGGTCGTTTTATATGGTATGTGAATTATTTAACGTTTCTTTTATTATTATTGATAAATGCTGATTTGTTTCGATTATTTAAATCTATTATGTCAAAGTACCTAATTATAGTAATCGATAAATCATTTTTTTAAATTTAAAATATTCTCTAAAACAAACGTTACCCTTATATTACTGTCAATAATAATTTTTAACATACATCTGTCATTTTCTTGTGCAGCAATACTTACATTTTTATATTTATTATATGTATTTAAGTTTTTGATGGAATTTTATTGTAATCCTTGGATTTATAGAATATTGACTAATCTATATATTCATAAAAGGTTTTATGTTTTTATTTTCTAAAATGGAGTGGCCATGATGTGTTCCATACATGCTTCTCTCACTCATTCAAATTACATTTGTATTAAGTTCACTTCATATTTTAATTCTCATTTCATTGTTTGACTTCTCTTCTAAACCAGTACTACATCAAATCGGTCAATTTTAATAATCTTTGTTATGTATGACATATAATTGATTTTAAATTAAAATAAACTTCAGACTCAGCTAGAATTGAAGTTAAATATATATCATATTAAAATATTTCTCCTATATAAACCTTTTGAGACTAGTTTTGACTTTTAATATGTATTATATATTTTTTCAGACTTTCCAAATTAAGTTTACTATATATTTTTTTAATGTTTCAAGATCAATAATAATATTTAAATCCATTTAAAATTCAGACACTCTTGTTTTTATTATTTTAGTTGTATTCTATGTTCTCGCACATATTCATAATTAAATAATGAAACAAAAAAAGTTGATACAAAATTTCTTTATTATTATGTATTTAGTGTCCATTAGGTCGAACATAAACACAAGTGGAAGCACACTAAATACACAATAGTAAAGAAATTTTGTATCAACTTTTTTTTGTTTTCATTATTTAAAATGAACTTCTACCAAGAAATTTCAGTTAAAAACATTAATTATATTCATAATTCTTTACTAAGAAGAATGTGTCTACTGGAAAAATATCAATTATAACTATTTAATTGTTCATATTTCAACATATTTGAACTAAAATCGATAGTTCTCAAAATAACACTTTTTCTGTGGGTAGGTTTGCATTGCTTGAAATTGAAGTAAAAATATAAGATTTAATATTTTGGAACACTTCAAAATGTGTTAAAAATATGTCACTAATATTGTGTAAAACTCCACTTACAACAGTTTACATGTATTTATACCATTCTCGTCAGCCACCATCAGTCCACTAAATGGCTATCAATACCATTCTCGCATACAATAAGTTAATCGAGAAAAGTCATTATTCAGTAAATAATGTATATGACTTTCTTAATGTTGGTGGCAAAACATTATTATTTATAATTTTTCTCTTTGTTTCCAGTGATTTTGATGCCCAGTTTGCTTCGCCGCCAGCCCACGATGACTCGTTCTTCCTCATCCGCTACCCGGGCGCTGGGTCTCTTCTGAGCCCCACTTCCGGGACCAAAGGCGCTCCCACCGTGGTGCAGACTCCCGCTCCTGCTCCGGCAGGCGCCACGCAAGGCTCCAAGAACCGGGACTGGTCCAAACACACCCAGCCCTGCCAGCAGTTCATCGGCGGGGTTCCCTTTGGCACACTAAGCAAATGTACGTTAAGAAAGTTACATTAAATAACGTTTTTCATTAGCTATTAATTTATTCAATATATTTTACATATATAACATTATTTGCCCAAGTGCTGGCTTAATTGATTTCTTCAGGTGTGATTGTCATATAATTTCATTTACCTAACAGAAAAACGATATTTTAAAATGGTAAAGTTTGCAGATAACCAATAAACAAATAGATTTTTTCTTATTTTATAGAATACATTATATTAACACTTTCATTAGGTAAAAAATTTCAAATTATCTGGTAAGGTGCTCAATTTATGTTTTATTTAAATATGGAATAAAATCAGAGAGCATTCACAAAAATCATTCATGTGCTAGGGCACATATTGAGCATTTAATAAGATATGCCTAGCGCATACTCATTTATCAACTTATTAAAAGCAATTATTTTTCTTGCAATCTGTTTTATAATTTATAAGTCAAATTAAATCAAATGTTTGTGTTAGAATTTATACTTATTGTATGTATTTAACGATGAATTAATATGAATGAAAATGTCTGTTTTCTAGATGTTTTAATATATTTTATGGGAATGACATGTTTCACCTTTCTTAGTCATTATCAAATGGATCACCTTTCTAAGACATTTGGTAATTCCCATAAATTATAATAAAACTTCTAGAAAACTGACATTTTAAGTTGTATTCATTATTTAATATGGAGTTTTACATCATTGTTCAAGAAACAATAAATTTTTAACGATTGTTTTGTAAATTATATTTTCAGGCCCCCCAACAATTAAACCCAAACCGGCCGGTACTGATGACGGGTTCAAGGGTGAAGGCGCTGCATGCGGGTCGTCCATAGTCCGTGTGGCGCATAAGATTATCTCCAGTCGCACTGGTACCAGGGGGATGTCCGTGGAGCCCATCCACGAAGAGGGCACGGTGCAGATGACAAAGGGAGAGGGAACCGCGGCGCCGGTCATCAAGGACCAGTTGGCTCCCAGCTCGGCATACCTCAATATGAGGAGAGCCAGCAAAAGCTTGCCCGCTTCCCCGCTTAGCTCACCACCCGGCTCACCTGGCTCCAAGAGGAAGAACCACAATATCGTCAATAGGTCAGTGCATGCTTTTGCAAAATATATTGTAAATGTACCGTTATATTGAATTAGTTTTTGGTTTATGTGTGGTGTTTAGTTTTGTTTAATTGCAAGTCTCAAAATACTAAAATGTACACAATTTGCATGCTACAAATTGGAAATTATCTTGTTCAAATATTAATCTTGAATTCACATTAATCATTGAAACCGATTTATTGTTTTTTGTCTTCCACTTTGAATTTTTTTTTTCTCAACGTGTTTGGTTTTACACCTTCATCATTGGGAAAATGATATTTTATAATTTTATATACATGTTATGAAGGTTTTATACGTTAAAAGGTGAACGATAGTTTGTATCGTTCACCCTTTGTTGGTGAACGATACCTTCGAAACACGTTGGAAAAAAAAAACTTGTTGAACAGTTTTTTCCAGTTGAACAGTTGAACAGTTTTTTCCACTTGAAAAAAGTGGAAAAAACTGTATTAATTCATAAAAAATTCATCCTTATGAAATTCCATAGTGTTAACGCCATAAGTTTGTCATTTCGTTTTCTGCCATTATCAGAGCAAATCACAAGATTTTTTTATTTGATCATAGAGTGAAATTAATAAAACATCTGGTTTTGACTTCTGTTAAGAAGTAATAAAATGAGAATGTTTTAATGACTAAAAAAATTCAGTCAAAGATAAAGCTCTGTCTCATTTATAATTGATTAATTTTAATCAATTGATATACCGAAACTCTTGTGGTTACATTTTAATGTCATTTTTCTACTGCATCATCATATGAAATTAATAGCAAATTCATTTATTATATTAATAACTAACAGAATGGTGTATTATTTTTGCAGATTTTTCACCGGTCCGTTTGAACTACCGCCTGACATATCTGGCAGCCACTCCTGGATGGCAGGACTCTTGGGTCAACAGCGAGAGGCATACACCTCCTCCACAGGGCATGAGGATGATGTGCAAAGTAAGTCTCAGAATTAACTGATTTGTTTAGATTGCCTAGATTGCATCTACCATATGTATATTTATTGAAAAAACCAAGTAACTGCCACACTGTTTTATTCTGACATAACTCTCGCGCCCCTTCTACATTCATACACTGTAACAAGTTAGCTTGTTGATTGTGCCATGTTTCCAACATTCCTTGACTTCCTTTACTATTCATACTACTAGTTATATATATTTTTTACCATTCTTCCCTCATATATTCATTCCATACGTCCAAAACATCTTTGTTACCCTTTCGAAATTTTATTTAACAATTATATTTATCTAATAATTAAATAAATCAATGTTTTTTAACTACTTTACTTTTGTCCTTATTTCGACAGCGACCGGTTTCGCCAGGCTCGCTGGCATCGACAGATTGGTCTGTCGGTGCCACCAGTCTGTATGCCAGCGAGCCTGGCGAAACTGGCCGCTGTCGAAATAAAGACAATATTGGAAGTAGTTAAAAATAATTGTTTTATTTAATTATTATTTAAAATGAACTTCCATCAAGAGATCTCAGTAAAATCATTTGATTTTGCATTTATCTGCCATACATTCCTTTCTTACTTCTTCATCTGGTATTCTATCATAAATATTTGAATAATAGAAAAATAATAATATGTTGAGTAGTTTTAAAAACCAGTTTTTTTAATGGATGTTGCTAATTTAAATATTTTATTTTCTTCAGATTCGCACGTTCCGTCTGTTGATAACATCGGCCCCTCTGCGAACGCAGATGCGTCCAAGTTGGCCCAGCAGTTCTCCAACAACCAAGAGCCCGCCGCCAAGTCCCAAGTCTACCGGCCCAAACCTTCGGAACTCAGAGAAATGAACTTCTGGTCCCCGACCTCCATGTAGGACGGCAGGGCCACCATCTAGAATGCAAATTTCAGTATTTAATAATTTGTAAATATTTTTTTATGCCTTTAGCATTAATTATTTGGACATTAAATTAATTCATGATTGAAGCCTATTGAAAGTAGTAAAAGAAGCCACAATAGAAAATTGTTCAACTTATTCACGGATGCTGATGGATTCTACTGCTATGAGTCTCTGCGATGTTTGATAAATTTTTGATTTGTGTATTTTTTTTATAATAATGTCAAGTTTTATCAGCAAAATGAAGTGAGAAATGTGATGTTTCTTTTTTTTTTTTAGTAATCTTATCTTTAACTTAATTTTTCTTCAAATCATTGTCTGTCCACTTAATTTGAACGTTGTTTTTCTCATATGAAAGATGTATTTTAGCTTTAATGAGCAAAATGGAAGTGGGGTCACAAGATTTTAATTAATTTAGAGTTTAGTTTAGATATTTAAATTGGCTGGTCCAAAATACTTTAATTTGCATAATGTTTTATGAAATTCGATATCAAATATTCGTCTCTGTAGTCTCCTAGCAACACGGATACTCTGAATTTTTTGAAATGCGATGTATCGAAATTCTCAAATTTATGTAATGTAAGTTCACTGTGATCTTTTAATTAATTAAATTGTTATAACGAAGTAGTAATCGAGTGATTGAGTGTAACTTCAATACGAGAAAAAGGTTTACATAATAATTTTGGAACTCTGTATTGTTTTAACGCTAATAGATCTGAAAGGTTTTGATTGTATCTTTAGTATTTTTTTTTAATTTCCATTACAAATTATGAAATTTGACTTTATAGAATATAGAATTATATCTACTTATACATAATTTTGAGTATTTTAAGAATTTATGTATTTCTTATGTTTAATTTATTTATTACATTTTAATTTTTATTTATTTTCGTTTGCTTTGATCTTTAAATCATTCAAGATGTGACAAATATGGGTCAATTGAAATCATCAATGACATACCATTTTGCAAGGGATTATATCATTTTGTTGATTTTCAAGATGAGTAAATGTAAAATACAAGACATTACGATAAGTTAAGTATATGTAATGGTTATTGTGTGTTTTAATCACACTAATTTTAAAATGTTGTGATGGCCACTTTTGCTCATTGAATGTCTGTGGATGTTATGCCTTTTTTTTGTAAAACTTTGATATTGGAAACATGAATTAAATTTTGATTATTATATTTTTCTGACTAATAAGATAAATCAACTGTATGTAATATTTTTGTCTCATGTATTTAATAAATAAAATGATGAAAATATAAACTGAATAACATGGATTCTTGTGTATTATTATAAATGCCTACCTATTATAATCATCAAACCAGTCGATCATTGATCATCTGGGTATCAGGGCAAGACCCTCGCGGATGTGCTTTCAGAGAGTGCTGAAATATTTTGAACACATAGCCCGGAGAGATCAGGATAACCTTGAAAAGCTCATCATAATGGGCAAAAATCAGGGATCTGACTGGTCTCTCATTAGCTGCAGCCTGGAGATTGACGGGTGACAGGAGCGCATGGTCAATGGCTTACAGGATGGACACGACCCTCAATCATGAGGAATACGATCGAGTATAGTATTCATCATTTTATATAGGTAAAACGACGACAACCTTTGTGGCGGAGTGGCATGAGTTATGGGACTGTCACACCAAAGGTCTCTCGTTTGATTCCCGGCGATGGCAGTGCGATTATCATACTGTCTTTCTGGTCTGGTGTAGAATTCATGTGACAATAAAATGCTGATAGATCAGCTATCTATCGCATAATATGAGAATCTATATGAATAGCTAAAAACAAATTGTATACAGTAATTAATTAATAAAAAATTTAGTAAAGTCTGGAAATATTTGAGAAATTATAAATGAGACTCAAGCATGAGGACATCCATCTGACCATATATTCAATGGCCTCATGGTTGAGGTGGTAAGCACAGAGAGGTTAACATAAAAAAATCAATGCCGTAATTTTTATTAAACTGATGATCTCTTTCAATGAGGTGGTAAGGGAATTCCAAAAAATTAATCCTTTGTGCTCTTTTATTCTTAAAATTAATTTGCATGTTGTTTTACCCATTTAAAATTATCAGCAATCACAAAGTGTAGAAGAATAATGAAAAAATATATATTCTATATTAATAAATAGTGTTTTAGTAAATATCCAACAAATTATAGTATTTTTTACTGTCACTGTGATTTTACTTATATAAAAAAAAAACATCTCCCAGAAATAACCTAGAAATCTAGAATTTATGATAAATCATTATCAAATATAATCTTGAAATCTTATTACACTTCAGACATTTTTGTCTGAAGATATTATCAAGTAAACTGAAGGTTTCTAGTCAAGGTTAGATATGTGATACTATTTACAATGAAAGTTTACATTCTCATCTCAAAATTTACACGATTGTTTATAGTGATAACATCGTGAAAGGCTTGACGTAAAAAAAAAAGAGGAAAAATATTGTTTCAGAATATTATTGTCAAAAGGGATAGCATCGTGAAAGGCTTGACATGTCAAGAAACGAATTTTGAAATGTTTGTCACATAATATTATATAATCTCAAGTGACCTTAAGACAGCCTTCGTGGCAAAGTGGGAACATTTATGACTGTTCAAAGGTCCTGGGTTCGATTCCTGGCGATGAAAGAGTGAAAAAAATCACACTGTCTTTTGTCTGGTAGAATTTATGTGACAATACAATGATAAATGATTAGCTAACAATCACATATCCCGAGAATCAATAGCTTAAAATTGGTATACAGTTATTGGGTTCAAATAACCTGCTGTATACAAATGTGGAAAACAATGGGAAATTACCACATTACAAGGACCCAAGTAGCATCCTAAGAATCACCAAAAGATGTAAATAGAATAAATTGAAAACCAATCCCTAGGACTGAATCTAAAAATAAATGATAGTGTCATGAAGATCTTAATTTTTTTTTACATAGGTTACTTAAAAATCATAAACATGCGATGTTAAGTCTTGATGTTAAGAGCAATTCAACAAAATAATAAAAACAAATAAAATATGTTTATTAAGTTACGCGGGCCACAACACTAAACTGATATGACAAGTAAATAATAATATAGGGAATAACAGTGTTGATTTATTTATACCTTAAGAGAACAATACCTGAGCTAAAAACACAGTCTAGGAAGGGTGGGTAAGAGCCACTGCCAGCAGTATCCAGGGAGTGATGATTGTTTGCATGTATTTCAATATTTTTAAAAACTCATAACGCCTATTTGTGTTATTACGTTTCTGATAATAAATCAAATCAATCAAATCAATTTATTTTCTCAAAAGACATTACAAACAACAATTATAGTTTAAGGCATCTATTGAGAACAGGTAAAACATAAAAAAATATACAATACCAGGAACGCATGAGAGATGGTTCAACATTAGGAATACAAGATACTCTCCAAAGTCAAGAGTATTTGTCTTCTGAACGTACTTTTACGAATATGAAAGACATCAATCTCCGAAGCGATCATGTTCAGCAGTTTGATTGCTCTTCCCACCGGCATCACCAGAGGCAGGTTGGTTCTGCATGCTGGGAGATAAAACAGTCTGTGCTGACGCTGTCGAAGACAACCATCTGGAACATAAAGATGGATAGCCTCCAAGATAACGGAGTTCTCAAAGAATCTCTTGATAAATCTGAAGAAATGGGTAAGTGTGCACCCATCTCTTCTTAACTGCAAACTATTGGTCCCCAGCATGCCCAAGAGGAATGAAGTGGGATAAAGCCACGGATAACTACCAAACTCTCTCATATAGAGATATCTCAGAAATAAATGTGGTTTGGACCATACATAGTAACTTGGTTGCTATGTATGGCCCAAACCACACTAGTCAAGACAGGACAAGACTTCAAGATTGTTTCCTAACTAACTAACTTACCATCACGCCGTCTCCCCGGAGGGGTAGGCAGAAAGAATGGAACGCCACACTGTTCTGTCCTGACATACGTCTCTCGCTTCCTCTACATTCATACATCTTGTCATGCACGCACGTCGATTTTTCCGACTCCTCACGTGACCGACATTCAATATTTGATTGATTGTAAGAGTATGATAATAAACATATTGGGCAAAAATAAAAACAATACTGTAAATAATCAATGTAATGCATATATTAACAGTAGTCACAAATGTCAGTAGAAAATGATAATGAAATTAAAAATATACATTTCAATTTTTGCCATAATGCAATTACTTAAGATATGTATTATTATGACTATTCTTTAGATAATAAAAATTACGTAACTTAATAATACATTTAAAAATAGTTTAAGACTTGATATTTTGATGGATAATGGTTGTTATCGCCATCTATTGGTAAGCATTTAGAACTGAATATACCAAAATATTATACTATTTACTTACATAATATATCAATAGATGACACAAATCGGTTTTCGCTCTCTTTTAAAATTACAGTTATTAACCACATTAAAAAATATACTGTACTGACATTATCATATGCACTTTATAATTAAATGACAAAATTAAATATGTAAGTTAAAAATCATTTTCATCACGAATTTAAAGGGGTAAATTAAAAACCCTAATGTTCTCCAGAAAACATGTAAAAACAGACATCTCCAACATTTTTCGATGATATACTTTTCACGTATTTTTCTCTTCTTATTCTTTTGGTGCCGGGTCAGATCCTCCCAACGATGCAGATCATTGCAGTGAAAATATTTCAGTCCTCAACTCTTCTCATTCCTATCCAATTCCTTATATTCCACAGCACAAATGCCTTCTTCCAACTCCCCATCGTACCTCTATTTTGCCTATGATTATCACCTGAAGTAGGTGGTATTTTTCTCCCCGTAGCACATGACCCAAACATGATATTTTTCTAACCTTCACATTCGACAACAGCTCTCTATTGGTTCCGGCTCTCTGTAGTAGGTCTGTATTACTTTTATATAAAACTAACTAACTGACTAACCATCACGCCGTTTCCATGGATGGGTAGGCAGAGAGGGTGGACCACCACACATTCCTATCCTGACATAACTCTCGCGCCTCTTCTACATTCACACATAGTGACGTGCACGCTCGTTTGTTCTTACATCGAAAATTACCACCTTCCAGTAATTGATTAATTTGATCATGCCATGTCTTACTTGGGCTTTTATACAAATCTTCTTCTTCTTCTTATTCCTTATTGTAGACCTATGTGGTCTGTTCTTCAGAGTGTTGCTCCTCCTGTGAGGGAGATTCTCAGCTGTCCTTACATCTTTTAAGAGGTCTTCCACGAGGACGAGTCCCATGAGGTTGATTATGATTATGCAATGCAATATAGGGAAGTCTGATGGTGTCCATTCTTTGAACACTTTTTCGCTGTCTGCTCCATCTTATAATATCCTCAACCTCACATATCTCTCTTATTCTGATGTTCCACACGCGATGATCCCTCAGTGTCTTGCCTGCTATCGTTCTCAGTGTCTTCATTTCGGAAGTCCTCAAAACTTGTTTAGTCCATACTGTGTCTGCCCTTGCTTCAACGCCATATGTTATACAAATCAACATAATTAAACCTCCTAAAAGATGAAAGGAAACCTGGGAATCCACTTCACACCAGGAACTACTCTCTGGAGAACACATAGGTCTGTAGCAAGGGAGAAGAATAATAATAATCATCATAATTAAATATGCAATTTATTTGAGTTATTTCTGCCGTGATTTTTGAAAATCCTGTTTCCCCATGACACCATCAATTAAATATCAAGTTAACAACAGTTAATTTAAAAT
Source organism: Lepidostoma basale (assembly GCA_022606425.2). Lineage (NCBI taxonomy): Eukaryota > Metazoa > Arthropoda > Insecta > Trichoptera > Lepidostomatidae > Lepidostoma > Lepidostoma basale. The sequence goes on along the minus strand of JAHDVF020001081.1, from coordinate 3,179 downwards.
TACAATGTTTTCAAACCTATTATTTACCAGACAATTATATATGAGATAATGTTATAATATAATAATAGTATAATTATATTTCTATTATTATCTTTATCCGCTTGTTCCAATTCAACTTTACAAAAATGGCTATCTAATACAAATATTGGAATATACTCGTATTCTGTATTGTCAAATACAGAGGTTCCTAAACTTTTTCACTCCATAGACCTCGGCCTCGTGAGGAGTTCAGGAGAAATCGACGTGCGTGTATGACACGATAAATGTTGAGGAATCGAGAGAAGTATGTCAGGAATGAACTGTGTGACGGTCCAATCTTTCTGCCTACCCCTTCGAGGAAACGGCGTGATGGTTAGTTAATTAGTTAGTCAAAAAACAGTTTATATTTTTTATATGTTGAGGTGGATTCCCAGCTGTTCGGCCATCTAGAAGATCTTCCATTAGGACGAGTCCCGTGAGGCTTATTATGTAGTACAATAAAGGGGAGTCTGGTGGTGTCTATTCTTTGGAAATTACCGTACCAATCCATCCTTCATTGTCTACTCCATCTTATAATATCCTCAGCTTCACATATTTCACGCGATCACTTAGTGCCTTGACTGCTATCATCCTCAGTGTCTTCATCTCGGAAGTCCTCAAAACTGTCTTTGTTTTTCCATATTGTGGATTTTAGAGCTCCAGAGATCACAGCTGCCATGTTGACTTGGGCTTGTATTTCTTCCCGAATACCAGGTCTATGCCTAGATCTTTGAAGGTTCTGGCCTGTTCTATAAGTCGATTCTCTAGAGCTAGGTTACATGTTTTTGGTGTTTTGAAAAGGTCATACATTTCGGCTCTCGAAGTAGTACAAGAATATATCTTGGCCAAATCATACAACTGTGTAGAAAATATTTCGAGAAAGAAGCCGACTGAAGAATTCAGTTAGGTTGGGCGGCCTTTGGAAAATTACGCCATGTTCTCATCTTTAAAATACCGCAATGCCTCAAGACTAAAGTCTTCAACCAGTGCGTCTTGCCAGTCATGACGTATGGAGCCGAGACGTGGACACTGACAAAATGTCTAGTCTACAGATTCAAGGTCGCTCAACGCGCTGTGGAAAGAGCCATGCTTGGAATAACCTTGAGGGACAGATTTAGAAACGAATTTATTATTATTAACAACCCTCTGAGGATGGGTAGGCTGAAGTGGCGATGGGCTGGCCATGTCTGTCGGAGAACCGACGACCGATGGGGGAGACGGGTTCTGGAGTGGAGACCGCGTACAGGATTCCGCAGAGTTGGACGTCCCTCTGCCCGCTGGACCGACGATCTGAAGAGGATTGCTGGACATGGACAGGGGACGGTAGCGTGCTTTAGAAGAGGCCTATATTCAGCAGTGGATGACAAACGGCTGATGATGATACATTTCGTATTTTCGATAGAAATGATTTTGTTACGGTGTTTGTAATATGCATTTGTAATATGTATATTATTGACGTATGGATTACTTCTCGAATATACACAGGAATGGGCATTCAATCCAACCGCCCAAGGGCCGAATTTAGATTTGTTGCGTTTTATGCAACACAGAAGTACGTTAATAAACATAAGGCATATTGCGTAAGTAGGCGCGTAAACACGCTCCTACATATCACATGCATTATAAAAGTTGTCATTTCCTGGATATAACTCATGTCTCACCCACTTTTGGTCCAGATCTACCGAAGGCGTACTTTGTTTATAGAATTCAGTCGTGCAACAAATCTATAAAATTATTCCAATTCCACTGATGTAATTTTCCAAGTGTGTATGGTATATTTTAACGGTTCTGCATATTTCAACGGGTAATCGAATAAAAAAGTATGGTGAAATTTAATTGTATCTCAATAGAAACGAAGATGCAAACTGGAAATTGAATATGGTTGATCATGGTGTTTACAGGACTTATGACCTGTCATTGGTTGGGTTAAGCGCACGCTTTATGTAATTACAACATTCGCCATTCCACCTATTTCTTTATGACCATGTAAGACAATTTTTAGAGGTTGTATATATGTTACAAATCTATGCTTAACTTCACATGTCAGTTTCAATACGCCATCTATGTAGATTTTGATTACATATGTTAATCTTTTTAAGATTAATCTATATAATCCACACACTAACGCCATCTATGGAGATTATTTTTTAGCATTTAGCAGAACTACTTTATTAACACAATGTGAAGGCTATCGCCATTAGCGCATTGTTAGAAGCCACCTGGAGATGTCATTCTTATCTATATGCCAAAGAATTGACCAGAATGATTACAATATTTTTTGTGAATGTATACTTATACTTGTATAAATAAACACAAAAAATATAAAAAAATAATGGTATTTATATATTTTATTTCTTCATGCTTCCACCCTGTGGATTCATTCAGACTTCTTCACATTGTATTGCACGATCAACCCCAAGTTAGAGGCCCCCGGTGGACCACCAAAAATATGAATCGACAGCTAAAAATCTTAACTACTCCCGCGAAATGAGCCACAAGACCTACATTAAGAAGAAGAAGACGATAAATACGCTTTTATTTAATAATCATTGCATGAGATTCATATAATTTTATTTGTAATATACCTACAGTATTTTAATGTTTCTTTTTTTATATGATTAGTATTCAACACTAACTTTATTAAAAAAAAAATTAAATACCAAACATGTTTCGAACACATAAGCCCTTCATCAGTGATATTATCTCTTCTCTGGTTTCAATCCTGGGATTGGTTTGCAGCAATTTCCTCCATTATTCTCTTCCATTTTTCCCTGTCTTGTGCGGCTCTTTTGAGATCTGCATATGATGAGCAGCGTACGTCCACCAACAGGTCCTCCAGGTACTCTCGGCGTGGGCGTCCCCTAGAGTTTGTCCCCTCGATCATACCCTCCATTATGGCATGCAAGAGACCTTCTTGACGTATTACATGGCCGATCCATCTTGCACGCCTTTCGGACAAGGTCCTGAGCAGGTGCCTTCCTCCTTCGATTCCTTGAAGAACTTCCTCATTCGTGATGTGGTCTCTCCAGGAAATTCCAAAGAGTCTTCTATAGGACCACATCTCAAAAGCCTCTAGTCTCCGCTTATCCCTTTCGGATAGGCACCATGTCTCGCAGCCGTACATCAAGACACTCCATACATAGGTCTTGATGAGGAGTATT